>OX336365.1:15626484-16018984 GCA_946902895.1 Fragum fragum
AAACTCTCTTAAATATTCTGGTTAACACAATGATGTCCATTGATTTCATCGGATTCACTTCAAAATTTCACAGAATGATTGTACAAATACTTAGATGGTTCTTTTCAGAACTGGGTACAATCCATCAAGTATTATATAAAAAGGGGACATATGATTTTTTTTAAATATTCTAGTAAACATAATGAATTCCCAATATTTCATCGGATTCACTTTTAACTTTCATAGAATGATAAAACCAACAGTAAAATATCACGGGAAAAGGGGCCTTATGAGAACTTGAATTTAATATCTTTGTTAACACAATAAAGGCAACAGTTTTATTGGATTCTCTTCAAAGATGCATGGAATAATTGTGGCATTCGAAACACAGGAAAAGGGGCCTTACAGATTATCATTCAAAACATTCTTGTGTATGTGATGAAGATCACAATCATTATCAAATTGTCTTTTAAATTTCACAGGCCAATTGTCGGGTTGTAACGAAAGTTCCTTTTGGAATGAAATTGATCCATCAGAAAACACAGGAAAAGGGGCCTTATTGATTTTCATTCAAAACAATCATGTTTATGTGATAAAGTCCATAATTATTGTCAGATTCTGATGAAATATTCACAGAATGATTGTAGGGTCATAAGGTAACTTTCTTTTGGAAATGGAGTGGATCCGTCATGAAACATGGGGAAAAGGGGCCTTGAGGATTGTTGCTTAAAATGATAAAGGGGATAAAGCCCCATTTTTTCTTTATGCATTCTTCTTTGGGCAATTAACTTCCTTAAATATCAGATTTCTTTGACGGAAAACTTGATAACCAGTAGAGCGTCTCAGGCCCTCATGGGCCTCTTGTTTAATTTTTGATTTATGTTCCATACAAGATATTTTTGCAAACTAACATCGTTTGATGTCTCAGTCGAACTGGTTTTTTGGAGGTCAGTGGGCGTGGTCAGCGAGCCGTCAGTATCTCCCCCTTGTCCGTATCTTTTTTTAATGGGTCTTCCTTTATATTCCATAAAACAAATACCTGTAAAAGAGATCTGATACAACACAAATCAATACACGGATCAAGATCGTTAATAAAATATCGATCGATCGATTTTTCATTGAGATCGGAAATGAACTTTGAACTCCGATATATAAATTGAATATTCTTGTTGGTTTCAAACTGTAGTTACGAAGTTTAAAATTTAAAGTTTTAAACAGTAATATGATGAAATGATCATTTCATTAAAAATCTCGAACGTACAATTTCCCTGGGACAAGTAAAAGTTCTTTCAAACTCCAAGTTTTTTTAATCATATGAAGACTTGAATATAATGCCCCGTCGAATAAAAATCCACGAGATAAATGGTAATAGCGACCATCCGTCGGTCCGCCCGCCCTAAATTTGGTCCGGATGTTAACTATATAAACTCGAGATAAATGGTAATAGCGACCATCCGTCCGTCTGTGAGTCCTACCATCCGTCGGTCCGCCCGCCCTAAATTTGGTCCGGATGTTAGCTATATAAACCCGAAAACTCATAGGAGGAAAGTTCACATTTTCCTTGTAACTACATATTTCTTGAATTCACATTTTATGTGGGAGTTGAATTGATTTATCTTAAGATCAAGCTTGTTAAACGATTTTGATTGCTGAGTGCGTAGGCGACATTTAATCTTTATCAATGTTCAAAATTCCTAAATTAGTATTTTATTTGTCCACGAATCAGTTCATAAACGACTAAAGCACTACAAAATGCAATTATGATATGTTAATTTGAAATAAAAGCTACCAAATCGTGAAAAGGGGGCTTATACATTTATGAAAACATCGCTTTTTAGAACAATAACGATACATAAGAAAGTAAGAAATGCATAGTTAACCCTTTTCGCGCTGAATAAAACCTTGTCAAAATTGCATGAAAATCGATAGGCTTTAAGCACTGAAAGTACTAGTTTTGGATCAATATTTCTTTTAAAAATTACATTTCAAAACCAACTTCCCCTAGAAAGTGACAAACACTTGGTGTCTACTAAGATCAGACTGTACATATGTGCAAAAAATAGGAATATTCCGGATTCAGCATGGCAATACCTAAGTCTATGTCATACGCAAGTTTCAAACTGAGGTTTGCTTAATGACTATACAATTCTTAAACCATTATACAAAGTATTCCAAGCGGTAGGGGATTATTCTAAAATGAAGTTCTATTTAACTCTTTTAACCCTACCCGTACAATCCCTGGTTTTTAAGTCCCTGTGATTTTCTATTTGAGAAAAAAATGGGAAGAATTGGAGAAAAAGTGGAAATTGCTCGTAACAAGCAATTTCTTCATTTTCAACAATATTTTCTACCATATTGAATGATTATTTCTAAAATAAAATCAATTTTATATTGTCATCTGTAAATCCTTTGAATTTGGACAGGTCTAAAATTTTGCAAAACAGAAAAGGGTTTGTTAATTTTCGGCTAATGCCTTCTTCAGAAATGACAGTACATTGGCATGTTGATGTCTATGAAAATGGACGTTACATAGTGTTAAAATATATCATTTCTGAAGAATGTATTAGCCTAAAATTAATTAAAAGACATATGGCACAAGCCAAGCCACGACATATTAGCTTATAATCCCCTATATACTAACAACGCGTTGTCAATTTCACACTCAGAAAAATAATTATGTTATGGCTGAGTTTCAAACCCGTGACCTTCTGAGTCCTCCGTCATACAAATGAACCACTAGAAAATGACACGGGCGGGATCTGGATAAGCGTGATTTATGACAGAACGATTAGCTCAGTTGATAATAACTACCCGACTTTTAATCACATGACTATAGGCTCGAGCCCTAGACTGACCCAACTGACAAACTATCTCTTTTTTTCCTTTTTGGTAAGACATTAAACCGAGGTCTCGAGTGACGATGCTGTACACACACCATGCTGAATACTAGTAACAAGACTGAGACTTTTCGTCTTGCATCCTTAGACTATCTCCCATGATGCATCGAGCTTTTAAACGACCAATCGCGACTGTCAATCAAATAACCAGTAGATATATGAAATCATTCATTTAGACGTGAAATGAGTTTTGAACTCTAAAATTGGCCGCTATTTCATTGTAAACATTGTTTGTTGGTTTGACGACTTAAACGTCGTAACTACAGCTTATTTAAGTTGTAGTTACGTCGTTTAGGTCGTCAAGCAACTATTCTACTTTTTGTTATATTTTGCATGCCATAAATATTGCAAAATAACGCCGTTTAAAATCGAAGCGGAACTTCTTGTCGGAGTCAGAAAGCGTACCTAATGCAGAAAGTAGGCGGGACCATAGACCGGTACCGCCGTCGACCTTAACAAAGCCCCCCCCCTTATTAAAGTCGACACTGGTACCAGTCTAAGCGGGACCAGCGATTGGTCATTCTTTGAATATAGAATTATCTGACGCACTGATTTCAAAATATGTTTTGGTTCTGTCTGTGGATTGTTGTTAGGCAAGAAGATGAGAATCTTTTTAATTTTTGTGAAATTTTTAGTTGTACTATTGTGCACTTAGTTTAAAAAAATCAAAGTATTGAAAGCACCGTAAGCTACCAAAGCATTGTTTTTGTCAAGTAATCTTCTATGTCAGGTGTTATCATGATAAAAACGAGGTTAAAGTAAGCAATGAGTAAACCCATTTAAGATATGAAAAGATTTTTTTTTTGTTTTCATGGAGGTATGAACCGAAAAACCTAATCACACTGTATGATTACGCGAAGCGGATTCATACATTGTGTGATTTGGTTTTTCGGTTCATACCTCCATGAAAACGAAAAATATTCTCTTCATTTCTTATAATTAAAGAGCATCGAGCGAAAAAACAAAAAAAAAATTACAAGTTTTGATACCTTTTTGTATGGGACTATTTTGTTCGGAAGCATACAAAATCGCTGCGTGCTCAAAATTTTGTTCATGGATTTATGAATATTTTTTCGACCAATCAGAACGCTCGTTTTTGATAGACGAAAATAAAAATTAAATCATTACAACATGAAAAATCTTTGACTGGTTTAGACATCAACTCAAAGTTGGTGGAATTTAGAAAATGTTTGCATTGTAGCGTAGAAAACATTGTGGACATTGAAGAAATTGCTTGTTACAAGCAATTTCTTCATTGTCCACAATTTTTTCCAAATGTTTTTTATTGAAATGCGTGAAAGGCGGGATTGGGTTGGAACGGGTTAAATGGCATGCTTTTAAAGGAGTTGTCTACAATTTGAATAAAGTTAGTTCATGTGGACATACAAAAAAGCTCATAGTGAAGACTCTGATCAGACTCATTTTGAACACGATATGCTCAAGTGAGCTCAAAGTACCTAGGAGATGAACTTGCAGGCAGAGTTTGGAATATTCCGGAAAAAATGAGAACTACTCCTTATGGGGTATATAGGCATTCAATGGATTTAGTGGCTAAGCCTCCAGTGGCAGTTTGCACTCGCTGCAATGTGAGAAGACCTCAAAATTGTGTCTGTTATCTTAAAACTTCTATCAAAGCTGATGCTTTGCTAGTTAAAAATATTTAATAAATGAATTAGAAATTGTGAGGATAGTAATTTAGGACCATTTGAATCAATTGTTCTACGATGTTTTTCAATTTCCTTTTCAGCAAATGGTGTATCCAGACGATTTGCATTTTCGAATGAGCTTGAAATCCGTATGATCTTAACAATTAGATAATTTTGTAAATTTCTCACATTTAATAACTAATCTTAAAACATCTTTTACAAACTGCTTTTAAAATCACATTTATTTTTTACAATAAATGCGTTTTAAACACGTTATATTTCACTTTAATCTAATCAATAAAATGTATCTGTATGTGTTTTTATTTTTGTCAAATAATCGTGTCGTTGTAGTTCCCCGTTGGAATGATGCATATTAACCCTTGTTATGCTGAATAAAATCCTTTTCGGGATTGCATTAAAATCAAAGGAACGGAAGCACTAGAAGTACAATTGAGTGGTCAACATTTATTTATTCGTATATTCATTTAAGAAATGAAGAGAATTTTTTATTTTCATGGAGGTATGAACCGAAAAACCTAATCACACTGTATGAATACGCGAAGCGGATTCATACATAAGTGTGATTAGGTTTTTCGGTTCATACCTCCATGAAAACAAAAAATATTTTCTTCATTTCTTATAATTTAATAGCATCGAGCGAAAAATGCAACAACTTAACAAATTTTGATACCTTTTTGTAGTGAACTATTTTGTGCGGAAGCATTCAAAACGGCTGCGTACTCAAAATTTTGTTCATGGAGGTATGAATTAAATTTTTCGACCAATCAGATCGCTCGTTTTTGATAGACGAAACTAACAATTAAATTATTTATTTTTGAAAATAAATTTTGTAAACAATTTTGGGTTGAAACAGACAAACAGGTGGTGAAAATAAGATCAAACTGCACGTACCTTTGTCTAAACCACTTACTTAAAATGGAACATTCCGGGATCAGCATGACAAGTTTAAGAAAGCTTCACGTTTAAAATATTGAAAATATATGTTTCACCTCGTTATCTGTGACCCGTCAATCGGAAATGGACCTCCAGGGAAGGGTCCGTAAAAATATCTAAAAAAAAAGGAGGGATCTAACAGAGGTCGATTGGAGATACATAATTATTTTTGAAATAGAAATAAGATATGGTAGAAGAACCAGTATGAATTCAGAAAATCGAAGAAGAGTGAAAAGTTAAGACCATGGTCAACCTGCGCAGTCCGTGCAATCTGACCAGGTTCAATACTATCTGCACTTCCAAGAAGGTCCCTTTTCGCTTGATGGGTCTCATAAATAAAAGGTCCGTGTCTCTACTGCTTTTTTTCTTTCTTTTAATACTTATGAGAATAAATTTATAGTCATATCCTATACGTGTATATTCTTCACATTTAACGGGGTGGTGCATGGGTAAGAAGGTAATTCTGTAATGTTTTTTCTAGTGGACCAACAGAGATTCATGAGTAAATGGCTCTGTTGGAAATATTTCAAGATTTTTTTGGGGGGGAGGGCTAAGTTAGGTTTCTGATATTTTCTTTGTGCCTGTGTTCAAAACTAAGAGCAGTTTTCAATACCTGTCAAAATCATTCATCGGAAAACCAGTGAAATTATCAAACTGATAAACTTGCTGTTTTTGGCAGACTTAATTAACTCTTCTTTGGTTCATTTCGCGCCACTGAACGTCCACAGACACTGGTGACGTCATTATCTTGCCATGAAATCTATGCGCCAAATGACGCGCTTGTAGAGATTTTCTCCAAAAAGAATCATATTTAGTCCACTTCTTTCTTCTTCTAAGAAACAGAATAATCGTTTTGTTTGGTTTTGGGGTGTGCGTCGGTGCGTGCGTGTGTGTGTGTAATATCGACAAATCTTTCATTTCTTGAAAAACAAAAAGGCTTTGAAAAACATTGTGTAAAAGGAAGAAATTGCTTGTTACGGGCAATTTCTTCATTATCAACAATGTTTTCTGCCCCTTTAGATAAGAATTATAAAAAAAAAAATCATCAACTTAAAATTGTCGTATGCACCTTCTTTTATGTTAGATCAATATTATTTTTTTTCATGTGGTAACAGGTTAAGATAGAGCTCCTGTAGTGAATTTCTGTCGTTTATTTACTAAATATCAAAATTTCAAAATAAATGAATAATATCTTCTCGAGTCAGTGGAACACAGAAGATAAGTGAGAAATATATACGTAATGATGACTCAGCTTATGTGAAACTTAAGCAATAAAGATGTGAAAAGTGCCTTTTTAAATGTAATATTCGGTAAATTTCGGTTTGACATTGCACAATGGACCGCGAAAATTTATTGTGAATAGTAATCTATAATGGTGATTCCCAAACTTTGTACTTACTTTGAGCTGTGTAGGTAAGTTTAGACACAAATATTTTTAGGAAGCAAAGCGTCAGCTTTGATAGCTTAAGTTGACAAACAAAACTCTGAGATCTTCTCAGAGTTCAACGATTGCAAAGCTTTACCACAAAATCCAATAAATGCCTACGCCATAAAAAGTTCTTGTTATGTATTTCAGGAAGATTGCAATTTCATCTCCTATGTACTTTTAGCTCACTTCAGCATACTGTGTCAAAATGAGTCTGATCAGAGTCTTCACTATGTGCAGTGCTTTGTATGGCCTCATGAATAAACTTTATTCAAAAGCACACTATTTAACCCATTGGTAATAGCGATCGTCTGTCTGGCTGCCTGTCTTTCCATCCGTCGGTCCGAGGCTCCTAAATTTCCACCGGATGCTAGCTATATAAATTCTAAAATTCATAGGAGGACAGTTCACATTTTCTTTCCAACTACATATTTCTTGAAATCACAATTTATGGGGGAGTCGAGTTTAACGATTCTGATCGATGTCTGTGTAGGCGATATTTAACCCAATCCCACTCAATGACGCTTTCAGACGCATAAAGGAAAAAGAAAGTTTTGGAAAAAATTGTGGAAATTTCTTCATTATCCAAAATGTTTTCAACTCCAAAGGTAAAACAATCCGAATTTTCATTAGCTTTAAACAGTCTGCAACTCCTTTCCATTTAGACCAATCTAAAATTTGGCCGTCTGGTAATGGGTAAATCTTTATCAACAATCAAACCGCCTAAAATAGTATTTTATTTGTCCACGAATCATTTAATAAACGAAGAAACCACGCACAGAATGTAATTATGACTAAGTTAATGTGAAATAAAAGCCACCAAATCGTGAAAAGGGGGCGTACACATGTGAAAAAACATCGCTTTTTAGAACAATAAAATGTAAGAAATGCATAGCTAACCCTTTTCGCGCCGAATGAATCCCTGTCAAAATTGCATGAAAATAAATAGGCTGAAAGCACTGGAAGTACTGGTTTTGGATAAATATTTCTTTTGAAAGTTGACGACTAACTTATTCAAGTTGTTGTTACGACGTTACGGTCAGCTATCCTACTTTTTGGTACATGTTTCTAGCCATAAATTTTGCGAAATAACGCCGTTAACCCATTCCCACACAAGCCCTCCTTTTTACGCCCCTCAAGAAAAAAGCTTTGGAAAACATTGTGGAAAATGAAGAAATTGCTTGTATCAAGCAATTTCTTCATTATCCACATTGTTTTCTATCCCAAAAGACGAACAATTTTCAAATTCAACCAACTTGAAATTGTCGTCTGCAGCTTCTTTTAATTTGGACCAGTCTAAAATTTTCTTGTGTTGGAATGGGTTAAAATTAGAATTGGGACTTCCGGTAGGAGTCAGAGCGCGTAGCTAATGCAGTCAGTTGGCGGGGACAGCGATTGGTCAATTTTTGAACGTAGATTCATCTGATACATTTTACATTTGAAGATTCCAAAAATAATACACCGAGGGATTTGTTTTTGTTCCGTCTGGGGTTGTTTCGCAAAAAAAAAAAGAAATCTACATTTTTTTCATGATATTCTTTTAAATGTAATATAGTGCACTTAGATTTTTTCAATTGTTGTTTGTGTTGTTTGTTTTTTAAATAGTGAATGAATTACTAAGTCTGAGATGGGCCATTTAGGGCCATTTTGAATCAATCGTTCGATCTATATTTTACAGTTTCTTTTTAGCAAATGGTGTATCCAGACGATATGCATTTTCAAATTAGCTTTAAATCTGTATGATTTCAACAATCAGATAATTTTGAAAGTTCTCACATTTAGTAACTAATCTTAATACATCTTTTACAAACTTCTTTAAAATCACACAAGTTTTTACAATCAATGCATTTTAGACACGTTATATTTCACTTAAATCTAATCAATATAATTTATATGTAACGTTATGTGTTTTTATTTTTGTCAAATAATCGTGACGTTTTAGCTTCCTGCTGGAATGATGCATATTAACCTTTGTTATACTGAATAAGATCCTCTTCAGAATAGCATAAAATCAAAGGAATGGAAGCCCTAGAAGCACGATTTAGAAGTCAACATTTCTTTAAAATTGATTATGTAAACACTGATGGATTGTAAGGGGCAAACAGGTGGTGAAGACTAAGACTGCACATATATGCAGGCTGATCTATGTATAAACCATCTGCTAAAAGATGAATATTTCGGGATCAACAGGACAAGATAAGAAGCTTCGCTTTTAAGATATCGAAAATATCACCCCGTTATTTGTGACCTATTAATCGGAAATGAACCTCCACAGAAATACATATATTTTTTAAAATCTAGAAATAACATACGGTAGAAGAACCAGTATAGATTCAGTATCGAAGAAGAATGAAAAGTTAAGACCATGGTCAGCCTGCGCAGTCCGTTCAGTTTGACCAAGGTCGATAATTTTCTCACTTTCCAGTAAACCCCTTTTCACTGGATGGGTCTCATAAGTAAAGGGCCCATGACTCTGATGCGTTTTTTATACACTATCGAGAACGAATTTAAAGTCATATCCTATACACGTATTTAACGGACTGGGTTGGTTAGAAGATACTTCTGTGATCTTTTCCGCTGGTTTTGAATGAGTCGTTTTTCATACTTTCAGAATTATTCACCGGAAAACCATCGAAATTATCAAAGAGATAAAGTCACATTTTGGTAGATTTAATTAACCCCTCTTTCGATCATTTCGTGCCACTGAACGTGCTGCTTATTGGCATTCGGAAAACTTCGAGCGATCTCCGAAGTCTCCGATCAGGTACGGAATAACCCGAGTTGTGACGATTGCTCTGTTGTATAGATCGGAGACTTCAGTATGGTTGACCACAGACATTAGTGACACCATTATGCTGCCGTGTAATTCAATCACTAAGCAACCACTTTTAGAGATCTTCGCCGAAAAAACATTGTTTACTTTTTCTTTAAAAAAAAAAAGAATAATCGTTTGAAATTTTGTGTGTGTGTGTGTGAGGTCGACAAATTTTGCATTTCTTGAACTTAGAAATCCAATTTCCCTGAAAAAAGGCTGCACTTTTTGTTGTTCACTGTGCGAAAGCTATATAGCTTAAAAAACAATTACCCTCTATGTCTTTGACCCATTCCCACTTAATTCCGTTTTTACGCCCCTTTAGAAAAAAACTTAGGAAAACATTGTGTGAAATGGAGAAATTTACTTGTTATAGGCAATTTCTTCATTGTCCAAATTGATTTCTGCCCCATTAGACAAAGATTTTTACAATTTCACCAACTTGAAATTTTTGCCTGTGCCTTCTTTCAATATGGACTTTACAATAGTAAATTTGTACCATACGTTGGTCATTTAGTACCAAAGAATAATTCATTTCGTACCATCTCGTACCACAAATTAACAACTGAATCAATTTCAGCGAATTTGATAATTAGATTGTTTGTCATTGTTTGGCCGTGTTAAGATCTAATTTTGGAAGGATGAACGATTGTTGATTGCTCAATTATGATTAGATTGGCGTTTTTCTTCACTTTTATACACCTCATCAAGAAAATTACATAGGAAACCATAGCTAGTGGCAAGCAATTTCTTCATTATCACAATGTTTTCTTCTCCAAAAGACAAATATTTTAAAAAATGCCGTCGACATGTTATTGTGCTTTGCATTTTTTTTTTTAAATTTTGAACTGTCTTGAATCTTTTTGTGTGGCAATTCGTTCATGGTTACTTTGTCACATTATTCCGTAAACCATGATACAAATTTGACATAAATACGGCTCTGATTATCTACTATTTTTCTCCTAAGGAACACAATCCTCTATTGGAAAAAAGTAATGTGCTGATACGGTAACGTCAACTATCCGTTTTACTGAATGGACTGTCTTAATTGATTTTCACTTGTTTAATAATCGGTAAATTAGATAAAGCAAATACACAATGTAATATTTCCTTATTTTATTAATTTTGAATGCGGTATTTTACTATTCTAATAATATAATATTTTTTTCTAAACATGGTACGAAATGTTCGACGTAAGGTACGAAATGACTACAACATGGTACGAAATAGTCACAGCATGGAACAAAACAACCAATACCATTGTACGAAATTACCAATACTATGGTACAAAATGAATGGTACGAAATACGTCCGTAATTCGTTCAAAATTGATTTCAGAATAGTTTCATAATTTCAACAAAGCTTCCAATTAACAGCCAAGTTCAATTTATCTTATTGATTTACATCTTGGATATTACCAGTACTAGAATAGGTCACCAAACGGCCTCGAGCAAAGCACTTAGGAGCCCCAGCCAAGTAGCTGCGATATCGTAGCCCTCTTTCTGATAATCTGTACCGGGGATTCACAGATAACACATGAACTTGTGAACTTTGCTTTAATATAACAGAGCGGCATTAAATTCAATTTAAATGTGGAAAAAAAGGTTAGACATAAGATGCGCATATGTTGGTAAAAGTGCCATTGACAATTATTAAATAGGTATAATATGCCAAAAGTATACAAAAGCAAAGAAGGAATTAACTCATAAATACTTTCTTTTGTTAAGTTTTTGGCACATGATTAATACAAAAAATGCCTTGTATTTTGAATATTCATTTCCTATCATTCATTTAATTTTCTCTTGCAGAGGATAAATTGCTTTATAAATTAGAAAACTGAAGCCTAAAAAGAACCAGAACAGTAAAAAAATAACAATAATATCAATGCAATTTAATCGATTGTAGGACCAAATGCCTCCCGAACAAAATCAATCAAGGGAAGTTCTGAAAAAAGTTACAATACTATTACAATATATGAATTTCATGATAAAATACACATACACACTTTTGCACATATGATAGTTAATATATATATATATATATATATATATATATATATATATATATATATATTTTCAATAATAAATTAACATAACAACATTTAAAAGAGCATTGCGAGTAAAGACAAAATGGATTGTGATAAGATATTAATTTCCGACAATATTTTGGGTGATGCATTGTATTTGCCTTTATATATTTCTGTTATTTTATTTTACATATTGAAAGGGGTTAAGAAGTGCCATTGTCCTTTGAAGTCGAAATTGGAGTTATCCAAACTTAATTAAAACTCTGCCATCCAATGACTAAATTTGTCAGGTAAACCTTTAAATCATGATATACATTGTAGTGTATGTAGAGTACTCTCAGTATTTTGAACACAGCTGCAATACAACACATTTTGTCTTTGCAAACCAGTCTTCCTATTCCGAAATTGAGCTAACATTGGTGATCTCTTCTATTTTTGGAATTTGCAAACTTCCCCAAATTACCTGAAAACCTTAAAAGTTTTGCAACAACATGTTCACATTCCATTTAACTGATGACTGCAAAATTATTATGCGTAATTATAGTGTGATAGATGTAGTTTCTTATTGCTATATTATAGCAACTAAGAGTATAAGGTAAATAAATGTAAATTGCAGCGGGGAGGGACCCCAAAAATGTTTTCGTTGCTTTTGAGTTTTATCACTTTGAATTTAATATAACATAGATATTTAATTGTATTTAGAGTACTAATTGACAGCTGTTGATGAGTCATTCATTCATTCACTCTCCTTCAAGTATTGATAATAAAACGCAAAACTATTATTTCATTTGATATTACAGTAGAAAAAAAAACTTTCAAAAGCTTGATGTCTATACAGAAATAACTTACAGCATAGGTTCTTTAATAAGCTGCTAATGCGGCTAAGCATGGTCTAAAGTTGTTTGAAGTTTTTTGATAACTGCAATTTAGCCCATTAACTTGAGCGTTGCAAAAAAAAAAAAAAAATATTGTCCACTAAGAACGACCATTGAAATCATCATGCAATGATCTAAATTGTAAGATGTTTAATAAATCGCACAAACTAACAGAAAAGGCATTATGCTCTTTGTGGTGCATTTACGCTAAACGTACATGTTTCCGGAAGTTTTCACAAGATATCGGTTTGGCATCTTGTTGCGTATGGTGGTCAAAAGATACCATACCCCTTTTCCTGAAGTTTCTAACCGTTTTGGGTATTTTATTGAAATAACGCGAGAAGAATTGATTGTTGAGTATTGCATATTTCATATTTTTCCTCATTTGTAAAATGCTATGAGAAATTTAAAACTAATTGCTTCCTTTTCGAGAAAGCCTGGACCACCATACCTTATAGTCTGTCCTACTTTCAATTCACCAATGAAACATTGTTTTGGCTGGGAATAGTAGATGTAAACAAACACTTTGTCTGCCATTTGCAATTCACCTTATAGAAATTGGTCAGTTTCAAATTGAGAATGTGTATTGTATGACATGTGTTCACTAAATTCAAGGCTCCTATATTGTTCTTTGGGTCTTCCTCTTCATATATGAATAAATTTATTTTCTCGTGGTGCAACGGTAACATAAGTTGAACGCAAATAGAGATAGGTGTTTGTAAGTCACTTTTTATTGCTTTAAATGCTGTTTTTTTTTATAAATTTTGACCAACTTCCCTTATTGATTTGTATTATTATAACTAGTTTAAACCTAGAATATCAGTTATGGACCTGAACTGTTGTTTATTTGCTTTATTTTTTTTATTGTCAGTGACACTATTTTGAGGAATTCAATTTCCTATCAAAACTTATATGTATTATTCAGTAGACTTCGGGTTTACAATGCACCATGGACCGCGAAAATTTGTGGGGAATAGCGACCCTTAACCTTGTACTTACTCTGATCTGTGTATGTAAATTTAAACACAAGCATTACCTATTTTCTTTGGAAGTTCGAGTAGTACGGTTAAACCTGTATTGAGTGACCACTTAAAGGGTGGCCAAAATGTGGTCTTTTAAGGAATAGACATTCAGTACACCTTTTTGTGTTATAAGTGAAGGATCTATTTGACTGCATATAAAAATTAATGCATAATTCTCATTTAATCCTATCTTGATGGAACTCATGAGATTCAGTTTAGATAATTTTATTTAAAAAAAAAAGTGAAATCGGATCATTTGTCTTTGGATAGGGAATTTTGATGCAGGTAGCTTAATGACAGTGATTGTTTTGTAGATGCTTGAGCAATAGTTCTCTGCGCCGGGGGAAACAGGCGAAAAGGGACCTCTTTGGAAACGCGTGGAGTATCAGCCCCCTGGTCAGACTGCGCGTGAACCGTGACATTTTTACGATGTATGTTGATCAATAAGAGCAAGCTTCTATAAGGCTGTGGTTACAGTTTGCTCTCACACCGACGATATAAATATGAGCAATGTGATTTGCATGATATGTAAGTTAAAGTAAAATGTTCCGGAAGGTTTTATAGCAGACAGATAGATGAACAGACGGACAAAACGTTGAACGTAAAGACAGACAAAAAGGTTGTGATAGGCTACCACTTGAAGAGTCTGACAAAGCTTTTCGCTCGCTTGCTCTTTAACTCATTCCCACACATTTCCCCTTTTTAACGCCCCTTAGGCAAAAAAAAAACTTTTAAAATAATTCAGAAAATGAAGAAATTGCTTGTTACAAACAATTTCTACATTAGCCACAATGTTTTATTTCCCAATATACAAGGTTCTTTAATGTTTCATTTACTACGTTGCCGGCTGCAACTTCTTTCAGTTTGGACAAGTGTAAAATTTTGTCAATTGGGATTGGAAATTGTCTCCCACCAATGTATGGTTAATCGTAAACCTATGGGAATGAGCAGCTGGAGACTAGGAAAGGCTGTTGTGGTAGTACTGGTGTGAGAAATACCAGGAATTTTGGTTAGGTATTCTAGCCACCACGATGAGTAAAAAACTATTAAACGTGGCTTTAAATCTCTTTCAATCAATCAGTGGAAATGAGCAGACAAGAACTTTAAACAAAGAACCATTACTACGAGGAAATTTGAATGGCGTATTATCGAAACAGGACGTGGACATCAATGTTTGATACTTAGTGTTTGCAAAAGTTTGGTCTACTGATAACGCATAAATAAATCTTAAAGCTTGAATAAATTCTATATTGAAAACAGGAAGATAAGGCTTTATAATCTCTAGTCAGGACGCAGTAGGCCTAACGAGTAACGAATTTAAATTAAGACAGTCATTCAAGCATGATATTAATGCATGTGTTTTAAAATGTTTACTTCTCGTTTCAACAGTCGGGAATAATTAAATGTTGCACTTTAGTTTAAATAGTAAAAGACAACAATAATGATATTAATAAGGCTGATATGGCTGTAACGTCGAGCAGGGTAATTGACCAATCGCTTGCCCCGCCCACTTACTCCATTGGCCACGCCCATTAACTCCTACAGTAAGTCCCGCTTTGATTTGAAACGGCGTTATTTTGCAAAACTATGGCCAGAAGCATGTAAGAAAAAATTAGAATCGTTGGTTGACGACCTACACTAAGTAACTACAGTTTTAAATAGCTGTAGCTACGACGTTTAAGTCGCCAAACAAACAACAGTGATTCACCAAAATGGCGGCAAATGTTGGAGTTTAAACTGAACTTCTAGTCTAAATGAATGATTTCATTGGTCGACTGATTATTTGATTGACAGCCGCGAATGGTTCTTTAGCATAAGGAACAGGAATACTGCTATATTTTTAAATCTTTGAAATGTATTTATGAATAAACGAAGCGAAGAAAGAAAGAAAAATAGAAAGTAAGAAAGTTAGATGTGTCGTTATCTATTATTCGCAATAAACGTGGAAATAAACAAATTTATGTAAATTTCAATTGGGGGCGTACATTTCTAATGATCCGTAAGTACTCGCCCATTGTAGCTTAAAAAAAAAACAGTCAGGACTAACAATCGCGATCAATTGCGACTATAACTCAAATAAACAGTTGACCAATGAAATCATTCGTCTAGACTGAAATAACTTTGAACTCTGGCATTGGCTACCATTTATGTGGAGTTATATAGTTGATTTGGCGCATTACACGTCGTTACTACAGTTTATTCAATGTGTGGTTACGGCATTTAGATTACCGCCCATTCTACTTTTTTGTAATGTGCTACTAGCCATAACTTTTGCAAAATAACGCTGTTTGGGGTCAATGGGCGGGGCTAACAGAGTAAGTGGGCGGTAATAGCGATTGGTCAATTTCTAATAATTTCTTAAAATATCTAAGATTCATCATACACTTTAAAATCAATTCATCAATATCTTTCAGAAATGATATCTTCAATTTCTTTCATTCATATTTTTATAATCGGTCTAGAATTGACCAATCGCGGCTGTCAATCAAAGAATCAATTACCCAATTAAAAAATTAATTCAGCCCGGAATTTTAGTTCGAACTCCGACATTGCCCGACATTTTGTAAAATATTTTTTTTTCGTTTTGGCGACATAAAAGTCGTAACTACAGCCTATTCAAGATGTTGTTACGACGTTTATGTCGCCAAGCAGTCATTTTACTTTTCATGTTGAATGCAACTGGCCATAAATCTCACAAAATAACGCCGTTGAAAATCGAAGCGGAACTTCCGGTTGGAGTTGATGGGCGGGGCGTAGGGAGAAATAGGGCTAGCGATTTGCCAATTAGTTCTTGACCAATCTTAACATCGTTCCTCATCTTGAATAAGCAGTAGTTACGACATTTTGGTCGTTCTGTACCGAAATAGTTTTACAAAATAGTTTACGTGCAGATCTGGAACAGAAAGCTAATCCACTCAATGAACATGATCCTCGGGCCTAAATAGTTCAACACTGTTTTTAAATGGTACAAATAGCCGTATGTTCCTTTTAATCACATACATCTCACAGCAAACAACCTCTTCTGAAATTGTCAAAGTATAGGAGATAAAACATAGCGGCTCTTAAGGAAAAATTAATCGATTTTTTTATTGACTGCAGCTATTCTTAGTTGTTGGATTTGCTTGCCCCTCCCACTTACTTAGCTAGCCACGCCTACTGACTCCAACAGGAAGTTCCTCTTTCATATTAAATAGAGTTAAATTTGCAAAATTTGTGTCTAGTAGCATGCAACATAATATTTTATGGTTGGTTGGCGACCTAAACACCGCATACTGCTTATTCAAGCTGTATGTTACGACTTTCAAGTCGCCAAACAAACTTAAAGTGATTCACAAACATGTCGCCTTACGTGGAATTTCAAATATTCATTCCGGTGTAAATGGATCACTTGATTGGTCGATTGATTCTTTGATTGACAGTCTCGTTTGGCCAACTGGTAGCATTTGTGTACATAAAGCCTACACAGGCAGTCAACTTACAATGCATTTTAGACTACGAAAAGTTTGGGTAGGTTAAGGGGGGTCTAATTTAGATGGATCGCTGACAACAGCCACTCATCTCCGACACGACAGTTTCTGGATTTCTATATATATTCAGCAAAGGAAATGGGGCGGTAAGCAAAACTTTGTTGAGCGAGCCGAACGTCGTGACCACTCTTTGAATAAGCTGTGCTTACGACACTTAAGTCGTCCCAAACCAAATTTGTTTGAATGAATTATTCGACTGGTTAATCGGTATTTGGTTTACGAACTGTCAGTTGATGATAAACGACTGAATGTTTAACCAGATCCCTCACGATAAGATTTTAGACCAGTCCAAATTCAAAGAATGCAGACGAAAATTTCAAGTTGATTAAACCCTTAAGATTTTCATCTTATCGGGTACAATACATAGTGGATAATGAAGAAATTGCTTGTTACAAGCAATTTCTTCATTACCCGCAATGTTTTCAAAAGCTTTCATATTGAGGGGCGTTTAAAACGTCATTGTGCGGGAATTGGTTAACCAACACAAGAAAATTTTCGACTGGTCCATATTGAAAGAAGTTGCGAACGACAATTTCAAGTTATTGAAATATTGGAAAACTTCGTCTTTTGGAGTAGAAAACATATTGGATAATAAGGAAATTGCTTGTTACAAGCAACTTCTTTATTATTAGCAATGTTTTCCCAATTGTTTTTCTTCGGGCCGTCAAAAAGCGTCATTTTGTGGGAATGGATTAACCAGCTAATTTTGAATGGGAATTTTACTTGCTAATATTGAAAGCTCCCGTTCTAATTAGCGTAAAAGATTGCGATCTCTGATAGATAAGATTTTTTATTTCTATTATTTTTCTTCATTATTATTCACCAATCGCGTGTGTCAATCAAATAATCGGTCAATCAATAAAATCATTCATTTAGACCAGACATGAGTTTGAACTCCAACACTGGCCGCCATTTTTTAAACATTTTTTGTTGGTTTGGCGACATAAACGTCGTAACTACAGGAAATTCGAGCTGTAGTGACGGCGTTTAAGTTGCCAACCAACCATTTTACTTTTTTATGCCACTAGACATAAATTTTGCAAAATAACGCCGTTTGAAATCGGACTTCCTGTTGGAGTAAATTGGTGGAGCTAACGAAGAAAGTGGGCGGGGCCAGCGATTAACCAATTATTGTCACCATAATTATCGCACCGAAATATCGTCTCTGCTAAACAATACACAAATTACAAAGTTTTCTCTTCAAACTATAGTAAATAAAATAAACCCAAAAGTATAAATATGTACTAATACGCATTGCTGAACAATCTAATATAAACTGTAAATGGATCAATATTAGTACCATAAATAATCATTGAAATCAAACAGGTTTGTTTACGCCTTGCTGAACAAGCTAAAACTACTGAAGAGTGGAAGGCCTGAGACAAAGGTTTTTTTTTTGATGGAGTGAAAGGGGGATTTCGGTCAAAACCCAGGCAAACTAACCTATCACTGGTATGATTAATACCTCCAACGACTCTGTGTCAAAGAAGAAACCTTTTTTTTTTGGGGGGGGGGGTGTTAAGACTTTCAAGAGTCATCGCTCCAACAAAAAAGGATCGTAATAAGAAAAAAAAAAACGCACAATTTTGAATGATATTTGGTGCACGTGCGAAATTTGAATCAAATTCATTCAGTAGTCGAAAGAAAAACGAGCGGAAAAGATTTTAAACATGGGCTCATAACTCAAAGAAAAATGGATGGAACATTACCAATACAGCATGTGTAATCCAAATGTGAAATTTTAATCAAATCCTAACAGTAGTTTGGGAGAGAAAATGGGAGGACAAAAAAAGCTATCGTCCGACCGTCAACCAGTCGACAAACCAGCCGACCGATTAACCAGCCGACCGACCGATATGTTAACTCCTACTTACCCACGACACATAGTTTGGGGAGAATCACTAAGCCTTAACCCATTCCCACACAACACAATTTTAGACTGGTCCAAATTTAAAGAAGTTGCATACAACAATTCTAGGTTGATGAAATCTTGAAAATCGCTGTCTTTTGGGCAGAAAACATTGAGGATAATGAAGAAATTGCCTGTAAACAAGCAATTTTCTTCATTATCCAAAATGTTTTCAAAAGCTTTCGTATCAAGGGGCGCTTAAAAGCGTCAGCGTGCGGGAATGGGATAAAAATTCGTTGTTGGTGTGGCAGATATTCTACCTCTGCTCTCGATTACAGTTCAAGTCTTTTTGACGTCATTTTACGGATGACTGGCCACGCCTACTGACAACCGACTAGAAGTTTGACTTGGATGTTATTTAACCCCTTCCCGGTTTTCTGAAAATTTAGACTGGTCGGAATTGAAAGAGGTTGCAGACGACAATGCAAACTGGGTGTAAACTGGGTGCAATTTAAGATTAAACCATACTATGTGGTAGAAAACATTGTGGGAAAGGAGAAATTGCTTGTCACAAGTAATTTCTTCTTTTTCCACAATGTTTTCCTAAGTATGAAACAACAGTGACGTAAAATCACGGTTTTGTACAGTAAAGCGTTAAACAGCGGGGGGGGGGGTTGGGGGGGGAGGGTTTCTTTTTTTTTCTATACTTCATGGTCAGTGAAAAGTAACAAAATAGTGAAATAGTTGGCTAGCGACCTAAACTTCGTAACTGCAGCTTGAATAAGCTGTAATTACTGCGGTTAAGTCGCCAAACCTCAAAATTACATCCCGCAAAGGTCGGCCATTGTTGAAGTTCAACGTTCGTTTTCTGTTTTTTGTTTGTTAAGTTGTTGCATTTTTCGCTCGATGCTATTAAATCATAAGAAATGAAGAGAATATTTTTTGTTTTCATGGAGGTATGAACCGAAAAAGCTAATCACACAATGTATGAATCCGCTTCGCGTATTCATACAGTGTGATTAGGTTTTTCGGTTCATACCTCCATGAAAACAAATAATATTCTCTTCATCTCTTAAATAAACTTTGGTCATTTATATGTGTACAACAGAATCGAAAATTCAAGTAATCAATTTCATTTTTTACATTATGTTTAAATTGTGAGAGTTTCATTTAAATATATTCAAAATCCACTCTCTTGTAAGAAACATAATCAGCGCCATCAGCGCTTTGATTAACTAGTTACCATGAACTGTCTTATTGAGATCATATCTAGAAAAAAAAATGTTGGAAATTGAGAAATAACAATTTCTACTTTTTTTCACATAGCTTCATACTCTATATGGTACTTTTTACGATTTACACTTGATTTTGAAATACAGTTCTAAAGCGCTTTAACCGATTCCCACAAAACCTGCATTTCTTTACCTTTCAAAAACGAATCTTTAAAAAAGTGTAGACAATTAAGAAATTACAAGTAGTTGTCCAAGCAATTTCCGCAATGTTTAGTGATCAAAAAGACAAAGATGACTTCTATTAACTTAAAAGTGTTGTCTACGTCTTCATTCAGTCTAAAATGCTGTCATCTATTAATGCGTTAAGCAATCTACGAAGGTTTATGAAGCGAATCCACCCACAGTACTTATATGATAACTTATATTTAAGTATTGCATTAACTGCAGCAGCTAACATACACGTTTAAACGTTCAACTGCTCGGTGGTGCTTCGTGGACCATACATTTGACTAAGTAAGTTTAGATATGATTTTATCTATTCATTTAATGGGCGTAAAAAGGAGGGATTATGTTGGAATGGGTTACCCCCTTTGTTTCTTTAGCCTCGTTTAGCTATCCTGATAACCTTTGATAATAAAGATTACCTAACAAAACTATGCTTTGCTAGCTTGCAGGACTTTCAGTACTTTGGTTTTAATCGGCCTGGCTTATGACAAGCACGAGAAATTCGTTAATAACTGTAATTGAGCTTTGAACTCCAACACTGGAAGCCATTTTTGTTTTGTTGGTTTTGGTGACTTGAACGTCGTAACTACAGCTTATACAAGCTGTGGTTACGAAGTTTATGTAGCAAAAAAACATAATCATAATTCTTTACATGCTACTGGTTATTTAAAAAAAAAAACCGTTTTGCAAAGTTTTGCAAAAAAAGCCGTTTATAATCGAAGCGGGACTTCCTGTCGGAGTTTGTGGGCGTGGCTAAAGGTAAATGGGGAGGGCCAGTGATCGTCATTACCTACATAATCTAATAGTGTATAAGCTGTAGTTACGACGTTAAAGTCGCCAAACCAAAATTGAAGCCAATGTTGGAGTTCAAACTGATTTTTAAGCCGCGATTAACAAATTTCGTTTTTTCTTGTAAAGTTTGACATTAGCAGGCGTCGGTCAGTAGACTCTTTAATTATTATTCATATTTTCGTGCTAACCCGTTCCTACAATATCCAGGATTTCAAGCGCAAGCTCATAAAATTACTGAATTCGATGTGAAAACTTATGAGAAGTAATTTCTCCTTTTCTCACCTTGGATTCTATCCCTTATGACTCATTTTGCTCGTTTTATAAGCCTTTCAAATGTCGTCTACAACGTCACTACAACGTCACTGAATTTCGATCTTCCTAAAATTTTGTCGTCTGGTAAACGGTCAGTTGAAGAATCGAGGTTGTCAATCAAAGTTTCAATTGACCAATCGAATTATTCATTAGACCGGAAGTCAACTTTGGTCGACATTTGTGTGATGCAAATGTGTTTGTTTGAAGACTTATATACCGTAACCCACAGCTTATTCATACTGTAGTGACGACATTTAGGTCGCCGACCAACTATTGTGCTTTGTTGTTACATCGTACTGGCCATAAATTTTCTAAATAAAAACGTTATATGCATGTTACTACAGCTGTAGCTACGATGTTATGTCGCCAAACCAACAGTAATGATTGAATGATGGATTTTACTTCCGGTCTTAATGAAGGATTTGATTGGTCAACCGCCTTTTAGACTGAGAGACGCTATCCGTTAATTCGAGTAGCACGTGCTTAACTATACCGATGGCCAGAACTTTTCTTAATCAACCTCGACCACCATATGCATGTTTCATTCCTGGCATATTAGCACTACACAAGCACGTGCAAAGATGGAGTGTTATGGCGTTATTCATCTTGTTTGAATCTTCTCTTTCAGTTTCGAAGAGAACTGATTTAAAGTCACTTGCTTCGAAGAAGAAACCACGGTCAAAATGTTCAAGGTAAGGGAAAATGATAACATAACATTTAACTCATTACAAGACGATAACATTATAGACCAGCCGAATGTCAAAAAAGAAAACAGGCAGTCGACATTTCTAATTAGGCCATTTTCAGATCGGCTGTTTTCGGAGAAAACCCGAGGTATTGTCATCACCTGAACGTGGTTCGCGTCGGCTGTAGCGTTGGCGTTGGCGCGACAAACTTTAACCTTGGTCATATCTCTGTTGTTTTTTGAAGATATCCTCGGGAAACTTGGCGTGTGTATTGACTATCACAAGAGCTATCTAGACAATCAAGAGGAATAACTCTAAAATCGTTTTTGTAAATGTTATGCCCCTTTTTCGACTTAGAATTTTTTGCATTATCCAGCACCTGCAGCCGAGCGTCGGCACCCGTGGGCGGTGCTCTTGTTAGTTGTTGTTGTTCACTCAATGACAGACACATCAGCGAAAATAACACGATTCCTCCATTATCTGCCAAAAAACTTTTAACCTGGTCCAAATTAAAAGATGTTGCAGACACCATTTTATATCTGATGAAATATTTTGCCATTTAAGGATGAAAACATTGTGGAAAATGAAGAACTTGTATGTAACAATCATTTCATCTTCTATACTGTTTTCCAAGGCTTTTTGTCTTGGGGTGTTAAAAGGCGTAATTGTGTGGGAATGCATCAAAGCAAAAAGAGACAAAATGTTACCTTCTTTAGATCTAAACGCGCGCCATTATTACCCGATGACGTCACCTGTATCTTTGGTCCTGCCTAGATGACGTTTAGTCGTGCGAAATGAACAGATCTAGATTCTGCCAAAACAGAGAGTTTGTCTTTTTACAGTAATGGTCTCCGTCCGTCCTTACGTCCTTCCTACCTTCCGTCCTTCCGTCACTAAACTTGTCTGGAGCATATCCCTGAAAGTATAATAGCTATCAACTTGAAACTTCATAGGTCGATAGATCTCATTGAGGAGAAGTGCAGTGCATAAGAACCACAACTCTTGCTTGCATAATTTTTGAGTTATTGTCCTTTGTTGTTTTAAACATAATTTTTGAGTTATTGTCCTTTGTTGTTTTAAACACTTACATTTTGTCCGCAGCAAATCTCTGAAAATATAATTGCTATCAATTTGAAACTTCATAGGTGGATAGGTCTCATTGAGGAGAAGTGCAGTGCATAAGAACCACAACTCTTGCTTGCATAATTTTGGAGTTATTGCTTCAGTTTACTATCAAGCTTTTATGGCGGGGGATGGCCATGCCCGAAATGGCTCTTCATTGATAATTATTTTTAATTTCCTGAAAAATTTATGCAGTGGTAATGGCAAGCATCCATCGGAAAGTGTTTAAATACATGTTTTATCGACATTCCCTTTTGGCTTGGCATGACCCCTCGAATTCTATTTTTAGAATATAAAGGACAGCATTAAAGGCAAACTGAATGAGACAGGATTGGCAAAACTTTACGAGGAAGAATGGAGGAGAGAGGTCGATAAATACCAACCACTTCGTGACCTTGACCTTTTTGTGTTAGACAACTCGATTCGGGAAAGTACGGTAAGCTGATAATTCCTTTTTTTTTTATCTCGATGTAAAGAAGCTTGGAATGAGTAGTCTCTGTGTGTGAGAGAGACCCCATGCCACATCTGCCATTTCATCTGGCGGACCTAACGTGAGAACTGGCATGTCGTAAGAGGCGACTTAAGGGTCTTCGTATCATTCCTCATCTATCATTTGATTGTCTTTTTATGGTTCTGTATGTTTTGTGTTAAACTTTTCATAAATTTCTTGTGTTTCTTCAATGACCATTGATGTCAATGCGCAGTTAAACAACAATCAACCAATCCTTAGAATGCTATTTGATTGATTGATGGAATGGGGTTAACGCTACTTTTAACAGTATTCAGTCATATCGCGGCGGCTGGACCACCTAGCTATGTACGATCGAGATCGTTTTCTATAAAACTATGAGAAATAAAGTAGTACACCTTATTCGCAAAAACAAGAAAGGTTTCTACAATAACGCAGTTAATAAAGGCACCAGTAGTAGGGATCTTTGGAAAAACCTTAGAAAAGTACAAAACAATGACAACTTGGACAACGTTTCATCCCCATTGCCTTCGGAAATGATATTCAACGGAGAGCATATCCGCGGAATACATCAAATCCTCAGTAATTTTAATTATCAACATAGCAAACATCGTAAAAAAGTCATATTTCAACGAAAATACATTTTCTTGCATGCACACACATTTAAACAATGTATTGAAAGACATTTTTTTGACATAGATTACATTACACCCTCAGAGGTTTGTCAAATGATACATAAACTAGACATAAAAAAAGCTGCTGGTATTGACGGAATAAGCGCCAAAGTTCTGAAATCGTGTGGTGATCACATAGTTTTACCATTAACTTCTGTCATTAACAACAGTATTGCCAAAGGTATATTTCCAAATGCATTAAAAGAAGCATATGTTCTACCTCTACACAAGGGGTCTGAAAAAGAAGATCCAAATAACTACCGCCCAATATCAACATTGCCAACTATTTCAAAAATTTTTGAACGTCATATATATAAGCAACTATTTTCATTCCTAGATAAAAACAACATATTATCGAAAAATCAATCAGGTTTTAGAGAAAAACATTCTTGTCAAACAGCCCTAATTCGGCTAATCGATGAATGGTCAAAAGAAATTGATTCCGGGAAGATTGTCGGTTCGGTTTTCGTCGACTTAAAAAAGGCATTTGATTTGGTAGATCATAAAATTTTATTACATAAGCTCAGGTTACACAATTTCTCAGAAAAAGCCTTAGCTTTATTTGAATCTTATTTATCTAACAGGAAACAGTACATGAGATATAATGATATTTATTCTTCTCTGCAAATAATATCTAGTGGTGTCCCGCAAGGCTCTATTTTAGGGCCTCTTCTGTTTTTAATCTACATAAATGACATGAGCTTGCATGTTAAAGCGTCTAGGTTAGACCTGTATGCGGATGATTCGACACTTTATACATCTGGCATCAACAATGACGAAATACAAGCCAACTTACAAAATAGCTTAAATTCAATACTGACATGGTGTTCTAATAACAATATGCTTGTAAATGCGAAGAAAACAAAGTGTATGCTTATTGGACCTAAACATAGAATAAAGAGGTTAAAATTAGATTTAAAGATAAATGACGTTGTTATTAAAATTGTTCAGTCCCATAAAATTTTGGGTGTTCACGTTGACAAACACCTTTCATGGAATGTGCATATTGACAAAATTAGTTCTATAATGAATAGTAAAATCTCTCTTCTAAAAAGAATTTCGGCTTATCTGTCTTTTGAAATAAAACAATTGTTTTACAATTCTTACATATTACCTATTTTTGATTTTTGCTGTACAGTTTGGTGGAAAAGTGCTAAATGTAGGATCTCTAAATTGTGTGTGCTCCAGAAAAGAGCAGCCCGTGTTATACTAATTAGCCTTACAGCAAGAACATGTTCGATTGATCTTTTTTCTACACTTAATTGGTTTACTTTCGATAACCTATGTAATTATCACACAGGTCTTTTAATATATAAATGGAGAAATAACCTTTTGCCAGGGTATATGACAGACGTCATTTCTTTTAGAAATAACACTTACTACAATTTACGATCGATTACTCATCATGACATAACTAACTCAAAGTTTAATACATTGTACAAGAAAAACTCATTTTCGTACTACAGCATGAGTGTGTGGAACGAAATTCCTTTTTCAGTTAGAGATGCAACATCTTTATTCAGTTTTAAAAAAACAGTTTAAAAAATATTTGCTATTGAAACAATTCTAAAGTCTCACCAGAAGATACCTAGTAATTAACCTAAAGGCGTATCTGTCCGTAGATTTACTATCCTTTTGAGCATTTCCCTCCATGTTTTTGTTGTTGTTGTTAATCAAACTCTATACGCATGTTTGTATCATCTCATCATTTACAGTAATCATTTTCATAATTGCGAAGGCAACATTGTAAAAAAGACTATTCAGGTATTCTAATTTGAAAATGTCTTAATGTTCTACCTTCAAGAAATAAAGCTGTTATTATTATTATTATTATTATCCACAATGTTTTATTTCCCTAAAGATAAGGGTTTTTAAAGTATTCTAAGCATTGCAGAAATGTCATTTATATAATGTCAAGATTGAGACAAGTCTGTGTAAGAAATATGGTTTAATCTATTCTTTTGTACTGTTTTAAACGAGTCCAGATTCAAGCTTTCAGATTCACTGCAATTTAATCACGGTAACCAGAGTCATACATTTTTCATATCAGTTTCTGATTATAAGAAAATATGTATCTTTCTGAGTGCTTTTGATCGACATTTTATTCAATTGTTAACCCTTTCCTGTTCAATCCCTGGTTGCTCCAACCACCGCGACATGACTGAAAAAATGTTAAAAACGACGTTAAGCCCCATTCAAACAAAATAAAACAAATCAATCCCTGGTTTTCACGTACCT
Organism: Fragum fragum; assembly: GCA_946902895.1. NCBI lineage: Eukaryota > Metazoa > Mollusca > Bivalvia > Cardiida > Cardiidae > Fragum > Fragum fragum. The sequence continues at coordinate 15,653,248 of OX336365.1, forward strand.
GTGATTTTATACTTGAGATAATAAAGTGGTTAAAGAAATGTTAGGCCTAAACGTGGTACTTATAGCTTGGGTATGCAGTATTTTGGACGTTTAAGTCACACAAAAAAACAACAACAAAAAATGCTTGACATAAGTTGCGGAGCTCGAAGTTCAATTTTCACTTTCGATCTAAATTAATGATTTGATTGGCCAATCATTCTTTGATAGGCACACGCGATCAGTCAATTCGACCGCCTATCAACGAAAGAGTAAAAGTATTGCCAGGAACAGAGGCCCCTTTTTGTGTAATTTAAAGCAACTTATTCTGTTATCTGAAATCTCGAAAGTGGTTTGGCTTTTATATTTAAATATGAGCCCATGCGTGACATTTCCAACCATTACACATTGAGTCATGTAATAAAAGATTGGAATGGTTTGTTTGCGACCTAAACGTCGTAACCACAGCTTCAATAAGCTGTAGTTACGAAATTTTAGTCGTAATTTTAGCAATAATGCTTCACGAAAATGCCGAACGATGTCGGAGTTCAATGTCCACTTCACATTTAAATGAATCATTTGATTGGTCTATTTACTCTTTGATTGATTAATCAATTGTGACAAAAGGCTTGAATTAATACCAAATTAAAACTATATCGTTTCAAACCCTACAAATTGCAACCTAAAAGCTTTTTTTCTTCTCTCCATAACTCAACAAGTTATTCTACTCACACCCGTATCATTTTTCTTTAATTTCAAGTACTTTGTTTTAGTGATTTATATTGAAAAGAATAGAATTGAATTACAAACAGAAAGTCTCATTTTAATCACAATGAATTAAAAAAAAACAGTCTCTTTAAGCAAATGAAGATCTATGAGGATAATTCAAAATAATACAACATGGAAATAGGAATGTTTATCATTATTTCGATAAAAGGTCGCATAAGAGGCCTGTTGAAGGAAAGAAAATCTATAAGGATAATTCAAACTAATTAGACATAAAAAATAGAAATGTTTATGATTATTTCGAAAAAGGGGTCGCATAAGAGGCCTGCTGAAGCAAAGAAAATCTATTAGGATAATTCAAACTAATAAGACATTAAAATAGGAATATTCATCATTATTTCGAGAAAAAAAAGGATAACATAAGAGGCCATATGAATCAAAGAGAAGCTATTAGGATGATTCAAACTAATAAGACTTTAAAATGTGAATATTTATCCTTATTTCGTAAATTAGGTCGCACAAGGGACGTGCTTAAGCGAAGAAAATCTTTTAGGATAAATCAAATTAATAAGACTTTAAAATATGAATATTTATCCTTATTTCATGAAAAAGCGTCGCACAAGGGACTTGCTTAAGCAGAGAAAATCTATAAGGATTATGATTATTCAAACTAATAAGACATGAAATTAGGAATATTTATCATAGCTTCGAAAATAAGTCACATAAGGGTCCTGCTTTAGCAAAGTAAATCTATAAGGATAATTCAAACTCTAAATTGACGTATCGCCGTCCACGCCTGATGCCCTCTGACAGGAAGTTCGATTTAGAAGTCACGTTATTTTTACAAAAATATATGATCAGTATCATTAAATAAGAGATAAAATGGTGTGTTTTTTACATAAACGTCGTAATTAACTTTTGTACAAACTGAACAAACAGTTCGTACAAACTGTAGTCAGGACGTTCTATTTATAGTATATTGAATTCTCTCATCTACGGCAGTGACTCTTGTCTTTTTCAACCCTAGGGATAAACTGATATTTTATTTGACTCTAATGGGATTCGAACCTACGCGGATTCGACATTGCCGCCTAGCACTGCACCGTCCGACGTCCTTAGTCCTTAACCTCTCTTAACCACTCGATGACTCAGTAGCGGAGAGGTTAAGGAATGGACATCGCAGCGCAGGGCTTAGCGACGTTGCCGTATCCGCGTAGGTTCGAACCCCGTGTAGTCAGGACGTATATGACGCAAAACCAACATAAATGCTGAATATCAATGTCGGAGTTCAAAGTTAATTTTTGGCCTGAATGAATGGTTAGGATGTATGATTCTTCGACGGCGGCGAACCGTAATACGATTCGGCTCATTACTACAACTACCTTTACAATTTAATCTTTAGTTTCGTCTATAAAAATCGGGCGTTCTGATTGATCGAAAAAAATATTCTTAACTCCATGAACAAAAATGTAAGCACGCAATTTTGTATGCTTCCGCACAAACTAGTCCCATACAAAAAGGTATCAAAAGTGTAAAGTTTTTTTCTCTTGATACTATTAAATTATAAGAAATGAAGAGAATATTTTGTTTTCACTTCGCATATTCATACAGTGTGATTAGTTATTGGGTTCATACCTCCATGAAAACAAAAAAAATATTCTATTCATCTCATAAATAGCAAGCAAAGCGTCAGCTTTGATAGCTTAAGTTAACAGACACAATTTTGAGGTCGTCTCAAAGTTCAACGAGTGCAAACCGCCACTTGAGGCTTAACCACTAAAGCCGTTAAATGCTTACGCCATAAAAGGTAGTTCTTGTGTATTTAAGTAATAATGTTAAATCTGCCTGCAGGTTCATCTCCTAGGTGCCTTTCGCTCACTTGAGCACATCGTGTTAAATATTACTCTGATCAGAGTCTTTTTAATAAATTGCAGACGACAATTTCAAATTGTTGAATATTCTAAAGTATTTATCTATCTATGTAGAAAACAATGTGGAAAAAGAATTTGTAAAAGCAATTTCTTCATTTTGCACATTGTTTTCCACAACTATTTTCTCAAGGGATGAAAAAGGAGGAATTGTGTGAGAATGGGTTAACTCCTTGGTTACTTTAACCTCGTTTTCTTCATCATGCTAACGTTTGACAAAGAAGATTACAAAACAATGCTTTGCTAGCTTTCAGTACTTTCAGTACTTTCAGTACTTTAATTTCTAATACCAAGGGCCGCCGTCATCACGCATACGGTAGCGCATCAGACTCCCAATCTACAATGATAGGATGTCGTGGGTTCGAATCCCGGTAGCGGCACATTTCATTTACGATATTTGTGACTCGCAAATGGGTGGATAAGCGTAAACCTAAATGGGATGGCAGCTGGAGGCTAGGAAAGGATGTAGTGGTAGAACTGGTGTGATAAATACCAGGAATCCATTGTCAGGTGCTCCAGCCGCCGCGATATGACTGAAATAATGTTGTAAGAAGTGTTAAACCTCATTCAACCAATATGTTACTCGGGTCAAGGTCATCTATTAACTATAGCTCATTACTAGACGACAAAGTTTTAGGATGGTCAAGATTGAAAAAAGTTGTAGACGATAATTTAAAATAGGTAAAAATTTAGATAATTTTCTCTTTTAAAGTATAAAAAATGTGTTACAAGCAAATTCTTCATTTACCACAATGTTTTCTAGAAGGACGTCAAAAAGAGCGTCATTATTTTTAAATGGGCTCATGTTGACGCATCCTTTTCGAAAATTTTGACCTGCTAAGCATTTCCCTTTGACAAACGTCCCCTGTTCTCTATGTTTATTTCCAGGTCGGTCAACTCCGAGGTCACACCATCGAGAACAAATGGAAAATCTACAACGAAGTTAAGAAATGTGGGTTTGGGAACTATATCGTGGCCTCCTTTAACCATATGACCAGGGTGGACGATGTTTTTATTCGCGAGCTAGTAGAAAAAAAAGAAGACTTGGATACCCTCTGGGCATTTTCTGAGATTACAGAAGGTACTTTATTATGCGGGCTACGGCCCTTGAATATTTTTGATATTTCATGGGTGATATAACGCTAGTGTTTTATCTATGCAAATGAATTTGAAGCAGAATGTATGAAAAAAACGCCATAACGCTTGTAATTATATCATTTCGAAAAAGGCTTTATCAGCCAAGCATAGTTCAAATTAGTTCCTATTCTGTTCCAATTTGCTCCACCGTAATGGCGGACGTCGAAAATTTCTAGGGAGATAATCAGGTAAAACCATATTTATAAAATCGTCTATATAACACAGAATATTTTAAATCTATCAAGTGTCAGAATTTGATCTATCTATCATAAAAAAACCAATGTCATATTATTAATAGATCAACGCGTGCTCATCAAATACCGAAATTATTAAACTCGAAGCCTCGTTATTGTCTCTTTATAGATGACCTGTTTAAATGGTTGGTCTATAACTAGGATCCCCGACGGCGGCACTCGTCCTTTCCGACTATTTGTCTCCCACCAATGGGTCGATAATCGTAGACCTATGTGGGATAGCAGTTGGAGGCTTGGGAAGGATGTGATGGCGGTACTGGTGTGAGAAATACCAGGAATTCATTGTTAGGTGCTCCTGCCGCCGCGATATAACCGAAAGATTGTTGAAAGCGGCGTAAAACCCCATTCAAACAAACAAACAAAAAAGTTAACTAGGCTATCCGTTTTATAATTGGCGGGTCGCTGGACACCCTCTCTGAGCTCAAACAGGAAATTCTATTTCGGTATTAAAACGTAATTTAGCGAACTGTATGGTCAGCAACATATATCTAAAATATAAAATGGATTGTTGGTGACTCAAACGTGTTTAAGTTTCCAAAAACCAACAATAATGCTTCACACGAATGTCGACCAATGTCGAAGTTCAAAGCTCCCTTCCGGTCTAAATGGACGGTTTGATTGGAAGACCTATTGTATGATTTACAGCCACAATCCTCAGTTAATCTGTCAGAGAAATGTGTGCACTTGAATCGGAATGGGCCACTCTGTGTCTAACTGCAAATAGACAACCCAGTTTAATGAAATGTTTCATATTTTAACAGTTGTTGTAAAGGGCGTACCGGATACAGAGAAGGTTCCAACAGGCCTGTGCAAGATGAAGGAAGTTGGTCTGTACAATGTCATATTTGAGGCTGACCTTGGTGATTCTGTTTACGACTTCACCAAGTTCTCTATAGACGACATGTGCAAACTTCTCGAAAAGTGGATTTTGTGGTGCCGACAAAACCTCAACCCGAAGGCAAGAGTCGTCATCAATTTCCGGGATCTCCCAGATTTCATGCCGACGGATTCCGAACGCCTATTCAAGGTGATCGATTTTCTGGCAAAAATGCCCGAGAAGGACCGACTGTTTGGGATCGTGTACGAGGAGCCAAGAGGCAGTTCCCTACCGGAAGAGGTAGCCCTCTGGGCAAAATTTATACGAAAAATTATGCGTGACAACAAGTGGGAGGGAAAACTGTTGATTCACGTACACGAGAAATTTGGTCTTTGTGATACAACGGCTTTAAAGGTAAGTGAGAAATAAGCGGAGTGGATTTTAGAGCACTTGACTTCAGACCTCAAGATCACGGGTTCGAGCCCTGGGCTGACCATATCAACTAATAAACCAATTGTATTTCGGATAAGACGTTAAAAAAGAGGCCCCGTGTGACGATGCTATCCATCGAGCACTTAACGTGGCGGAGCTCTCAGCAGTTTCGTCCTGTATCCTTGCACTATCCCCCGTAATAACTAACCGTCTTTTAGGGGCGTCGCTCATATGGGCATGTGCTACGGTAGCGATGGTAAATAAACGGAAATACATGCACACATCATACATAAGTGTGATTTGGTTTTTCGGTTCATACCTCCATTAAAACAAAAATATTCTCTTCATTTCTTATAATTTAATACTATCGAACGAAAAAAAGCGTTTTTTTTTCAAATTTCGATACTTTTTATATGGAACTATTTTCTGCGCAAGCATACAAAATGGCTGCAAGATCAAAATTTTGTCCATGGGGGTATGAGTAATTCTTGTCGACCAATTAGAATGCCCTTTTTGATAGACCGAACTAAAAAATAAATTATAAAGAAATGAACAAGTCCACCAATTTTCTTCATATGATATTCGGAAATACATACACACACGCGGAGTTGATTCATACATAAGTGTGATTTGGTTTTTCGGTTCATACCTCCATAAAAAAAATATTCTCTTTATTCTTATAATTTAATACTATCGAACGAAAAAAAAAGCGAAAATTTTACGAATTTCGGTAATTTTTATATGGAACTATTTTCTGCGGAAGCATACAAAATTGCTGCAAGATCAAAATTTTGTCCATGGGGGTATGAGTAATTCTTGTCGACCAATTAGAATGCCCTTTTTGATAGACCAAACTAAAAGTAAAATATTTTATTTATATTGAATTCTCTCAACTACGGCAGTGACTCTTGTCTTTTCAACCCTAGTGGAGAACTAATATTTTATTTGACTCATACGGGATTCGAACCTACGCGGATACGACAACGCCGCCTAGCGCTGCAATGTCCGACGTCCTTAACCTCTGCGCTACCGAGACATCCCCCCCCCCAAAAAAAGGATGTTAAATATAAAGAGATGAACAAGTCCATCAATTTTCTTCATATAACATTGTTTGTGTTTAATTTCATCCCCTGCCTTGGCGTACAGCATTTTACAAAAAACGAAGATGACAAACTTTGTATATCTTTTTTTTCTGAAACAAGAAGACATGAAGAGGTGATATATTGTACATATCATCTATGCACAGGTGATTACCATTGGGTGTCATTGTGGACTCTTTTAAGTGTACACAACTTAACAAAGAAATGCAGAAGGCTTTCTTAAAAAAAAAACTTATCTGAAACAAGGAAGTCTACATCATCAATATCAATCCTTGTTCTGCCGAGTATTTATCCTATTTTCACTATATTTCGAAACGTTAACATAACTAAATTCATGTTGTGTTCAGTTAATTTTCTCAAAACAACAAGAACGGGCAGGTAGTATAGGCTAAGATCAGACTGCACATCTGTGCAGGCTGATCATAGTCTACACACCTGCCATAGCCATTGTCAAGACAGGAAAATTTCAGGATCAGCATGACAAGGGTTAATTATTTAGCATCTCCCGGTGAACCTCAACCAAGATTGATCATACGATGTTTTTTGGGGCCATATTAGGGGCATCCTGGGCGTGCCCGATTTTACCTAGAAAAAATAGGAAATATTTAACAATCTTTTTATCTGAAACCAGGTCTAAAGAGATTATATATGTAGCCTCTCCTAATGAACCTCTTCCCGCGTGGTCGCTCTTGGGTCATATTTCGACTCTGCTTGACCGTAACCCATTTTACAAAGGAAAGAATATGGAATTCTTCTTAAAATTCATGTCTCTTGAAACAGAATGTCCATATAGAGTGTATCATCTTCAAGTAGAAAATGATATTATGCTAACTGGATCACATTTCGGTCCTTCCCGTTGGCTCTCTTTTTAACTAGAAACAAAATGGGACATCGTTAAAAAAAATCTTGTAACATCCCATTCGCCATAGGGGTTTCATATTTTGCATGGAGCGTCAGCTAGTAACCATATATGGGTTTTTTTTACTGCCCATAGGTCTTATTTTTGCGGTGATCAAGTGCGTCAAGAGATTCGGGAAAGCAATACAGGGCCGTCTTGGTAACTAAGTTTTACAGGGAAATTGATTCTGTCGGAAATAGAGTCTTTGTGCTGATTGCTGTTTTCTGTCTTTATAGTAGATTTGATAACCGTTGAATTTTTGCAATTATATTCCGTTATAAGTAAATGACCGGCCACTTAAAAAGAGTCTATATTGGAAGTGAAGCACCGACATCGATTCTGGTCAGCCTGTGCCGATAGCGAAGGCTGGCAATATTTTGATTCTTTATGCTAGATTTCATATATCAACCTTATTTTTCATTCCAATACTATTTGATTTTTATGTTGCGTCTATCAAAAACGGGCGTTCTGATTGGCTGAAAAAATTCAAATCTCCTTGAATGAACAAAGTTTGAGCACGCAGCCATTTTGTATGCTTCTGCGCAAAATAGTTCCATACAAAAAAAAATCGAAATACTTCAAAGAATTACCGTTCACTGAAAATTAGCTCTTTCCTGTACACTCCCTGAATTTACATAGGAATAAAGAAGGAAATCTTTAAAAAAAAAAATACTCTTAAATCATAAGACCTAGAGCTTTTATACTTTGGTGTATATCATCTACTGACGCTCTACCAAAATTCCTCAAAGAATTATCATTCACTGATAGTTAGCCCTTTTCTGTGCTATTCTGTGTTTTTGCATAGGAATAAAGAAGGAAATTTTTGAAAATCTTCCCCTCCCAAACCATAAAACCTACCGCTTTGATATTTTATATGTATCAATGTGTATTAACCCTCTACCAAAACACTTCGAAAAATTTTGATACTCTGAAAATTAGCCCTTTTCTGTGCAATCCCTGATTTTAGATATGATCAAAGAAGGACGTCTTTGAACATCTTCTTCCCCTAAACCATACGACCTAGAACTTTGATGTTTAGTATATATCACCATCTATTGACCCTCTACCTAAATACTCTGAAGAACTACTGTACACAGAAAATTAGCCATTTCTGTGCAATCTTTGATTTTTATTGGAATTAAGAGGGAAATCTTTGAAAATCTTCTCCTCTTAAACCATAAGGCCTTAGTCTTTGATATTTGGTTTGTATCAATGCATATTGGCCCTCTCCCAAATTCTTCAAAGAATGGTCATACTCAGAAAGTTAGCCCTTTGTTTTGGAGTATTTTATATACTGTGGATTAAAGAAGTATATCTTTAAGAATCTTCTCCAAAACAGTAAGTCGTAGAGCTTTAATATTATATATAGTCCCGCCGTTTACACCCCATTCCTTGATTAGGATGACGTAACATAATCAAAGTACCGTGGGTAACCGACGATGAGATAAGTTGAACTGCCTGTTGGAGTGTATGAGCGGGGTCAGATATCCGCCAGAAACTTGGTCGACATTTGGTCGACACCTTGTACTTTCCACAGAATGAAGAATTATCATCCTACCTTAAAATAAATTCCATTTCATCTTGACCGATTTTTTCATCCATAACCCGTCTACTTACACTGCTTTGATTGTGAAAGTTAATCAGGGTCTCAATTTTTCGCTAATGGCATGTTTTTTGTATTTTGAGTGGTTAGTCTAATCTACTTAACACTCATTAAAACATTAGTATAAAGCCTTGAGCTATCATACTCAGCTGTGCAATCCGGGCCATCATGTTCCTCTTGTTTGTTATCAGTCACTGTTATTCGCCATTCCGTCTAAGACTTTCTCCAATATAAGCTAGCGATTGCAAAGCATCACAATATAAATGATAATTGTGACGGGAATCCATCACAATGAATGGTGACGGTTATCCATGAGATACTAGAATGTTTTGGCCGTATATTTCTACAGATTGCATAATGAAGACTGATACGACTGTGTAGATGCATAGGCTAACCTGAGTCTTTTCTTGGCGCACATGCGTTATTGATGGCTCGCTGACCACGCCCACTCAGATCCGACAAGAAGTTTTGACGTAGATATTTAACTGCGTTATTTTGCGAAACTAATGGCCATCATCGTGTAGCAAGAAAAAAAGAAAGAAAAAAAAGAAACTGGTTAATAGGTTTGCGACTTAAACGTCGCAACTACAGCTTGAATAAGCTACAACGTCTAACTCGCCAAACCGACAAAAATTCTACTCATAAATGTTGGAATCCAAAGTTCATTTCCGGTTAAGCAAAATGATTTAATTGGTCGATTGTTTCTTTGATTGATACTAGCGATAGGTCAGTTACTGGTTATGTCACGGAATGGTTGAATTATATTTGAAGTTCCTATTTTAAAGACTTTTTTGAAACCTTCTTCAAGGTATTGATGAACGGAGCCGATGGTATCTGGGCAAGTTTGATTAAGGAAGGTGCATCCATGGGGAACGCCGCGTCGTGTGTCACTCTTCTAAATCTCATCCGGCTTGGCAACAAAAAGGTCACCAAGAAATACAACTGCTCGTATCTTCGCAAGGCCGCAATTAATGTGACGGAGTTAACAACCGGTAGGAAGCCCATGTACAACCAAGTAGTATACGGCGAGAGGGCGCTCGATTTCGTGTTCGACATGAATCCGGAAGAGTTCGACCTGGCAGAGTTTTTCGGTGAGGAGGCTCCGGTTAGAATCACAACTCTGGCGTCTCCGGTGATGATTCAAACAAGACTGGTGAACTTGTTTGGGGACGATCCGCAATTTACTGAAGAACTAGCCTACAAGATGAAAGAACTTATGTTGACAGACTTAAAGGCAAACAGGTTTGTTCCCTTTTGGCAGACATTTAGTTCCACGACTTTATTGTAGATTAGTTGACGTTCTGATAATAAACCCATTAACAGATGACAAAATTTTAGTCTGGTCCAAATTGAAAGGAGTTGCAGAGTCTATAAAACTTTAGATTTTTCAATTTCTGGGCATGAAACACTGTGTAAAATGAAGAAATTGCTTGTCGCAAGCAATTTCTTCATAGTACACTATGTTTTCCTGAGGGCGTCAAAAAGCGCAATTGTGTGGGAATGGGCTAACAGATGGATTTCCGCGACTGGGAGTTTCTCTTCGATATAAACGGCGTTATTCTGCAAAACTTTTGTCCAGTAACGTGTAACAAAAAAGTAAAATTGTTGGTTGGTCGTTGCGCTAGTGTTAATTCCACTTATAGGCGTAAAAGAACAAAGGCCTTATCAGTGATATTTTGATTCTTTACAGAAAAGAAGAGTATATGAGTAAATTCGGCCTCGCCATTTTGTTTGATCGCGCGGGCGGATCACTCACAGCAGAGATGCGTGACGTCATCACAAATGGTAAACTCGAGTCCGCTAACGCCCAGAGGCTGATACAGAAGATTCGAGAGGAATGGGACGAATGGGATCGGAAGGACCACGTCCAAGGTGACAACATGCTGCAATTTGACAACTTCTACAACGGTTTCATGGCGCCCTACTTTGGCTGCTACAGGTGTGATCTGACCAAAAAGGCAATCAAAGCACTTGATATGGACGCGGATGGATATGTTGACTGGAACGAATTCAAGGTCTATTTGATGTGGGCGGCCCGACAGTATCCCAACCTCCCTGACTACAGAGCACTTCTCGATATTGCTTTTAGGAAAGGCCTGATCCCGGCTATGAGAGATGAGGTCATTGGCAGTGCTAAGAGTTAAGCCTAATCGGACAGATTCTCTACCCTTGCCTTGCTGAATTATTTCTTCTTTATATATATTAAGCACTATATATGTAAAAGGGCTTAAAGAACTAAGCGTCCAAAAATGCGGGTCAATATAATTCTTTGGTAATTCTGTCTACAACTTTGGCTTAAGAATTAAACAGGTGGCGTATGCTAAGATCAAACTGCACATATGTGCAGGACGATCATAGTCTATACCTCCTACCAAATCAAAAATTATTCTGGATTCAGAATGACAAGACTTAATATTCAATTTCAAACTTCAGACTCTGTTCGTTTGTTCTTGTATTTATTCCCAATTCTAAAACATATTAAGCCATCGATCCATAAGCGTATATAGCAGTTATCCTTGGTAAAATATTCATTTAATAAGAAGTCTAAGATTTATTCCATGCAAACACAATAAAATTATATATCAAACAAGATGTGTTTGTGAAACACTAGTGCTCCCGTAACAGCATTTGTTTTTCAGGAGAATTAACCTTGATTAAAGACCTTGATCTTGTCAGGTGGTCTTGGTATAAACAGATGAATACCAATGAGAGCTATCATCATGTCTAATTGGGTATTCTAACTTGTATAGTATAGATGTAATAGGGAAATGTCAGGTTCACGTGTAAAGCGTTCAGCAGACAAACGGACAGACAGGCGGGCACTTGTAAAACAATTTGCACCAATCTATCGATGCGGGTATGAGGAGGGTAAAAAGATGATGAAATATTCTTTACGAAATTTCATAAAAAAGTCATTGCTACATTCATCATTCCATCGGAAGCGAGGAAAATATTGTAACTATAGCTTAAATAAAGCTGTAGTTACGACATTTTGCTCACGCATCGACAATTTGTTTCTCACCTGTGGAAGAATGGTAAGTAGTGCGCCTACGTTAGATAATGAGTGGCTCGTTGAAAAAGACAGGAAACCATGTTTAGTTGCATCAACCCCGACAATATAACTGAAGTACAGTTGAAAGTGGTGTTAATCCCCATATAATAAATCAATCAATTAACCCATTCCCACTCAATCCCTCCTTTAAACGCCCCTCAACGAAAAAACTTTGGAAATCATTGTGGAAAATGAAGAAATTGCTTGGATCAAGCAATTTCTTCATTATCCACAATGTTTTCTATCCAAAAAGCCAAAGAGAATTTAAATTCCACCAACTTGAAAATATCGTTTGCAGCTCCTTCAATTTGGACCGGTCTTAAAAAAAAATTTGAGTTGGAATGGACTAAAAGCCCATCATAAGCTGAATTAACTGATCGCTGGCCACGCCCACTGCTTCCAACAGGTCGTTCGACTCGGATATTAACCCATTACCAGACAACAAAATTTTAGACTGGTCCAAATGGAAAGAGATGCAGATGACAATTCAAAGGTTATGAAATTTTAGATTTGTTCAACTTTCTGTGTAGAAAACATGGAGGAAAATGAAGAAATTGCTTCATTTTACACCTTGTTTTCCCATTTGTTTTTCGTGAGGGGTTGTCAAATAGCGTCAATGTGTGGGAATGGGCTAAGTGGTGTTATTTTGAAATATAATTTGTGGCCTGAAACAGTAACAACTAGAGGCGCTAGATCGCCTGATTCGCTCCACCGGCCTGGATTTACTCATCATAAAAGTAATTCTGTTTTCTTGCATAGGAGGCAACTCATTGTAAACGGATTGCTTTTAAGTTTAATGGAGGCTACTCCCTTTTGTGCAACAAATATTATCAGTCGAGCAATTATTTCCCTTGCATCACAATGTGATTCCTATCTGAAATTTGGCCAAACTCCGAAGCTTTATTATTAAAGCTGATAAAATTCATTCAAAAATCTGATTTAATCTGATTAAAGATAACCAAAAGATCATTCCTGCGAAAGTATGTTGAACACAATCGTTCAGTTTCGGATATTTTTCACTATATACCATATAAGGACATTAACCCTGTCAATAAAAATCATTGTTCTTTATCAAAGCAAATCCTATGAAGGACTCTTGTCAAGGGTCACCATGAAATAATTCCCGTGGTATTTGATTAAAATCCATCCACTGGTTTCTGAGAAAGGGATTTTCAAAGTTTTCACTGTACATCATATATGGAAATTAGCCCTGCCTATTAGAGTAATGTTCTAAATCCGATCCAAATTCTTTGAAGGAATCTGATAAAGGCCGCCTAAGACTCATTCCTGTCCTTTGAAATTTGGTTGAAATTCATCAACTGGTTTCTGAGAAATAAATTGTCAAAGTTTTCACCATGAATAAAATTAGCCCCACTGATAAACAACAATGTTTTTTTTTATCCGATCAAAATCTATCAGCTGGTTTCTCAGAAGAAGGTTTTCAAAGTTTTCATCGTATGTGGAATTCAGCTCCACCAATTAAAGCCATGCTTTTCAAACGATCAAAATTCTTTAAGGCAATCTGATAAAGGGTCACATAAGGGTCATTCCTGTGAAATTTAGTTGAATTCTGTTCAGTACTTTTTTTAAAGCAAAAGTTTACAGACGCACATTCCGCCATGCCAATAGCCCGCTAGCTTTTAGCCAGTGGAGCTAAAAAAGTAAAATTGTTGGCTACCTTAACGTCGTAACTGCAGTCCGAATTGGCTGCATTTATGATGTTAAGTCGCACAACCAAGACAAAATGCTTAACTTACAATCGGAGTATAAAGCTCACTTCCGGTATGAAAAGAACCGGGATTTGTTAATTTGGATTAACACTCGTACGAGAGAGAGAGAGAGAGAGAGAGAGAGAGAGAGAGAGAGAGAGAGAGAGAGAGAGAGGGGGGGGGGCAGAGATTTAATTAATGGTTTGAATTACAGGAAAATACAGGGTATCCCAACAAGAAAGGAAAAATGAATACAAAAATATTTCTTGTTTACGGAAGACTAGCCATGTACTCTGAAGATTGTTTCTCGGTCCATCTGAGGATGGTTGGTTGGTTTGCTTTTTGTGTGCGTTGTGTTTTTTAGGGAATGTTTGTCTAAGAGAACAGAATGCGTATTAGTTGAGTTGGAATTCAGCAATTTGAAGTACCGGGCTTCAAGAAATCAAAGTCACTGTAACGTATTTTTGATGTCGGCCAATACTACAAAGGGTCGTGATTCACGAACCCTTGGGTTAACAAACAGTTGAACCAACCAGGTTGTTTTACTGAAGTTTATAATATTTATGTCCTGTTTATGGAACGTGGCTACGGTTTGGCCTTTGACAACAACGCTAAGGTGCCACACCAGCCAAAGCTTACACCTTAAACATGTCAGTTATTCATTGCCGTGCGACAAGCACAGGAGTCGCTGGTTCCACGCGTTATTTCGTTTTTCCATTCCTTCAGCTTAATTGACCAATCGCGACCGTCAATCAAGGAATATATCGACCAATAAAACTATTCATTCAGCCCGGAATTGAGATTTAAACTCCGACATAAGCCGTCATTTGTGTGAAACACTTTTGTTGTTTTAGCGACTTAAACGTCGTAACTGCAGCTTATTTAGGCTATAGGTACGACGATTAGGTCGCCAACCAGCGATTCTGCTTTTTTGTTACATGCCACAGACCATAGTTTTTGCAAAATAACGCCATTTAAATCGACGCGGATGTTGAGGAGTCAAAGGGCGGGGCCAAGCGATTCATCGATTCAGCAAACGATTCACATTCGTGAAGAGTTTGAGTCATCAGTGTCATTTACCAATTCCCACTAAAAAAAAGACTGGTCCAAACTGAAAGAAGCTCGGACGAATATTTCAAGTTGGTGGGATTTCAAATTATTTTGTCTTTTTGGATAATAAAGAAATTGCTTGCTACAAGCAATTACTTCATTTTCAACAATGTTTTCCAAAGCTATTATTTCTTTTCTAAAAACTCACCGCATATTATGATAGCAAAATGTTGTCTTAGCGGCACCGAACAGGAAAAAACAACCACATGGGACCTCGGCCGAACGACTCCTACGAAAGACAGTAAGTTCGTCGATTACATCATTTATTGACTGTATCGCTCTACCGGCCTGGTTTGGATTTATGCTATTATATCGCTCTGTATAATTGTTCGGGCTGATTAGCTTCAGGACTAGCTGTGATAACGCAGCCATCTTTCTGATCCCATCAGTGTATCAGAAAGAGGGCTATGCTATCGCAGCTATTCTGGGCCCTGAAACAACTAGCAAATACAAATGTCGACTTAATCTCGTAGCCTCCGCCCACCGTCTCACAAGCCAATCAAATTTAGGGTACCTTATCGCAGCTACCAGTGGAGCCATAGGCTCCTAACCATGGATTCCTGGTATCTCTCACACGAGTACTACCACCATTTTCTCTCACCAATCGGTGGATAATCGTAAACCGAAGAGGGATAAGCAGCTGGAGGCTCGGAAAGGATGTAATGGTAGTACTGGTGTGAGAAATACCAGGAATCCATGGTTTGATGCTCCGGTCGCGGTGATGTGACCGAAATACTGTCAAAAGTGGCGTTAAACCCCATTCATACAAACAAAAGCACTACCATTTCTTCCTTTTCGAGACTCAAGCTGCTCATCTTAGGTTTACGATAATCCACCAGTTGGTGAGAGACAAAATTCGGAAAGAATATTGGCAGCGACCGGGGATCGACCCCTCAATTGAGAGTCCGATGCGATACCAACGGCGCTATAGCCGCGTCTCCGATTAATCTAATAGCCCAATAACCAGATGGCTGTAATAAATCTTTTGACACGCAATAACGTCATTATCTTTTTCAACAGACTTCCTTCAATTCTTCAAAACCTTTACGAAATGCATGAAATCACTGAGAATACCACAGGTAGCAGTATCGAAAAAATATAATTTATCATATATTGACGATACTGCTACCTGTGCAATACTAGTTGTCGTTCAATATTTTTTTGAACATTTATATTCTATAAACAAAGCTCACTTGAAAGGGGCAAACAGATGGTGTGGACGAAGATCAGACTGCACCTATGTGCAGTCTAATCTTTATCTATACCTCCGGTCAAAACGAGGATATTCCGAGTTTAACATGACTAGGGTTAAAATTTGAGATGTCCTCCTAAGTTATAAAAATTGAACAAACTCGCTGCCAGAATTCCCTCGACATGCAATAACTTTTAAGTAAACACTCGGATAGAAGAACAAAAATTCATTTGAAAGTAATATTGTAGCTTTGCACATATTTATTTCGAAATATTTTGGGCCTTGCAGATTGAGAACTTTTTTTTCTCTCTATCATCTAGGGTCCATGATCTTACAATCTAGTTCAAGTTTCGCCTTTCCCCGTGGCTTGTGAATAGCTTTTGATGAATTAAATTTTACCTATAATTTTGAAATTTTGAGATATAAAAAAAGATGCGTTTGTGATACACTATGATCCCGTAACAGCTTTATTTCCAAAAATGTGACCTTAGTAAGTGACCTTGACCTTATAATCAGCTGATGTCTATCAGGGTAATGAACCCACATTCCTAATATGAGCCCTGTATCTTCAACGGTGGTTGAACAACAGCAGAATAAGTTGTTGTGCTTAGTTTACTGCTCGCGTTCAGACATGGTAAACTGATCTTATCGATGAGGTACTTTGGATTATCAAGTTCAATATGAAATTTCCTTAGATTCTGATCAGAAAACTAGAAGATCGGAGCAAAAATCTATTTTTCACAATACGTCTCCTTTTCTAAGACGCAACAGTGTAAACGTTTGTTGAAATTCATAAAGCATTCATTAAATTTGATCCATGGGTTTAGAAATGGCTTCAGATTGACAAAAAAGAAGACTCGAGCTACAAAACCTTAACCCGTTACCACACAAAGACGCCTTTAGACGCCCCTTTAGAAAAAAAGCTCTGGGCATTGTGGAAAAATGAAGAAATTACTTGTTACAAGCAATTTCTTGATTATCCACAATGTTTTCTACCCCAAAAGATATTTTGTTAAAATTTCACGAACATTTAATTGTATTCTGCAACTCCTTTCAATTTGGACCAGTCTAAAAAATTGTCATTTGGAAATGGGTTAAGACTCCTCTTTCCAATAGGAAATATTTGTGTACACAATTATCAAATACTTCACGGTCTGTAGCATTTGATGATTAACTTAAATATGAAATTTCTTTCAAATCTGAACATTACATTGAAAGGTACATTAGTTCCAATTTTACACGACATAGCTTCAAATTGAGAAACGAGGAAAAGTTATCTGGAAATTGTTTCAAGGAATTAATATATAGATTCATCCGATTTGCTCCTGGTTTTATTGAGAAATTATTTCGAACAGATATACATACACACACCATGACAGCTTATATGGCTTCCCAAAATCTATTTTGGGGAGCATAAAACCCAACAGGTAGTGCAAAGATTAAGCTGAATGACTCTGCAGGCTGATCATTGTCAATATCACCTGCCATTTCAGAAACATTCTAGAGTCATATGGATAAGATGTGAAACAGGATAGATTTGAAAGATATGGTAAGGTGAGGAAAAATCAGAAACTATTTGAAGATTTGATTTTTTTGTAATTCAATTTTTGGGTTACAAACAAGGAAGAACTATCAAAAATAACAATGAAAATTATCACAACTTTGTAAAATATTCACAAATCAAAATCAGTTGATTATTATCAGATCTGTCTGTATCTAATAACACCTCTCGATGTGAAGAACATGTAAAATGTTTCGAGAAAGGTAAAAAATAAAGAACTTTAACCAATTACCACGCAATGATAATTTCTAAAGCCCTAAAGAAATCTTATCATCAAAAACTTTTCTTCTTTCCTCACAATGTTTTTCTACCTAACATATATTTTGCAATTTCAGAGAAATTTAACATGTCGTCTTTAACTTCTTTCAAATTGGTCAGTCTAAGTGTATTGTCCTCTGGTAATGGGTAAACAAACTTTTTCAATCCTTTATATTGAAAACAAGGTATTTTTAAGATCTGACCTAGTTTTTTTTTTTTTTACAAAAATTGACCCAAATTCGAACTTTTCGACATAAAGTTGAAAAAAACTTTAAATTTTCATCCGCAACTCCTTTCAATTTGGACCAGTCTAAGATAATTTCCTTGTGGTAATGAGTTAAGGGTAGATTACATTAATAAGGATTTGAATTGTGTGTAGCATTTTTGAATTTGGGCCGGTCTTAAATTCTGTCCTCTATCGATGGGATCGAGAGCCAATAATGATAATCAAAGGCAAGCACTATTGTTCAATTACTTTTTAAGCAGTGTAGTATATGGAAGATAAATTTGACAGTTTATTTTCACTAAAAATAAAGTTTGTAAACTAATGTACATTTAAACAAAAAATGGCCCCATCTTATCTAAAGTAAAGGCAAAAGATTTAATTGAACACTTCTTGGTGTGGAAGACAATAGGTATGAAGTTTAAAGCCACTTTCAACAGTATTCTGATTACATCACATGGGTTGGTTACCTACCCATAGCTTTCCCTCATTTCTAACACAAGCACAAACACAACATTCTATTACAGCTACCAGTTGCACATCTCATTTACTTATCATTCATTTGAGAGATGAAGAAAATATTTTTTGTTTTCATGGAGGTATGAACCGAAAAAACTATTCACACTGCATGAATATGCGAAGCAGATTCATGCATAAGTGTGATTAGGTTTTTCTATTCATACCTCCATGAAAAAAATTCTCTCCATTTTCTATAATTTAATAGCATTGAGCCAAAATAGCAAAAACTTTACAAATTTTGGTACTTTTTTATATGGAACTTTTTTGTGCGGAAGCATTCAAAATAGCTGAGTGCTCAAAATTTTGTTCATAGAGGTATGAAAGATTTTTTCGACCAATCCGAACGCCCGTTTTTGACAAAACATTCAAAATGTTCATTTGTGAGACACAAATGATGCAGGTTATAATCAATTTGGAAATCCAAGTGAAATAAGTTGCATAATCTTACAGGAGCATGTGCCATGCTAAGCTGCAGTTGCTTGATAGTAGAAGCATGAGCTCCACATGCAGATGCAAACGCTCATCTCTTCAAGTGCTTCATAATAGATTAAGGTCGAACACTTATTCCTTTAAAAATGCATTTTAGCATTATCCCCTCTATTGGTATAGAATTTTATCTTTGGATAGTAAACATCTACTCAAGTAAATATGTTTGGTTGTACCAGAGATATTACAAAATAATTTAATATGTAGTTTCGTCTATCAAAAACGGGCGTTCTGATTGGTTGAAACAAATTATTCATATCTCCATGAACAAAATTTTTGAGCACACAATTATTTTGTATGCTTCCCCACAAAATGAAGAAAGTATCAAAATTTGTAAAGTTTTATGCTTTTTTCACTCAGTGCTTTTAAATTATAAGAAATGAAGAGAATATTTTTTGTTTTTCATGGAGGTATAAACCGAAAGGCCTAATCACACTTATGTATGAATCTGCTTCGCGTATTCATACAGTGTGATTAGTTTTTTCGGTTCACAACTCCATGAAAACAAAAAATATTCCCTTCATCTCTTAAATGTCAAAGTTTTTGGATGATGCCACAGCCGATCACCTAGCCATAGTAATACTACTGGTTTCCTCCGAAAACAGCCGACCTATAAACTTAACCCTATGGCATAGTGCCAAGAAAAGGATTTATGCAAAAGTGTCATTAGATTTCCCACTATCTTTTATACCAGATATAGATGTACATTAACCCTTTCCTGTTTCTCGAAATTCTAGATTAGTCCAAATCAAAAGAGGTTGCAGACGACAATGAAAACTGGATGCCATTTAAAATGAAACCATCTTATGTGGAAGAAAATATTGTGGAAAAGAAGAAATTGCTTGTAACAAGCAATTTCTTCTTTTTCCAAATGTTTTCTAGGGTATGAAATCACAGGAACGTAAAATCCCGTATTTGAACGTGAAAGGGTTAAAATGACCTTTGATCGTTCACTATAACTTGTACGTCCACAGATGCCATCTTTTCAAATTTATATCTTTATCACCATAAGCTAGCATTTAATTCCATACAGAAATGATGATGTCCTTGGTAATGGGTACAAACACAAGATGTGTTGTGCTTCTTTACGTTATTTTTTCATCTTTTTTGCAGGCGGCCCCTCTGGTACCCCAATAACTTTCTCTTCTATAAAGCCTGTAATACAATATCATGATTTAACCCTAATTGACCAATTTCTGCTGTCAATCAAGGAATAAACCGAACAATCAAATAATTTATTCAGCCAAGACCTGATCTTATCAACTCTGACATTGGCCGCCATTTTTGTTGACCTTTACTATTGTTTTGGCAACTTAAACGCTGTAACTACAGCTTATTCAAGCTGTAGTTACGACGTTTAGGTCACCAACCAACAATTTTCCTTTTTTGTTGCATGCTATTAGCCTGAACTTCCTTTCAGAAACAAGTCATTGACAGATTTCATGATCCAGTAGAACTTCACTAATAGACCTTTTCACGCAAATCGCAAGATGACTAAAAAGTCTGATTCTGTTAGATGCTTTCAAAGAAACCACAAAAATTTTCCACTGTGGTGAGGAATCACTTCTGGTTTTGTTTTCCGAAAGCCTTATATCATTGCATCCAGTCATTTTAATTTCATTTTTCAATGTTTTACAATGAAAAGCATGGTCTAAATAATGTAGATAATATTGTTGGAAACGTTACATCTGTTGAAATAGTATTTCTCCTTAGTCCTATTAATGTTCTTCAGAAGCATTAAAAGTACTATATCATATTGGCTTTAAGGAATAAATGACCGGTGTTTTGTTTCATGATCTATTTTTCACCATAAACAAAAAATGTATGATAATTCTGCATATTGTTTATGTTGAAACAAAAGCCTGTCATGAATGAAAGAGAATGCACCGTGGAAAGGTCATTAACACGTTTTGTCTCCGGCAACAACCAGCATCACCCAAACTCCTATTCTTCGCCCCCGGAAATATTGAAGTTATGATAATTTGTGCCAGAAAAGATGAAATTAAAGATCAATATGGTTAAGACATCATATCATGGTTGGGTGATCAAAATGTCATAACTACATATTATCTTTAATTGTATTTACGACCTTTTTTTAGCCCATTGGTGATATTCTGGTTATAATATGCCTACTGGTCCCTTGATCTACAGGTAAGACTAGATTTTCAAATATTACAGCTTGTTTTTTTAAAATGAAAGCTTAACTGGCAATATATACTGCAGCGAAATTTTTATTTTAAAATCCATTCAATGAAAATAAGCATAAATAAATAGCACAAGAAAATGCCTCATCCCTTTCTTCTGATTTCTACTGTTACTATGATGCAAATGTTTAAACAAGAGGACCATGATGGCCCTATATGGCTCCCCTGAGTATGATGGTTTCTGGCTTTATTGTTGAGCCCGCTTGCAGTGAGCGAGACATAGTTGTCACTATGACAAGTCGGTGTATGTGTGTTAGTCTGTTAGTCCGTCTGTCGAATTTTTTGGATAGCTTATAGTTCAAGGTCAAAGCTTGAGGTCAAACACTAAAATTGGTGGTCAAGGTCAAGTTGATGATCAAAACTTTGTGGGCTTGACAGCAGTTGTCCTGGGACAACCATTTAGTGATATATACAAAGTCCTCTGTCAAATTATTTCTGAGAAGAAGATGTTAAAACATTCTCTTCAATGGTAGGTATATTGATGATCAGACTGTATAGCTAAATTCCTGAGTATAGTGATTCTTTGAAGAATTTAAAGCGGGTCAATAGACAACAATACAAATCAAATATCAAAGCTCTAGGCCTAATGCTTTAGCAGGAGAAGATTTTCAAAGATTTCCTTTTTTATTCATGTGTAAAATCAGGGATTGCACAGAAAAGGGCAAATTCTCAGAGTGAAGTAATTCATTGAAGATTTTTGGTAGAGGGTCAATAGACATTGATACATACCAAATATCAAATCTCTACACTTTATGGTTTGGGAGGAGAAGAATTTCAAAGATTTCCTTTTTTATTTCTTTGTAAAACCAGGGATCGCACAGAAAAGGGCTAATATTCATGGTATGGTAATTCTTTGAAGTATTTTGCTAGAGGATCATAAGGAGATGATATGTTCCAAATTTTAAAGCTCTAGGCCTAATGGTAAGGGAGAAGATGTTCAAAGATTGCCTTTGAAAAATCAGGGAACGCACAGAAAAGGGCTAATTTTCAGAGTACAGTAATTCTTTGATGTATTTTGGTAGAGGGTCAAAAGGTGATGATATATACCAAATATAAAAGCTCTAGACCTTATTGTTTAGGAGGAGAAGATTTTCCAATAATTTTTTACGGACACATATTGTTTACAGATAGACAGACGGACAAATTGACAGATGGACCGTGGACGTGCTGATCACAATATTTTTCCTTCTTCATCTTTGTTTAAAAACTATGTCCAATTCCAACGGTAGTGGTTGGTAGTCGGTAGCCTGTTTTTAGTCCTGAGATTATGGTTTTAGCACAAACTCTTATGTTTAAATAGTATGTCTGATGAATCCTGTCATGGACTAACAAAGTGTCGACTGCCTCTATGGCAGAGCGGTATAGGTACTTCACTGGTGATCTTAAGGTCGGGGGTTCGAGCCCCATCATCTCAAAGGTGTGTTCATGGACGAGACACTTTATAGCCAGCCTCAGTCTACCTAGCTGTAAATTTTGGTAGCAGTAGGTTGAAGCCACTGCCTTTCTTTCAGGGATATGTAAACATCTGGATTGTTCATGTTTGAGAGTGACTCTATAAGCTTGAAGCTTTCGTTGTAATCAAACTAAAAAAAACCATAAATGAGTATAAAGTGTCACAAATCGTTACTTAACTTGATTTTCACACCTTCTGATTCTTACTAATTGATTATGATGTACCTTAAATTAAAAGGGACTGTCTGATTTGTGATAATGGGATTAATTCTGGTGCAAGCTCTAGACCTTATTGTTTGGGAGAAGGTTTTCAAAGATTTCCTTCTTATCTTATTTCTATATAGAATAAAGGATTGGATAGAAAAGGGATTTTCTAGGATTTTTACGACCTACCCAGATGGTTGAAAAATATAGAATTTCAACAACTTGAAATTGTCCGCAACTCCTTTCAATTTGGACCAGTCTAAAATTCTGTTGTTTGGTGATATTTTTACAGTATTTTGGTAGAGGTGTTGGAATAGGTTAATTGACAGGAACAATACCACAATTGAGCAGTGCATTGTCATTTTCAGGTTATTCTACTGTACTGTCTACTGACCTTTTGTCTTTCTAACTTCAGCAGCCTCTTTCTGGATTTCCAATACAGCACGATCATCATCCTCCTGGAGACAATTAAACCATTTACAATTTTCAGTCAGTGCAAATTGAAAGATGTTGCAGACAACACTTTAATGAGAAATAAGTATAAGATATGGTAGAAGACATTTTAAGAAAAGAAGAAATTACAACTGTAGCAAAGTGGAGGCTCCCCACCCCAAATTAAGTCCTAGATCAAAGTATTTTGATTAACCTTTTCCGGTGCAAACCCAGGATATTAAGTCACTGTGATTTTAATTAAGAAAATAACCATTGTGGGAAAAGAACAAATTGCTCGTTTTCCCACAACATTTTCTACCACATATCATGGTTTCATATCAAATTCCATCCAATTTGCATTGACGTCAGCAACCTCTTTCAAATTGGAACTAGTCTAAAATTTAAACAAGAGCACCACCTACGGGTGCCTATGCTTGGCTGTTTGGTGCTGGATATTGGACAAAATGCATCTAGAGTTATCCCCCTTGATAGTATAGGTTTCTCTTTTGATAGTGAACAAGTGTGCAAAGTTTCAAGTGAATGCCTTTAATATAATAAAAGATATCACAAAATGTCAAAGTTTTTGCACGACAACGATGACAACACCAAGGCTATAGCAATACCTCTGGTTTTATCCTCAAACAGCTGAGCTAAAAAAAATGTGAGGATCAATAAATGCAAGGAATCTTGAATAATGTAACAAAAACTTACCTCTGGATTAGTCCACAAACTACACACATTACACTTTGTACATGCTTTACCTGGATCCCTTGGATGTCTACAGAAGTGGTTGTAATCAATCTACAAGAATATAGATGAAGTGACCAATTGCTGGCCCCACCCACTTACTTTGTTGGCTTCCACAGAAAGTCTCACTTTGATTTAACCCATTCCAACACAACAAAATTTTAGACTGGTCCAAATTGAAAGAGGCTGCAGACAACAATTTCAAGTTGATGGAATCTTTAATTTGTTCACCTTTTTGGATAAAAAACATTGGGGATAATAAAGAAATTGCTTGATACAAGTAATTTCTTCATTATCCACAATGTTCTCCAAAGCTTTGTTCTTGAGGGGTGTAAAAAGGAGGGATTGTGTGGGAATGGGTTAAACGGCATTATTTTGCAAGATTTAAGGCCAGTAGCATATAACAAAAGTAGAATAGTCTGTTGGCGACTGAAACTTCGTAACTACAGGTTGAATAAGCTATAGTTACGACGTTTAAGTTACCACACCAACCTAAAGGTTATCCAAAATGGCACTCAATGTTTGAGGCCGATGTTCAATAGGTGTCCAAAAGATTTATTTATGGCTGACTGGTAAATTGATTACCGCCACAATTGGTCAATTGTTCTTGTGTCAAAACAGTTATTTTCAATTTTACCCCTGTGGAAGCAAACATTTTGAAGAGTTCCTGAAGGTATATCTGTTTGCTTGTTTCTTTTTCTTTTTTTTTCTTATCTTTAGTTCAACCATTTACTGTATTGCAAAATTTTAGACCAGTCCAAACTGAAAGATTTTGCAGACGACAATTTAGAGATGATTTTATTTGAAATATAACCACTCAGTAGGATAGAAAATATTGTGGAAAGAAGAAGAAATTGTTTTTAACAAGCAATTCTTTTTCCACAACTTTTTCTCAAGTTTAAAAATACAGGAATTCAAAGCCGGGGATTGCACAGGAAAGGGTTAAATAGCATGTAATCTATTACCACTAAACCAAACATTTTACAGGCACATGAATAAGTGAACTTTACTGTGATATATCTGAAATATTGATAAAGACAGCATGAACCCATCACCAGATGGCAAAAATTTAGACTGGTCCAAATATAAAGGGGTTGCAGACGACAATTTAAAATTGATGAAAGATTAGAAATTTTTTTAACTTTCCCGTAGAAAACATTGTGTAAATGAAGAAATAGCTTGTTACGCTATGTTTTCCAAATTGTTTTTCTTGAGAGGCGCCAGAAAGTGTCACTCTGTGGAACCGGTTTAAATGACAGTCATTTGAACAATCCTTCCTGTGATGTCACTTTTTCATGTTATTGAAAGTTTGAATGGGTTTAACACCACTTTTAACAGTATTACAGTCATATCGCGGTGATTGCAACATGGATTCCTGGTATTCTCACACCAGTACTACCACTACATCCTTTCTGAGTGTTGAGCTGCGCATCCCACATAGGTTTAAGATTATCCACCCATTGGTGGGAGACAAAATCAATGTCGGAACGGATATTCCCCACGGCCGGGGATCAAACCAAAGACATCACCACTATGCGTCCTACGCACTACCAACTGCACTATGCTTGCGGCCACTTTTTCATGCGTTTCTTTGGTAAAACCAGTACAAGACAGGAGCTCAGAAGGCTTGCCCAAGGACACCCTTGATCAATGTTGTGGTCTGAACTTGATCTTGTAATGTTGATTTCTCTCTGATTAAAAGTTCCCCAAGGTAATGACAATAGCTGTTCATTTTGCTCTAAAACCACCAATTACTGAGACACAAATACCTCCTTAACCAATTCCCACACTGTCCCTCCTTTATATGCCCTTTAATCCTTTCCCTTTTCCTTTAGCAAAATTTTATACAAGTCCAAATTCTGAGGTTTTGCAGATGACAATATAGAAATGATTTCATTTGGAAAACAAATCATTCAGTACTGCAGAAAATATTGTGGAAAAATAAGAAGTTGCTTGTTGCAAGCAATTTTTTCCTTTTTCCAGATTGTTTTCTCAAGAATATAAACACAGGGACATAAAACCAGGGATTGAACAGGAAAGGGTTAAGATAAAGCTTCTGAAAACACTGTGGAAACGGAAGAAACTGCTTGTATGAAGCAATTACTTCATAATTTATGTTTTCTATCCAAAATGGCAAAAAAATTAAAATGCAATCAAATTAAAATTGTTGTCTTCAAATTCTTTCAATTCAGAAAAGTTTAAAATTTTGTTGTGCAGGAATGGGTTAAAAAGCCTTCTTGTGTGTATGAACGAGCCTATAGAATCTGACCCTGTCAGAGGACCTTGACCTTTTCATTAGTAGATTTGTGGCAATGAGAGATACTGTCAACTCCAGTTGTAACTACACTTTGCAGGGTAGTGGAATTCCCATGCCTGCCTTGCTGGCAAGTACATTTTGAAGACAACTTGTCTCTGGACAGATAAATACTTGGGCAAATCTTGGAACGGTACAAAATAGATCTCAAAGATTGAAGGGCAACAAATCTATTCTGTATGCAAAATTAGACAGCTCTAGGTCATTTAGTTTGGGAGGAGAAGCTTTTGAAAGATTCCCCTCTTTATGAAAAATACAGAAACCCACAGCCCTTGGCTTAAGTTAATTCTAGAGAAATGATATGCAGTATTTGTTGTAGAATATTATAAGGCAGCGATGCATGCAAAATTTCAAAGCCCTAGCCTCTAAGATTGGCAGGAGAATATTTTTACGTTTTTTCTTGCCATGGCAACCCCAGCTATCTATTACTTCCAATTCTTTATTTTTATTTTTGTTTTGAAAGAGCATGACCAAACCATCTGTGAATTTAGTTTAAATGAAATGATGAAAGTTTGTGAGAAGACTTTTTGTAACTACTTAGGAACAGAGAGACAGATGGACAGACTTTGTATTCTGGCAAGCTAAAAACACCTCATTGAGACCATGAAATTGTTTCGCAACTCTTACTTTTATACCTAGAGTTCAGGGTGAAAAGTAATCTTTCTAAGTGGTAAACTTTTGTGCAGGAATAAGTGGTCAAATTGTAAGAAAATCTTAAGCTCATCCAAAATTTTGGGCCGGTCAAGACGGGGAAGCAGAAACGTCTCCAAGGTGATGGATCAACAACTCAATTTCTTTAACACATCTTTAGCACATAGTAAATACCCATGACAGGATAATTAATTGATTGAATGGGGTTTAACACCGCTTTTAACAGTATTTCAGTCATATTGCAGCGGCTGGAGCACCTAACAATGGATTCCTGGTATTTCTCACACCAGTATTACCACTACATCCTTTCCTAGCCTCAAGTTGCTATTCCACTATGGTATACGATTATCCACCCATTGGCGAGAGACAATGCTATGACTGTGCTATGATGGCTGACCATGACAGGATGATATATATAGCAGGCATGACAGCTGACTACTTTTTACTAAATTGCGAAAGGTTATAGTACACCACAACTCTAGTATTACACTATCCATTACAGTGCTAAATCCATTATAATGCGGGCTCAGCTTTGCTCCCCAAATGGGGGGGTGACATTTTTTGTTACTGCTGCTATGGTTCCTGATACGACATTAAGTCTGATTTAACCCATTCCCACTCAATGACACCTTTAGATGCCCCCCCCCCCCCCAAAAAAACCTTGGAAAACATTATGGATAATGAAGAAATTGCTTGTTACAAGCAATTTCGTCATTATCCACAATGTTTTCTACCCGAAAGATAAATAAAATCCAAATCCATTAACTTTGAATTGCTCTCTGCAACTCCTTTCAATTTGGACTAGTGTAAAATTTTGCTGCCTGGTAATGGGTCAACTGCGTTTTAACCATCCGATTGAAAAAGATGGAAACCATATCAAAGACAGTAATTACTTGAAGTCAAGTAAGTATTTGCCAGGTAAGCATTTCACACTTAAGAGTGGACAGTAGTGGTAATTAATGCCTTAGGTCATAGATAATTGCTTTGTAGGTTTAAATCAATAATTGATCTTGATAAATTTAGTTAGTACAAACTGCAACATTGTAATAGCATAATAAATCCACTCCTTCCACTGTTTCATTTCTTTGACCCCACATACAGCTTTATAATTGAGTTGCAGTGTAATTACCGTTAGAAATTCTACTTTTTGTATTAGGCAATAAACAATGTACTTACATCCGGTTTTCTACAAATGTAACACATTTTAGCACCACAGCGACATGTCATCTTATTACAACCGTCTTCCTTCGTAAACTGCGCTTTACAGCGATGACAAGTTCTAACTTTGGCCTTTGTCATTTTCTCCTCACTGTAATACAAATATTCCTCAACCCATCACCACACAGTCCAGCTTTTTTTGCCCCTCTATAAGAGCTTTGGAAAACATAGTGGGACACAAAGTAATTACTTGATACAAGAATTTTTTTCACTGTCCACAATTTTTTACTCCAAAACAAATGGGGTTTTAAAATCTAATCAATTAATAATTGTCTGGGGTTAAATGGAACTATCCAGAATATATTTGTCATTTCACTGCAGGCTGGTTCCTGGTATTTCTCACACCACTACCTCATCTTATTGAATTCTTAATCTGTTCATCAAACTTAGATAATAGTTAACCCATTTGGTGAGTGATCAATGAATTATTACCCCTTGTCATGCTGAGTAAAACCCTTTTCAAAATTATGTGACAATCAAAGAGCTGGAAGGACAAAGTCAATATCAATTTTAAAATTTGAATTTTATTAACAACTCTTGGCTGAGACAAACAGGTGGTAAAGACTAAGATCAGACTTTTCATATGTGCAGGCTGGTATATAACAGAGGGCATTTTGGGAAAGGATGAATTGCTTGTAAAAAGGAATTTCTCCTTTTCTCAAAATACATTGTAGCCTTTTCTTCACAATTCTTTTCCAAAATTGTTGCACTTTAGAATGTTGTCTTCAACTTATTTCATTTTGGAATAGTCTAATGTTTTTGTCATCTGGTAATAGGTTAAGAAATGGGTCAAAACACATTATTAAACTTACTACTCCAGTCTAAGCTTGACTTCATCCTTCTTCTCTATCTCCTCACATTTCTTTCCAAAGTGTTCACTCCAGTCTTCTTTACAATGGCGACAGGTTTCCTGGATTGGAAATAAAATGCTTTTGTTAACGCAAATACCCTCCCCTTAATGAATATAACCTTTATTTTCAATATTATTCATTAATCAATAACTATGACCTTAATATCAAAAGACAGGCTTTACGACAAGGGACATGCAATTATATCATAAAAGCCATGGTTCGTCCTAGGCGAAAATTACAGTTCGTGGGGGACATACAGATGAACAAACTAACATATATTGTCTTTACTTACAGAAAATAAATTTTGGTATATGAACCTTTATTAATTCATTCCCAGACAACAAAATTTTAGACTGGCAAAAATTGAAAGGAGCTGCAGATGACAATTTAAAGTTTATGAAACTGTGATTTCCCAACTTTATAGGTAGAAAACACTGTGTAACATGAAGAAATTGCTTGTAACAAGCAATTTCTTCATGTTACAATATGTTTTTACAATTGTTTTTCCCCAGGGGCCTTAAAAAGCGTCACTGTGTGGAAATGGGTTAACAATTCACATGGGGCTGACAGAAATGTATTTATCATGTACATCTGTTTTTTTTATAATCAGTGACTTTTTTTTTTTAAAAGACCCTGTTCCAATCATGAAATCAATTTTGGTATGAGTGATTTATCCTATTAACCCATAAACAGATGGCAAAATTTTACACAGGTCAAAATTGAAAGGTGTTGCAGACTATAATTCAATGTTAATGAAATTTTAGGTATTTTAACCTCTCTGGTTAGAAAACATTGTGGAAAATGAAGAAATTGCTTGTTACAAGCAATTTCTTCATTTCAAAGGATATCTTCCAAATTGTTTTTCTTGAGGGTCATCAAGAAGTGTTATTGTATGGGAATTGGTTAAAGAAATCAATTAAAGTACCTTTTTACACTTATCATTCATACACCTAAATACTTTGTCATCTGGGTCCATAATGGCTGCAAAATCACAGTGGGGGCATCTGTAAATAGAATTTTAGCTGCTAGGTCATTCAAAAATATATATTGCCTGACAAAATCCTAAAAGAACTAGAATTGTCGCAAAGCAAACTTAAAACCCTCACCAGCACTTTGACACTCCAGTAGCAAAATTGGCTTTTGACCTAAATTACTAAAAAGTTTTGAAATTGACCTTTGACCTACCTGACCCATAAAAATTAGGGCACTTTCTAGGGTCATCGACAACATGTGTATAAAGTTTGATGGTCCTAGGTCGAATGTATTAAGAGTAGGGGTGTAACGATAGATCAATAGGTCAATGTATTGTGATAGTGACAGTCACGATATCAATGTATCGATTGCAATTCCCTGACATTGATAACTATCGCGATAGTTTGTTCAAATATCGATAGTTTTGATAGTAAATATTCAAAGCTTACTTACACCGAAATTCAATGTTTTTGGTCTCTTAGGTTAAAAAAGAGTGAGAGAAAGAGATAGAGAAAGATAGAGTTTTCTGTGTAACTTATCCTACTTTCACTTTCTGTTATCACATGATAGGCACATATGAATTTTGTTTCTTCCGTACGCCGCTTTTGTTTAGGAATTGGTTTTCCACTTTCAATTTACGAAGTGAAAAAGGTCCTCAAAAATTCAAAAGCACGTTTAGTTAAAGCTAGTTATCAATGTTTTATGAATTCACAACGCTAAAATTGTCGAAAATAAGAATAAGTCATTCATAAATGATATTCAATTAATTACCATAATTAATTACTTATTTCGAGCACACTAATCAAGTTATTTTGTTTTACGTATTTTTGGCGTCTAACATGGCTGCGAAAAACAAAGTCGCTAAGGCCCGCGTTGGGACCATTTTGGCTTCGTAAAAAAAGGTGAAAACATAGATAAAAAGAGAGTCGCCTGTAGACTATTCTATCTATAGAGATTAACATGGCAAATAAACAAAGTAACATATACCGAAAGTATCGCGATTGATTTCTGACGATGGTGATAGTATCACAATATCAAAACTGTGATAGTAAAACTATTGCGATAGTGATTTTCTAAGCCGATAGTCAGCCCCAATCAAGAGTTAGAGCACAGAACTATTTTTCAATCAAAGTTCAATTGTGACCTTGACCTGTGACCTATGTGATCCCAAAACAATAGGGCACTTCCTTGGGTCATTGGCAACAATTCTATTAAGTTTCAAGGTGTAGGTAAATTGCCAATTATTGGTATTTGATTAAAACCAGGTAGAAATTTACACAGTAATAGTTTCTATGTTTGTTACTGTTTGAAACCATACGGTTACGATGTTTTTTTATTCATATAATTATGTATTCTTGTTTACTTTTAATAAATTATTCTAAGTTAAATGGCCGTCTCGCTTTAAAAAGAGAAAGTTGTTCCAAACATCACAGTGAAAGTTGAACTGATATCAAAAGCAACTAGTTAGTTTTGACCCTGGGGCCATAGTTCATACAATCTTGATAATGCTCCACCAGATGATGCTGTATACCAAATATCAAAGATCAAGGCCTTCCAGTTTTGGAGAAGAAGATTTTTAAAATTTTCACTACGAAAGCCTATGTTAAACTTGTGATGTCCAGGAATGGACTTAAGCTGTCCCTGGGGCCATAATTCATACAATCTTGATAGAGGTCTACCAGATAATGCCACATATGATACCAAATATCAGAGCTGTAGTTCTTTTGGTTTGGTAAAAAAAAGATTTTCAAAGGTGTCACTGTAAGGTTGTGAGCTCCCCATAGCACGGCCATTTCTTGACAGATTTTTTTCTTTTTGTACAAACTTGCCCTAAAGACTCTAAATACCAAAGGTGTAGCTAATCCAACAGCCGGTTAATGACAAGAAGATTTTTAAAGATGTACCATATTTGGCCCCTTATGGAGGCCTCAGGGGAGATAACTCTGTGACGTGTTAAAACCAAATGCCTTCTCTAACAAATTTGCAAGTCAGTACAAGGTAGCATACCTAACTAAATCTCCTATGTCTGCAAGGTTTAAATTCTCCTCTGTTACTCTATCCTCATATCTTAGAAGTACATCTGAGGGTAATGCTTTCTCTAACTGACCTACAATTGAAATAAATAAGATGGTAAAAACTTTATAATATAATGTTCTGATTGAACTCATTCTTCTGGTTTCAAATTAAGACCAGACTATCACTGAAAGCTATTAACCCTTTAAAATTTACAAAATTTTAGACTTGTCCAAATCCAATGGGTAAGTGTATAACATAAGAAAGTAGGTACAATTAAAAAAATAGACATCTTTCTAATGAAAATATTGCGGGAAAAGAAAAAAAATGCCTATCATTGCTTTATACCGAATCCACATGTAAAATATGAACAAAATTCATTTATTAGTTGAAGAGAAAATCAGCATAGATGATTTTAAAACAAAACAAGATACCAATGCTCGGCTGTTCAAGTGCTTGGTAAAGAGTAAAGGAAAATAATTTGTTCAAAACACACAGTTATCCGCCTTGTTAGTTTATATTGCATTTTTGATAGTGAACATATCGACTGCTGAGAGCAATACTATTCTAAGTCACCTTTTTTGCAAAAATGAGTTTTTTTCATTATGATTAGTGTTTTTAACCAATACATATTCTGTCAAAATTACAAATTCAAGATCATAATAATAATTTAGTTACCGTATTTATTTGAAAAATCGCCCGGGCAATTATTAGAATAGTGACCATCGGCAAAGTTGGGGGTGGGCGATTATTAGAGTTTGTGTTTTTTTGGTACGGAGGTAGACGATTAGAGAGGTGTGTGGTATGAAAGATGACCGGTGAATATAAATAGTACGAAAATCATAATGACATAATCATAATGACATTTTATTTAGGATGTATTTACGACTTTTTAAAAGCCAAAGGTATATTTAGTTCTGCATTTGCATCGGAAATTAAACAGCTAAAAGTTGGGAAATCCTGCAACACTGCATCATAGTCACAATGAATTTTAAAATGTCTAATAATTTGACCCTCACAACTTGACATTGCGTATCATCGTTATTCCTGTATTTGTAGGACAATAAAGATGTACCTGTTTAAAGTATAATCCATTTTTGAAAAACCTGAAAAAATTCGACGTAAAGCTAAGACTTGTACCCCTGTTGTCTTAGTCCCGGTTTTGTTTAAGGCATTTAATCATAACGGAAACAAAAATCAAGGCTGAGTCCATTACGACCAATTAGTTATAGTAGGGTTCGTGTAATAATCTTTACGCATGAGTAAGCGTGCCAGGTGTTCAACCCGACAATGTAGAGACGCATCGGTCACCAAGGAAATATGGCCGCGCGGGAACTTTCCCGACTCTTTTCATTTCCTTCATTATTGAAAATAGCAATCTCATTTCAATTAAAGAAAATTACAATAATAAGTGTTTTGTTATGGATATTTAAATCATTTACTTATTTTCTCACTGAATATAACCGGATATTTAAACATATAAGCGTTGAAAATTCGATATACATCCTGTCCACAGCCCTAGACAGGGACGTCCACGGTAAAGGTCTTTCTCTTTCGTGTCTTTTTTTTCTTTTACCCGTATCTCCTTATCCTAACTGACCGGATTTAACATAAATGATTTCTTGGCTCATTACTGAGGTAATTTTTTTAAGAATAGTCAAGACCAGAAATAAGTTAATGCTTGCAAATGATTTCATTGTTATTGGTAGTTCACGGTAGTTTTTACCTAAAAACGTAGACTCTTTGGATTCAGCCATTTGATATTGGATAATCAACATTAAACTTTTTTCAATAT
Organism: Fragum fragum; assembly: GCA_946902895.1. Classification (NCBI taxonomy): domain Eukaryota; kingdom Metazoa; phylum Mollusca; class Bivalvia; order Cardiida; family Cardiidae; genus Fragum; species Fragum fragum. The sequence goes on from OX336365.1 coordinate 15,687,082, forward strand.
TGATATGTTTATTTCAATTTAAGATAAAAGTCCATCTAAGAATTTCACGCCCGCAGACACCGAGACAGTGGGAGCCTCATAACAAAGTTTAAAATCACTCCTATGTCCAGATGATACAGAAATAGATCGTTTTAGTTGTTTTTAAATCAAGTGACAAACTCCATTTTTTCTTTCCGTTCACAGTCAGTCTTTAAATGACCTTGGCAAGTTGAAACAACTAAGTTAAATGACGTATCAAAAGTAAAGTCTTGACAGTTCAAGTTGAATAATGGATATTTATGGGGTAGCGGCTACGATCTCTAGGAATAAATTACTTACCTTATAGATTCTAATCAAATATTTTTTCATTTCATTCAAATACGCCAATTAATCATCACTTGATTTTCGATCGTAGAATGGGGATGGGCGTTTATTAGAATCACCTGTTGTTACTTAAAATCGGCGAAAAAAGGCCGCATTTTATGCAGTATTTTAGGGGATGGGCGTTTATTAGAATATGGGCAATTATTAGAATAAGTATGGTATTCCTTATTTCTATAATATTCTATCTCAGAATGTTATTATTTTTTCCCGCAATACTATTCTAAGTTGACTTGGAATAGTATTGCAGAAAAATATAAATAAAAAGATGTAACTTTTTGACCGCAATACTATTCTATGAGAAAGTGTATTCATGACCTTTATCTGTATATTGATTATTAAGCTTGTTTACATGATTATTTGTTAAATATAAGTAATTGTTATCACAGTGATAGTGGCATCATATTACTTGATGACATCATTAGCTACCACTTGATGATCATAATACATTAAGATTTTAGCTTCAAAAAATTCTTTTAAAGGTAATGCCCTTATTTCTTACACAAAAATAGAATAGTTTAATTTGTTTAGAAAATTAAATACTCAATAACCTTTATATATTGGTTTATAAGCTGTAATGTTCAAAGATTGATACTGTAATAATTCAATTCAGTTTCTTTGCAACAAGCTCCAAGAATCGGTTGACTGTTCTTTAACCTTGGAAGAATCTTGACTAAAAATAGACAATTTTGGAAAAATTAGCAAAAAGATTGCCAACTATTTGCTTTAACAATTCCATTGTGCAAATACTTTTTCTTTTTATCAATCCATTGCCTCACAATCTAGTGCATTCTGACCAGTAAAGCTACATACCTAATGAAAACAGTGGGATAATAAGATAATTTACATGTAATGAGCAACTACTTATTTTTTTAATCAATGGCTTATCAAAAATATGAGGGATGATTGTAGAATTGAGGGTGTAGATGGGAATAATGTTACAGCCAATTGTAGAAGTGTTGATATGGATGAAAGGTATGTGAGACATGATGGTAGAAGTATTGATATATAAAATAATGATAGTAATGTGAGTTCAATAAGGGAGCTGATGGTAGAAGGGATGGTGTAGATGAGATTAAAGTGAGAGCTGATGGTAAAACTATTTTGGATGATGTGAGTAATGAGAGCTCATGAAAGGTATGTGAGAGCTGGTGGTAGAAGTATTGATATACAGTAAAACCCCTCTAATACGACCACTTGCAGTACTTTCAGAAAGTGGTCATAATAGCGGGGTGGTCGTATTACTGAGGTTTGGTCGTTTGTTGTCAAGTAATACATGTATACTATACATACAAAAATTAAACTATAAGAACATGTATTACAGCGGAATCTTATGTCATTTTCCATAAGTTCTACTTTCTCTATTCTCCATTTGGATCTGATTCAGAACTCCGACCTCAGATTATTTATTTGTCAGTACAGGTTCAAAGTGTCTAACTGTCGATATCATATTTCTATAATGCAAATTCCAAGCATCAATTACGTTGAAATCAAAATTTAATTGCCAATTAACTGTTCGGAACGCCGTAAAAAAAACTAATTGTAACTTCTTGGATACGTTTTCACTTTCTAGCCAAAAACTGTTAAACATTCAAATAACAATTAAAAATAATGCAAACTATAATTTCTAAAAGTGATCGGCCACTTTAATCATAACACATATTATAATAAGGGTTCGATATCACATAATCCAAAATCTGATAATGTATTTACAATGTATTCGTACCCAATTAGTGTCGCTCTTATCAAGTGTGAAATTCAGGTGATCGGTCTGGTCGTTTTAGTGGGGTTCAAAAGAGTGTATCAGCTATGGTCGGTACTGAATTTAGTGGTCGTAATTTGGAATAGCGGGGTGCCTGTTTTGGAGGGGTTCGCGACCATTAAAATAAAGAACAAAAAAATCTGTTCTGTAAAAATTCACTCGTAATAGCGGGGTGCCCGTATTTTCGGGGTGGTCGTAAGGAGGGGTTTTACTGTATATGACAGTAATGCGAGTTCAATAAGGGAGCTGATGGTAGAAGAGAAGGTGTAGATGGGAAAATGTGAGAGCTGATTGTAGAAATGAAGGTGTTGGCAAGAATAATGTTGGAGCTGATTGTAGAAGTGATTTTGTAATATGTGTAATGGGAGAGCTGGTGGTAGAAGCTATAATTGATATAGTTGAGAGTAATGGGAAAGCTTATGGTAGAAGTATTGATTTAGATGAAAGTAATTTGAGAGTGGATGATGAAAGTGGAGGTGTTGATGATATGTGAGAGCTGATGGTAGAAGAGGTGGTATAGATGAAAGTAACATGAGAGCTGGTGGTAGAAGCACTGATAAAGATGAGAGTTGACAGAATGAAATAGTAATATAGATGAGAGTAATGAAAGAGCTGATGGTAGAGGAGAAAGTGTACATGGGAGTAGTGTGAGAGCTGATTGTTTAAGTATTAGTGTTGGTGAGAAATATGAGAGCTGATGGTATAAGTTCTTACATAAATGAGAATTATGTGAGAGCTGATGGTAGTAGTATAAGTGTAGATGGGAGTAATTTGAGAGCTTATGGTAAATGTATTGTTATAGATGAGAGTGATGTGAGAGCTGGCAGTAGAAGTAATAAAGATTGTAGTACTGTGAGAGCTGAATGTAGAAATGGTGATATCGATGAGAGTAATGTGAGAGCTTATGGTATAAAAGAAGGTGTAGATGAGAGTAAAGAGAAAGCTGATGGAACAAGTAAATTTGTGTTAGTGAGAGTAATATGAGAGCTGATGGTAGAATTGATCGTGTCAATGAGAGAAATGTTAGAGCTGTTGGTATTATTAATGGTGTAGATGATAGTAATGTGAGAGCTGGCGGTGAACGGATGTTGTCCATGATAGTAATATCAGGGCTGATAGCAGAAATGATGGTGTTGATGAGAGTAATGAGAGCGCTTTGTGAAGAAGTATTGTGTAAATAAGAGTAATGTGGAAGCTGATGATATAATGTTTTGATGTAGATTGGAACTATATGGAAGCTAATTGAAGAAGTGATTGTGTAGGTCAGAGTTACATTAGAGCTGATTATAGAAGTGATGGTGTAGATGAGAGTAATGTGAGAGCTGATGGTAATAGTGAAGGTGAAGATAAGACTAATGTGAGAACTAATATTAGCAGTGATGGCGGAGATGTAAGGAATGTGAGTACTGATGGTAGAAGTGATGGAGTAGAATTGAAGAATGTGAGTACTGATGGTAGAAGTGAAGGTGTAGATGTGAGGAATGTGAGTGCTGATGGTAGAAGTGAAGGTGTAGATTAGACTATAGTGAGAGCTTCAGGTACAAGTGATGGTGCAAATGTAAAGAATATGACTACTGATGGTAGAAGCAATGGTGGAGATTTAAGGGATGTGAGTGCTGATGGCAGAAGTGATGGTGTAGATGTAAGGAATGTGAGAGCTGGTTGTAGAAGTGATGGTGTAGATTAGATTATAGTGAGAGCTTACAGTAGAAGTGATGGTGTAGATGAGTGTAATGTGAGAGCAGGTGGTAGAAGTTTTGATATACGTGTAGATGAGAGTATTGTGAGAGCTGATGGTAGAAGTTATGATCAAAATGAGACTTATGTGAGAGTTGGTGGTAAAAGTCTGTGAAGATGTTAGTTTTGTGAGAGCTGAAGGTTTAAGTTAGAGCTGATGGTAGAAATATCTATGTTGCTTAGCGGTAATGTGACAGCTGGTAAAAGTATTGGTATTGAAGAGAGTTAAGTGAGAGCTGATGGTAGAAATGAGAGAGAAAAATCATAAGAAAATGACAAAAACATTGATATAAATCAGGTTTTACAACAAAAAAAGTAACTGCAAGGGAATTAAAAACAGGATGTGTTTTAAAATGTTGGTTTAAATGCAATACCAAATTTTCAGAGGTTAACAGAAAAGGCATATTCCACTGGTTAGTATTGAAAAGACAAAGGCAGTTTTTGCAAAAGTTTGTACATAATCAAGAAAAGAAAATCAGAAGATTAAAAGCTGTGATGTTTCCAAGAACACATTTTCGTGGACTCTTCTTCTACCAAACAAGGATGAATTTGTTAAAGTTTGAAAAGATTTTTTTCCTGGTCACCATGCGAATTTCTCCTCAAGTGGTTTATACATCATTTACAGAGCTAAATGATACAGGCATTATCAAAATTTGACAAGAGAGGTTGCCATTCAAATAGACCCAACAAAGTATCTGATGAACAGTTTCCTGTTGTTCTTAATCACATTAATTCTTTTTCTACTCTTGAAAGTCACAATACTGCAGAGAAAATCAGCCAAGAAATATCTGCCAGGTTTTATCATTGTTATAATGTATAAAAATATTTCAACCCATCTATTATAGAGTCATTGAATGTATTTCAGAGAAAATAGGGATAATTTCAATAAGAATTTCCCCAAGACCTTTGCATAGATCAACGCGACTTCTGCACAGGTTATTCTTCAACAACATTGACCTAGAAAATTTGAATAATGATTTAATTCCTATCTCTAAAGATAAGTTCACTGATTATATAAGTATTAACACCAAGTGTTCATCATTCCTTTTTTATTTTTGTTGCTACCGCATGAGTAGTACTGAAGGGTACATGGGTGTTTTTTTTAAAACAAAATAAACTTCAGGAGCTCTGTTTAAGTTTTTTTTTAGGGATTAGCAGTTTTTTGCAGTTACCTTTTTTGATTGTTAACAACAGTTAATATTGAGTCCTGGCAAAATATGCTTGTTATTCTTAGCCTTTTCTCCAAGTTATAAACACATTTTCACATTTCTAATAATGAAGTCCCAAATAGGAATAATTATCAAAGACAAAGAAGAGATGGTACATCGTAGTTGGGCAACTTATATCTCATAACTACAGCTGAATTTAACTGTAGTTACAGTGTTTTGGTAGCTCAATGACAATAAACTATGAACAATTGACAAGCTTGTCTTTGAAAAAGTTATATGATTTGAAGCTTGTTCAATGATTGAATATATTTCGCTCCTGTATCAAGATGTATGTGACCATTCTGGGTAATTCAAATTTCTCTACTGTGAGAGGACATTTACCAATGTCTTTGCAATATAATGACAGTGGTTATGGACAATAATGATATAGCTATACTTCAGATACAAGAAATCATATTCAAAAGAAAAAATTTTTCACTTAAAAGAATATAGTTCTTTCATTTCTTCAATCACTTTAAATTCCTATCATGCTTCATGAGAAATGAAACCTATAAAAACAGAGCCTACAAGTCATTCTCTACTTAAAATAAAAAAATACAATAGTATTGCAGTAAGTATTAGATAAAATTTTTGATGCAATATTGTTCTATTTCAACTTGGAATAGTATTGCACGGAAAATTTTCTTCAGAAATGCTTGGATTTTGCCTGCAATACTATTCTAAGTGAAAAAATACATATAATTCTCTTACCATCATAATATATTGAAAAATAAAAGCTTCACCTTAATTTACATGTGTTGGATGAAATCATTTAAAAAATTTAAGTCATTATCACTTTTTAAGAAAAAATGCAAACGTTTTTTCTTTCTCCTGAAAAATTGTGAAAAATGACTTAGAATAGTATTGCGCTCAGCAGTCGATATATTCCAAGTTTCAAGAGAATGTGTTCAGGAATATCAGAGTTATTTGAAAATATCAAAGGTTAAGGACAAAGCAGAGGACACTGGCGCTATAGCAATACCTGGGTTCTTCTTCGAAAACATAACTCCCTGAAAAGTAGACTGAACGGAACCAAAATAGAATGTGAGCATCTTTGCTCTATAATGACTCAGACTTTCTACCAGGATCATTTTTTGGTCATTTGTGACCCCTTGTCTTCATTTCTGGGAGTCATTTAGAATTTTTGAGGGTCAATTTTGTAAATGACTAAATCTAACATTTATTCTGAAAGAGTTACATTTTGGATAGAATGATCAAACTACTTGGAATTAATTAAAGAAATAAACATTACAGAAGAATTACATGTAGAAGGAAAAGTATTGATGGCGCAGTTTTAATGTTCAATTTAACTTTACTTAAATTTTAATTCAAAATGATTAACACAAGTAAAAAAAAAAGATATAATCCTCCAAAAAGCCGGAAAATATAGAACAACAACAACAGGATTGACAAGTTTCTGTGAAACTTAATTCCAGCTGTTCTTTGGCAGTAGAATGAACTTGTTTTGTATAATTGAGCTCAATGATCATTCAGTGCCATCAATTACGTCATATGAAATTCGTAGTCAATTTAGGTTGCGTAAAAAAAATGCACTTGGTGAAATTTGTTGCATCGCTGACGATTTATTTGCGTCAAAATTACACTCTGGCAGAAACAACGCTGACTGGGATATGTGAAATTTGAATCCAAACCATTCCATAGGCAAAAATGGTCGGACAAACTCAATGATGGACCAAATGACCAACACGCTGACTCCTCTACATCCCCAAAACAAAGTTTTGAGGGCTAAACCAGGTTTTTGACCAATTGACCAATCACAGGCCCCACAGGCCAACTCTGAAGGAAGACCTGCTTTGATTTTAAATGGAATTATTTTGTAAAATTTATGGCCAGTAGCATTCAACAAAAAGTAGAATAGTTGATTTGTGATATAAATGTCATACAGTTACAAAACCAACAAAAATGGGTTAACAAAAATGGCAGTTGTGTTGGAGATCAAAACTCATTTCTGGTCTAAATGAATGATTTCATTGGTCAACTGGTTATTTGATTGACAGCCATGGTTGGTCAATTACAAAACAACAAAATTTTAGACAAGTACATATAAAAAGCTGTGCAGATGATGATTTTGAAGTAGTTTAAATTGAAAAATTAGAACCAGATAGGGTAGAAAACACTACAGAACAAAAGAAGAAATTGTTTATGACAAGCCTTTTATTCTTTTGTCACAATATTTTGTAAGCAATTTTTTGTCAGTACTATAAGATGCAGGATCATGTAGCAATGGGTTAAAATGTTTCATTCTAGACTCAGCTAACACATTACCAGACGACAAAATTTCAGACAAGTACATACAAAAATCTGTGCAGATGATGATTTTGAAGTACATGTAGTTTAAATTGAAAAATTAGAACCAGATAGGATAGAAAACACTAGAACAAGAGAAGAAATTGTTTGCGACAAGCCTTTTCTTCTTTTGTCACAATGTTTTGTAAGCAGTTTTTGTCAGTACTATAAGATGCAGGATTGTGTAGCACTCGGTAAAAATGTTTCATTATAGAGTCAGTTAACACATTACCAGACAACAAAATTTTAGACTGGTCCAAACCTAAAAGAGTTACAGACCATATCTTTAAGTTTATGAAATTTCAAACAGTCATTGCATGGTAATGGGTTAATCATTGTTATTTAATTCTTAACCCTTTCCCGTTTTTGGAAGTTTTAGACTAGTCCAAATTGAAAGAGGTTGCAGACGACAATGAAAACTGGATGCCATTTGAAATAAAACCATCCTATATGGTAGAAAATATTGTGGAAAAAGGAAAAATTGCTTGTTACAAGCAATTTCTTATTTTTTCACAATGTTTTCTAGAGTATAAAATCACAGGAGCGTTAAATCCTGTTTTTGAACGGGAAAGGGTTAAAAGTAACATGATGCATAATTAAACTGGTTCCATGGTTTTGGTTAGAACACATTACATAAACAAATATAAAACTTTTACACAAAATGGAAAGAAAAAATCATATGCACAGGTGACTTACTTTTCGGAAAAGCAGAGGTGCAACCTTCAGTCATACAGCAAAGCTGAGCCTAAAAGAAAACACAAAATGTTTATGTTTACACTTTCCTGTTTTGCAAAATTTTAGACCTGTCCAAATTCAAAGATATTCAAGATGAAAATTCAATTTGGATTTAATTTGAAAAATAACCATTGAGTAGGGATGAAAATACTGTGGAGTAAGAAGAAATCGCTTGTGACAAGCAATTTCTTCTTTTTCTACAATATTTTCTCAATTACTTGTTCACAGGGATGTAAAAACCAGGGATTGAACAGGAAAGGGTTAAGTATGGGCTACTTCTTTTTCTCTAATTATAGACAGGAAATTGTTTTGAATCAAAGATATCAAAATCATTACCAGAATTCAAAATTTACGACTGGTCCAATTTGAAAGTAGTTTCAGACGATAGTTTTTATTTATTGAAATTTTAAAAATCTTTACCTTTTGGGATAAAAAACATTTAGGAAAATGAAGATATTGCTTGTAACATGTAATTTCTTCATTTTTCATAGAGTTTTCCAAGCTTTTTTTTTTGGCAATAAAAAAACAAGATTGTATTGGGTTAAAACATTTTCTATCCATTTATGGCTAAACCACTGTAACTTCCTACACAAGATACTCATCAATGGATTAACCTATTACCATACCATAAAATCATAGACTGGTCCGAAATGAAAGATGTTGCAAATGATATTTCAAAGTAAGTTTACATGGAAGAACAGCTTTGCATGCGGATGCCAACCCACGACTTTTCAAGTGCTTGATACTAGTAAAACTTCAGTCGAAACAGGGGAATAATTTGTTCAAAGATTCATTTAGGGTTACCCCACTTGTTGGTAAAGATTGCTTTTTTGAAAGTGAAGATATATTCCTAGTTTCAAGTGAATGTTTTCAGAAATACCAGAGAGGTTACAAAATGTCAAAGTTTTAGGATGATATTGACGCTAACCTAGCCATAGTAATTCCTTGGGTTTTCTCCGAAATTGGCCAAACTTAAAATAAGTGACATGAATAAAAACTAATGTCATGAGAAATGAAACAATTTTCCTTTTTTGACAATGTTTACCATGGCTGTTTTTCTTCAGTGCTGTATAGTGTGTGATTGAGTTGTAATGATTTAACAAAATGAAAAGTACTACTAATTTTGTTCAAAATATCACGCAAAAACATTTGCTGAGAGCCAATCAATTAATAACTACAGTTCAATTACAGAACTAATAGGTCATAATAACTACATTTAAGAGATGAAGATAATATTTTTTGTTTTTATGGAGGTATGAACCGAAAAACCTAATCACACTGTATGAATACACGAAGCGGATTCATACATTGTGTGATTAGGTTTTTTGGTTCATACCTCCAAGAAAACAAAAAATATTATCTTTATTTCTTATGATTTAATAGCATCAAGCGAAAAAAAACAAAAGCTTTACAAATTGTGATACCTTTTTGTATGGGACTTTTTTGTGCAGAAGCACACAAATTGCTGCGTGATCAAAATTTTGTTCATGGAGTTATGAATAAATTTTTTTGACCAATCAGAACGCTTGGTTTTGATAGACGAAACTAAAAATTAAATTATTTAAGGATAAAAATATTGTGGATAAGCTATCACCACATAATCCATCTCTTTTACGCCCCTAAATCAAAAGGCTTAGAAAACATTGAGGAAAATAAAAGAAATTGCTTGTAACAAGCAATTACTTTATTGTCCACAATGTTTTCTGTCCCAAAAGACAAAGATTTTAAACATTTCATCAACTTGAAATTGTAGTCAGCAACTTCTTTCAATTTGAACAAGTCTAGTATTTTGAAGCATGGTGAATGGTTAATGAAGAAAATGTGGTCTAACTACTGCACAAGGTTATCCAAGGGCATCAACAACATACTTACCATATAGTAATATTACCGTTCCCTTGTCCAAAGAAGGATTCCACTGTGTATTATCTTAGAAAAGTAATCACAAAACTGATTTCTCTCTAACTACTGCCCAGTGTTAAATGTTAAAGGGTATCAATACCATACTTGAAGCAGTATTGTGGGAAAGCGGACTTATACCCCATCAGAATTTCATCACTCTAGTAGCACAGTTGACCTTTAACAGAGTTCGAAAATTCTGCTCATCTGCACGTCCTGCACATTTTTTTCCTTCTTTGTCTAGCTATGCACTACAAGTGGAATTCGCAAGATTGCAATACAGAAATTAATGCAAGACTATATATTCCCATTGTGCAGGACAAGTAAAAATTTTAGGAATTTTCAAGCCCTGCTATGACATACATTACCCCCAAAACAGTTGGGTACCTCCTTAGGTCATGGATAACATTTGCATAAAGCTTCAAAGTTCAATTGTGATCTGATATGACCCCATAATAGGTCTCTTCCTTGGATCATCGGTAGCAATTGCAAGAAGTTTCATAGTTGCAGGTCACTTGGTTCCAGAGTTTGAACACCAAAATGAAAAGTCTAGACGGAAAAATGGACAGACAGACATGATAAAACCAATACACATCCACTACTTCCTACATCGGAGGTTTAACCCTTTCCTGTACAAACCTGGGATTTTACGTTGCTGTGATTTTATACTTTGGAAAACATTGTGGGAAAAGGAGAAATTGCTTAAAGCAAGCAATTTCTCCTTTTCCCACAATATTTCCTACCACATAGGATGGGTTAATTTCGAATTGCATCCAGTTTTCACTGTCGTCTGCAACCTCTTTCAATTTTGACCAGTCTAAAATTTCAAGAAACAGGAAAGGGTTAATAAGACACTGGTATTACCTTTCCTTGACCAAAGACAGACTCCCTTGCATATTGCCTCAGACATTCCTCACAAAAAAGATGTCCATCTAAACATTGCACCATGTAATCAAAGGGAATTTCACCATAGCAACATCCACATTCGATACACTGACCCTGCGCCTCGTATTCCTGCTCATTCAACTGTTTTGCAAACTCGTGATCCTTCTCCTATAGAAAACAAGAGGCCCATGAGGGCCCGAGACGCTCTACTGGTTATCAAGTTTTCCGTTAAAGAAATCTGATAGTTAAGGAAGTTAATTGCTCAAAGAAGAATGCATAAAGAGAAAAAAAAGGGCTTTATCCCATTTATCATTTTCAGCAACAATCCTCAAGGCCCCTTTTCCCAACTTCATGACGGATCCACTCTATTTCCAAATGAAAATTACCTTATGACCCTACAATCTATCTGTGAATATTTCATCAGAATTTGACAATAATTGTGGACTTTATCACATAAACAGGATTGTTTTGAATGAAAATCAATAAGGCCCCTTTTCCTGTGTTTTCTGATTGATCAATTTCATTCCAAAAGGAACTTTCCTTAAAACCCTACAATTGTCCTGTGAAATTTAAAAGACAATTTGATAATGATTGTGATCTTCATCACATACACAAGAATGTTTTGAATGATAATCTGTAAGGCCTCTTTTCCTGTGTTTCAAATGCCACAATTATTCCATGCATCTTTGAAGAGAATCCAATAAAACTGTTGACTTTATTGTGTTAACAAAGATATTAAATTCAAGTTCTCATAAGGCCCTTTTTCTGGTGATATTTTACTGTTGATTTTATCATTCTGTGAAAGTAAAAAGTGAATCCAATGAAATAATTGGAATTCATTATGTTTACTAGAATATTTAAAAAAAATCATATGGCCCCTTATTAATGATACTTGATGGATTGTACCCAGTTCTGAAAAGAACCATTTAAGTGATTGTACAATCATTCTGTGAAATTTTGAAGTGAATCCGGTGAAATCAAGGGACATCATTGTGTTAACCAGAATATTTAAAAAAGTTTTCATAAGGCCCCTTTTTATATGACACTTGCCATGATCAGATCCACTGTCAAAATCAACAGTTGGAATGATGATACAATCAATCTGTGTAATCTGTGGAATTTATTGTGTTAATGAGTTTATAGTGAAATCTTCATAGGGCCCCTTTTCTCATGATACTTTGCAGAACAAACCAAATTTCAAAAGGAACAATTCTAATGAAGGTAGAATCATTCTTTAAAAGTTAAAGAGAATCAATGAAAACAGTGGACTGAATTGTGTCAAGAATTTTTGTAACAAAATTTTCATAAGGCCCCTTTTTCCGTGAAACTTAACAAATCAGACCCAATGTACAAAGGAACAATCCTAATGATAGTTTGAAGAAAATGATAAAGACTGAGGACTTTATTGCAATAATGATGTTTCGTTATAAAAGTTTTATAAAGTCCCTTTTCTTGTGTCACTTAACCAATCAGACCTAATTTACAAAGGAACAATCCAAATGATGGTACAATCATTCTATTAAAGTTTGAAGAGATTCTGATAAAGACTGAGGGCATTGTTGTGTTTATGAGGATTTGGTAATACTTTTTCATACAGCCCCTTTTCCTATGATACTAGACAGATCAGGCCCAACTTGGAAGAAACAATCCTTATGATGGTACAAACATTCTGTGAAAGTTTGAACAGAATCTGATGAAAACTGCAGACTTTATCTTGGTGTCAAATTTCTAAAATAAAATTTTCTTAAGGCTCCTTTTCCTGTGATACCTGAAGGATCAGGTCTCATGTCAGCATCAACAATCGTGATTATTGTACAATGATTCTGTGAAGGTTTGAATAAAATCCAATGAAAGCTCTGGACTTGGTTACAAGGATTATAGATAAAATTCTCTAAAGGCCCCTTTTCCCATGATACTAGACAGATCACGCCTAATTTGAAAAGAAAGAATCCTTATGATGGAATAATCATTCTGTCAAAGTTTTAACAGAATCTGATGAAAACTGTTGACTTTATTGTGGTACAATGATTTTAAAATTAAATTTCATAATGCTCCTTTTCCTGTGATACTTGACGGATCAGGTCTAATGCAAACATCAACAATCATTATTATTGTACAATTATTCTGTGAATGTTTGAAGAAAATCCGATGAAAGCTCTGGATTTGGTAACAAGGATTTATAAATGAAATTTTCATAAGGCCCCTTTTCCTGTGCTTCTTGACAGTTCAAACCCTGTTAAGAAAAGAATGATAGTAAGACCTTCCAATCATTCTGTGAAAGTTTCAACAAAATCTGATCAAAGCTGTGGGCTTTATTGTGTTAACAGGGTTTTATTAATTGAATTTTCATATAGCCCCTTTTCCCATGTTACTTGATGGATCTGAACCAATTCCAAAGGGAACTCTTCATACAAAAGTATAATTATTCTGTTTGAGTATAAAGACAACCCCATCTCATCTGTGGACTTACAAGCATTAAGTAAGATTTTTTTAATTGAATTTTCCTTAGGCCCCTTTTCCTATGTTTCTCAATGGATCAGACCCAATTTGAAAGGAACAATCCTTATGATGGTACAATTATTATGTTAAAGTTTTAAGTCAATCAGGTGAAATCTAGGGCCATTACGTGTTAACTAAGATTTTTTTTTTATTAAATTTTCATAGGGCCCCTTTTCCCATGAAACTTGATGGATCAAACCTACCGGTACTTCCGAAAGGAACAATCCATTTAATGTAATAATCATTCTGGGAATGTTTGAAGAGAATTTGTTGAAAACTATGGACTCAATTGTGTTTACGAGGACTTTTTCAATCCAGTTTTTAACGGGCCCCTTTTTCCTGTGGTCCTTGACTGATCATACCAAATTTTGCAAGGAACAATTCTTATGATGGTACAATCATTTTGTGAAAGTTTGAAGTAAATCAGATGAAAACTGTGGACTGTAGAGTGTTAACAAAGATCTTTGAATTAAATTTCAATAAGGCCCCTTTTCCTACGTTTCTTGAGGAATCATATCCGATTCCGAAAGGAACAATCCTAATGATGGTACAATCATTCTGTGAAAGTTTGAAGAGAATCCGTTGAAAATTGTTGGCTCTAGATTATTGTTGAGAATTTTTTATTAAAATTTTCATAAGGCCCCTTTTTCCTGTGTTTCTTGACAGATCATACCCAATTTCGAAAGGAACAAACCTTATGATAGTACAATCATTCTGTGAAAGTTTGAAGGACATCCAATTAAAACTGTTGACTCCAGAGTGTTAAAGAGGATTTCTTAAAAGATTTTACGATTAAAGTTTCATAAGGCCCCTTTTTCATGTGATTCCTGATGGATCTGACCAAATTCCCAAATGAACAATCCTTATGATGGGACAATCATTCTGTGAAAGTTAAAATACAATCTGATGAAAACTCAGGACTCTAGAGTGTTAACAAGGATTTTTAATTAAATTTTCATAAGGCCCCTTTTCCCGTGTTTCTTGACAGATCAGACCCATTTTCGAAAGGAACGATCCTTTTAATGGTACAATCATTCTGAGAAAGTTTGAAGAGAATCTAATGAAAACTGTGGACTCTATCGCGTAAAAGAGGATTTTTTAATTAAGTTTTTATAAGGCCTCTTTATCCATGTTTCTTGACAGATCTGACCCAATTTGGAAAGGAACAATCCTTATGTTGGAACAATCATTCTGTGAAAGTTTGAATTGAATCTGATGTAAACTCTGGACTCTAGAGTGTTAGCAAGGATTTTTTAATCAAATTTTCATAAGGCCCCTTTTCCTGTGTTTCTTGATGAATCTGACCCAATTTCGAAAGGAACGATCCTTAGATGGTACAATCATTCTGAGAAAGTTTGAAGAGAATCCAATGAGAACTGTGGACTCTATCGCCTAAACGAGGATTTTTTTAATGGAATTTTTAATTAAATTTTCATAAGGCCCATTTTCCCATGTTTCTTGACGGATCACACCATATTTCGAAAGGAACGATCCTTATGTTGGTACAATCATTCTGTGAAAGTTTAAATACTATCTGATGAAAACTTTGGACTCTAGAGTGTTAACGAGGATTTTTTTATTAAATTTTCATAAGGCCCCTTTTCCCGTGTTTCTTGACGGATCATACCCATTTTCGAAAGGAATAATCCTTATGATGGTACAATCATTCTGAGAAAGTTTGAAGAGAATCCAATGAAAACTGTGGTCTATATCGCATAAACGAGGATTTTTAATGGAATTTTTAATTAAATTTTCATAAGCCCCCTTTTCCCATGTTTCTTGACGGATCATACCCATTTTCAAAAGGAACAATCCTAATGATGGTACAATCATTCTGAGAAAGTTTGAAGAGAATCCAATGAAAATTGTGGACTCTTTTGAGTAAATGAGGAATTTCTAATTAAGTTTTAATTAGGCCCTTTTCCCGTGTTTCTTGACGGATCTGACCCAATTTCGAAAGGAACGATCCTTATGGTGGTAAAATCATTCTGTGAAAGTTTGAAGGGAATCTGATGAAAACTGTGGACTCTATCGCGTAAACAAAGAAAATTTTAATGGATGGAGGACGCACGGACGCACAGAAGCTGGACGGGGAAAAGCTATCGCTATGGCTCTAGTGGGCTTCGGCCAGTAGAGCTAAAAAGGAATATATATATATATATATATATATATGCAACTGACCAATCTTGCCTTTCAATCAAGAAATCAGCTGACCAATCAAATAATTCTACAGCCTGGAATTGAGCTTTGAACTCTGACATTGGCTGCGATTTTTGTTCAGCTTTTTGTTGGTTTGGTGACTTAAACATCATAACTACAGCTGTAGTTATGACGTTTAGATCGCCAACCAACCATTCTACTTTTTTGTTAAATGCTAGTGGCCATAAATTTGCAAAATGACACTGTTTAAAACCGAAGAGGGACTTCCTGTCAGAGTCAGTTGGAGTGGCCAAAGGAGTAAGCGGGCAGGGCCAGCGATTGGTCAATTAATCCTTATCATGCTAAATAAAATCCGTCTTCGAAACAGCATTACAATAAAAGCTCTGACAGCGCATGAGTGCCTTGACATTGTGGGTCATTTTTTTTTTGTTGGTAATTCTACATACAACTCATGACTTATAATGTCAAACAGATAGTGTAGACTAAGTTTAGGCAGCACATGAGTGCAGGCTGATCTTAGTTTACATCACCTGCAAAAGCAGAAATATTTCCCGTCCAGCCTGACAAGAGTTAAGTTAAATACTATCAATGAAATAATGCATGATTCATTACTATTATGTCATATTTTATAGAGCTATTATAATGCAAAGCAGGTAAAAAGTCCCCTTTTTATTGACCAAATTATGATTTTGTAATTCATAATCATTGGGAATGAATCTAAAATATCTGAATAGCATTTTCATTTCTTGGAAATGCAACAGTATCAAGTAAATCTTCTCAGGCTTGACGTTAAACAGTATCAAAGGTACTTTACATGTATACTTGCACATATGTATTTAACCCTTTCCCACACAATCACACTTTTTCACGTCCTGAAAGAAAAACAATTGGGAAAACATTGTGTAAAATGAAGAAATTGCTATGTTGTTGGTACTTTTTGGAACCTTAAAATAGGGTTCCATTAAGACAATTCCATTTAGTTCTCACAAGAAGACAAATAATAGATTAAGACTGGAAACAAACTTTCTTATCTAGATCTCAGCAGTCAGGCAAAGCCACTTCTAACACCCTTTACAGCCTCAACCCACATGACAGCAATATGTCAGCCAAAACTAATGTTTTGGTGACATGAAAAACAATCTCCTTTTGCCGCAATATTTCTTGAAATCTAACATCTGAGGATTGTAAAAGTGCAGAATTGTGTGGGAATGGGTTATCACTTACAGTTGCTATTTCCTTTAGTTTACTTTCCACAAAGTCTATTTCTTTCTTTAGAGCAGGATCAATCTTGGGTAGTCGACCACTATACCTTCTGTTCTTTAATAGCTTTATTGACAAAGATTCTGAAAGTATTGAAATAAACGCTTGGTTTTCCATCCTAAAAGACAAAGATTTTAAGATTTCATCAACTTCAAATTCTAGTCTGCAAACTTCTTGGACCGGTCTAAAATTTAGTCATCTGTTAACCCATTCCCACACAATGACGCTTATATATGCCCCTCAAGAAAAGACTTAGGAAAACATAGTGGAAAATGAAGAAATTGCTTGTTACAAGCAATTTCTTCATTATCTTCAAGGTTTTCTACCCCATAGATAAACCTGCAAAAAATTTCATAAGCCTTAAATTATCGTCTGTAACTCCATTCAATTTGGACCAATCTGAAATTTTTGTGGTAGTGGGTTTATGGGTTAACCCTTTCCTGGACAAACCCAGGATTTTACGTCACTGTGATTTTATACTTGAGAAAACATTGTGGAAAAAGGAGAAATTGCTTATAACAAGCAATTTCTCCTTTTCCCACAATATTTTATACCACATAGGATGGTCAGATTTCAAATTGCATGCATTTTTCATTATTTTCTGCAACCTCTTTCAAATTGGACCAGTCTAAAATTTCATAAAACAGGAAAGGGTTAACATTGATGAACTTAAATATGCCATATTCGGGACAAATTTTGATTTGTTTTCAAAGTCTAAAGTTGAATTTTGCATGATGAAAGGTGCCTATAATCATTAGAACGACAAGAGCTTGATTGACAGATTGTGTGGGGTTTAAAACCACTTTCATCAGTTTTTCATTCATATTGCAGCTGCTGATGCACCAAAATCATAGCTTCCTGTTGTTTCTCACATTTGATCCAAGCCACAAGCTACTCATCCTAGATAGGTGCACTATTTATTAATAACCCAATGGTGAGAGACCTAAGAGGCACAAAGCGAAAACTTATTAATTGTCATAAAGAATATTTGCCGGGATGTGGTTCAAACTCATGACCCCAGGATTTAGAGCATAGTGCACAACAGACTGAGCTAATGAGGTTTAATGACAAGAGCTTTAACCCATACCCTAACAATAAATAATGCAAAATTTCACTTGTAAGGTGAACAAGATGTGTTTGTGAAACACTATGCCCCCGAAACAGAAATTCTTTAGAAACGATGATTTTTATTGTTTGTTTTTTTTTGTTTTAGGGAAAAGGGTTAAAATTTTGGCCTTGACCTTGATGAAATGACCTTCCCCAGTTGCGCCTTGTTGAGAACTATCTACATACCAAATATTAGCATTGTAACTTAATCAGGGTTGAAGTTATAGGAAAATGTTTAGTTGGCAGGTTAAGTTTTGCAGACAGACGGACAGACAGACACCGGTAAAACAATATGCCCCCTATCTATTGATGCAGGGCATAAAAAGTTTGTTTTCCAATCTTTTTGTGCTCTAAAGGAATATATATTTGTTAACCCATTCTCACACGTTAAGATTTTAGACCAGTTCAAATTCAAAGAAGTTGTAGACGAAAATTTAAAGTTGATGAAATCTTTAAAATCTTTGCCTATTGTGGTAGAAAACATTGTGGATAATGAAGAAATTGCTTGTGAAAAGCAATTTCTTCATTTTCCACATTGTTTTCAAAAGCCTTTATATTGAGAGGCGTTTAAAAGCGTCACTGTGTGGGAATGGGTTTAACAATATGAGCAAGTTGAGGATTGGATACAACAAGCAATTTCGTCGTTTCCCACAATTTTTGCTACCCTAACTAGTACTGAATTTCTATTTAGTGCACTTAAAAAAAATTGTGGTCAGCATTTTTTTTTTCAATTTGGACAAAACTGAAACTTTGCTGTCTGGTAATGGGTTAAGTTTTACCTTTATCCACTACAGCATTAAACTTTAAGCCAGATAATTTTGTATTTCTTCCTGCTTCTATGTCTGAAAAATAGGAATTAGACACAAAAGACGACAACATTCGTTGACTTTTTGTCTGAAACATTCAAGCTAAAAATGTGATTAACCCTTTTCATACAATCCCTGATTTTTACATCCTTGGAATTTAACACTCGAGAAAATATTGTGGAAAAAGAAAAAAATTGCTTCTAACAAGCAATTTCTTCTTTTCCTACAATATTTGCTGTCAAATACCATTTCTTTTTGAATTGTACCTACTTTACTATGTCATTTTCTACCCCTTTGAATTCAGATAAGTATAAAATTTTCAAAAACAGTAAAGGGTTAAAGTGATAGCACAGATTACTCTTCAGTTAGATAGCTTTGAAAGAATGTATTTAAGAAATGAGGAGAATATTTTTTGTTTTCATGAAGGTATGAACTGAAAAACCTAATCACACAATGTATGAATACGCGAAGCGGATTCATACATTGTGTGATTAGGTTTTTCGGTTCAAACCTCCATGAAAACAAAAAATATTCTCTTCATTTCTTAAAATTTAATAGTATCAAAGAAAAAAAGCAAAATCCCTACATCTTTTGATACCTTTTATGGGACTATTTTGTGCAGAAGCATACAAAATAGCTGCGTACTCAAAATTTTGTTCATGGAGTTACGAATAATTTTTTACGACCAATCAGAACGCCTGATTTTGATAGACGAAACCGTATATTAAATAATTCAATAATAACAGGAAATTTATCATTTATATGGCTTCTCACAACCAATAAATGATCATCTATTATATACCTATAAATATTTCTAATACAATATATAGACAAAATCAGACACATTAGAAAAAACAAGATGTGTTTGTGAAACACTATGCCCCCGAAACAGGAATTCTTAAGAAACAGGTGATTCTTATTGTTTTTTTCCTTGTTTTAGGGAAAAGGGTCAAAATTTTTACCTTGTCCTTAATGAAATGACCTTCCCAAGTTGCACCTTGTTGAGACCTATCTACATACCAAATATTAGCATTGTAACTTAATTAGGGATGAAGTAATAGGAAAATGTTTAGTTGGCAGGTTAAGTTTTTGAGTAAAGTTTTAGGGAAAAGGGTTAAAATTTTGACCTTGATCTTGATGAAATGACCTTCCCCAGTTGCGCCTTGTTGAGACCTATCTACATACCAAATATTAGCATTGTAACTTAATTAGGGATGAAGTTATAGGAAAATGTTTAGTTGGAAGTTTTGCAGACAGACAGACAGACGGAAGGACAGACAGACGGACACCTGTAAAACAATATGCCCCTGATCTCGCGGGGGCATAAAAATCAGAATTCGATAGTGTCAAATATGGTTCCATATAAGGTAGTCTAAGATGATGTCATTTTCCTTCTGTAGATGATGTAATAGGAATAAATGTAATAAGAATGGTAAAGGAGAAGGTAAATACTTGTAGAAATACAAATTTTCATCGTTATTTCGTTGTTTTTATTTAATAATAAATTCAGGTATATAAACCTTTCCTGTTTTTTGAAAATATAGACTTGTCCAAACTGAATTAGGTTGCAGATAACATTGACAAATGGATGCCACTTGAAATGAAACCATCCTATATGAATGAAAATATTGTGGGAAAAGGAGAAATTGCTTGTAACAAGCAATTTCTCCTTTTTTCACAATGTTTTCTTTTAGTATAAAATCACAGCAAGGTAAAATTCTGGGTTTGTACAGAAAAGGGATAATAAATTGAATTACAATTGTGATGCAGCATCTTTTATTTACTTCTCACTGCAAAAGAACATTTGATATTCCACTAAATCTTGATCTTGCGAAATATCAAATTTTCCACCACAGTTCAAAGCAAATACAAGATATTGTTTCTCTTTCGTAACATAATATTACCTATTTATTCAGGAAAACTTCAGTGCCTTGTCCTAATGTTACTTAATGATGTTGATAAATTAAAATGTTTTAATGACGCCACATTTGTCTAACTATTGCTACACACCTCAAGAAAAAAGTTTTGAAAACATTGTGGAAAATGAAGAAATGTTTGTTACAGTCAAATTTTCTTCTTATCTCTTCATTCCACATTTCATGGGACCATGCACGCCTTGTGTCATACAATTACACAAAAAAATCTCTAAGTTTTTATCATAATAAGAAAGCATACAACAATAATAAGTTGAAACAAAACCTAGGGTTCTCTCTGTGAAAAAAAGTCAAGCTAATGAAAGTAACTTGACAAAAGTTAAGGAATCATAATAAAGCAAGAACATTTGTTATGAATACCTTTGTTAACTATTTCCATTGCTTGTTTCAAAACATGCTGCAGGGCTCTGTACGTCATAGCATAAGAATGCTCACATATGCTGGTCACCTTCCTGATATCGACTACAGAAATCTAGTAAAAGAGTAAAAAGAACTAGACTATCACTAAATGTGATTAATGTATGTTTGGTATGTATGTACGTATGTATGTACAAACAAATTTCATTCACTAGAATAAGGAAATTCTCGAACACAACAGAAATTTCGAACAAAAAACTTGGTCCCCACAAAAAGTATTCATGATTCATAGTGTTCGGCCTCGGAAAACATGAACTTTTAAACTCATTTCAAAGTCCCGAACTACAAATCACTAAAGTCCTTAACTACAAATCACCAAACATGACTTGCTGATCCGTTTATGACTCCTTATTGTCAAACGATGCACATGTGTATAATAACCTGCTCCGTGAAAAATGCATTGTTTCTATCATTTAGGAATAATTACACCTGGCAATTGATTGTTTGCACATTCATCAACAAACAAGAGGCCCATGAGGGCCTGAGACGCTCTACTGGTTATCAAGTTTTCCGTTAAAAAAATCTGATATTTAAGGAAGTTAATTGCTCAAAGAAGAATGCATAAAGAAAAAAAAAGGTTCTTTATCCCCTTTATCATTTTAAGCAACAATCCTCAAGGCCCCTTTTCCCATGTTTCATGACGGATCCACTCCATTTCCAAAAGAAAGTTACCTTATGACCCTACAATCATTCTGTGAATATTTCATCAGAATCTGACAATAATTGTGGACTTAATCACATAAACAGGATTGTTTTGAATGAAAATCAATAAGGCCCCTTTTCCTGTGTTTTCTGATGGATCAATTTCATTCCAAAAGGAACTTTCCTTACAACCCAACAATTGTCCTGTGAAATTTAAAAGACAACTTGATAATGATTGTGATCTTCATCACATACACAAGAATGTTTTGAATGATAATCAATAAGGCCCCTTTTCCTGTGTTTCAAATGCCACAATTATTCCATGCATCTTTGAAGAGAATCCAATAAAACTGTTGACTTTATTGTGTTAACAAAAATATTAAATTCAAGTGCTCATAGGGTCCCTTTTCCTGTGATATTTTACTGTTGGTTTTATCATTCTATGAAAGTTAAAAGTGAATCCGATGAAATATTGGAAATTCATTATGTTTACTAGAATATTTAAAAAAAAAAATCATATGGCCCCTTTTTACATGATACTTGATGGATACTTGATGGATAGTACCCAGTTCTGAAAAGAACCATCTAAGTATTTGTACAATCATTCTGTGAAATTTTGAAGTGAATCTGGTGAAATCAAGGGACATCATTGTGTTAACCAGAATATTTAAAAAGGTTTTTCATAAGGCCCCTTTTTATGTGACCCTTGCTATAGTCAGATCCACTGTCAAAATCAACAATTGGAATGATGGTACAATCAATCTGTTTAATCTGTGGAATTTATTGTGTTAATGAGTTTATAGTGAAATATTCATAGGGCCCCTTTTCTCATGATACTTTACAGAACAAACCAAATTTCAAAAGGAACAATTCAAATGAAGGTAGAATCATTCTTTAAAAGTTAAAGAGAATCAATGAAAACAGTGGACTGAATTGTGTCAAGAATTTTTGAAACTAAAATTTTGTAAATTTTCATAAGGCCCCTTTTCTGTGAAACTTAACAAATCAGACCCAATGTACAAAGGAACAATCCTAATGATAGTTTGAAGAAAATGATAAAGACTGAGGACTTTATTGTAATAATGATGTTTTGTAATAAAAATTTTATAAGGTCCCTTTTCTTGTGTCACTTAACCAATCAGACCTAATTTACAAAGGAACAATCCAAATGATGG
Organism: Fragum fragum; assembly: GCA_946902895.1. Lineage (NCBI taxonomy): Eukaryota > Metazoa > Mollusca > Bivalvia > Cardiida > Cardiidae > Fragum > Fragum fragum. Next base: position 15,709,972 of record OX336365.1, read on the forward strand.
TACAATCATTCTATTAAAGTTTAAAGAGATTCTGATAAAGACTGAGGGCATTGTTGTGTTTATGAGGATTTGGTAATACTTTTCATACAGCCCCTTTTCCTATGATAATGTAGCGATCGGATTTCACTGTTCCATTCCGAGTTGCCTACGGAAGTTACTGAGTACTAATAATCAATCCCAATTATCACATGTTAGCAGTATTTGTCATCTTAAAGGTCTATCTAGCAATTTCTTAACTATCTTTTATGACCAATTTACAATGTGGTACCTGATTGTCAGTTTGTGTCCATCGGATTGCAGAGCTTGACAATGGACTTGATGGATAATCAGGTCATCCGCCATTTTGGTTTGTTTATTATGCGGAGTGCATTATGGGATCGTTACCCCTAGCAACTTTGGGAAGCTGCATATTTCAAACTGAACTTTTATTAGGTGAATTGATGTTTTATCATGTAAAGTCTTTCCCCATAATTAATTTCAAGAATGTATATACCCTTAAATTATTATCAATCCGCACCTCGATTCATCCCGATTACGGCAATTTCTTCAGCTCACGGAGATGCGCGTAATTTCATTCTTCCCGCAGTAGTGGGAATCCAGCAATTGCGTGAATCCCGATTCGAGGGATGATGGAAATGTGTGAATCCCCCACTTCGGGATGCGGGAAGCGTTTACTATATAAACCCCTGCATTGCGGGATTCGGGGACTCCACATTTTGTTTTCTTCGGTAGTACCCGCTTATTATCATTTGGATAGAAAATCGAAATTTACTTATTATAATCACAATTTAACGGAACCTTTCACATTAAATTCGCGTTTAGGAAACATTTTAAGTCTTGTTTCGGTATTATTGATTTTTGGTATAAAGCGAAAAGGAGCATTAAGAATATTTTTCATTGAATTCAAGCGATTTAACTTAGGAAATAGGATTACACCATACTTATTGTTATTCTATCCCGCATTCTGACGAATTGTTAAGAGAATCGCCATTTGTAACTGTTTTGCTCTTGTTTTTGATGTAAGCATCAGTGGAATAAATTATCTTTTGTGTTAAATTTTAATTCGGTTTTTGGTATTCTTTTCATTTGCCTATTCTAAAGTCCTTCACTTTATTTGGAGTCCACCCTTAGTTTATTTTTGTTATCAACCACAACTCGATCTGGTTGCTGAGCTGGACGAAGGCGTGTCTGTCCGTTCGTCTGTCTGTCTATTCCCCGAAGTTGTAACAATACTAGACAGATCAGGCCCAATTTGGAAAGAAACAATCCTTATGATGGTACAAACATTGTGTGAAAGCTCTGGACTTGGTAACAAGGATTTATAAATGAAATTTTCATAAGGCCCCTTTTCCTGTGCTTCTTGACAGTTCAAACCCTGTTATGAAAAGAATGATAGTTATAACCTTCAAATCATTCTGTGAAAGCTTCAACAACAAGAGGCACATGAGGGCCTGAGACGCTCTACTGGTTATCAAGTTTTCCGTAAAAGAAATCTGATATTTAAGGAAGTTAATCGCTCAAAGAAGAATGCATAAAGAAAAAAAAGGGGCTTTATCCCCTTTATCATTTTAAGCAAAAATCCTCAAGGCCCCTTTTCCCATGTTTCATGACGGATCCACTCCATTTCCAAAAGAAAGTTACCTTATGACCCTACAATCATTCTGTGAATATTTCATCAGAATCTGACAATAATTGTGGACTTAATCACATAAACAGGATTGTTTTGAATGAAAATCAATAAGGCCCCTTTTCCTGTGTTTTCTGATGGATCAATTTCATTCCAAAAGGAACTTTCCTTACAACCCGACAATTGTCCTGTGAAATTTAAAAGACAACTTGATAATGATTGTGATCTTCATCACATGCACAAGAATGTTTTGAATGATAATCTGTAAGGCCCCTTTTCCTGTGTTTCGAATGCCACAATTATTCCATGCATCTTTGAAGAGAATCCAATAAAACTGTTGACTTTATTGTGTTAACAAAGATATCAAATTCAAGTTCTCATAAGGCCCTTTTCCCGTGATATTTTACTGTTGGTTTTATCATTCTATGAAAGTTAAAAGTGAATCCGATGAAATATTGGAAATTCATTATGTTTACTAGAATATTTAAAAAAAATCATATGTCCCCTTTTTACATGATACTTGATGGATTGTACCCAGTTCTGAAAAGAACCATCTAAGTATTTGTTCAATCATTCTGTGAAATTTTGAAGTGAATCCGGTGAAATCAAGGGACATCATTGTGTTAACCAGAATATTGAAGAGAGTTTTTCATAAGGCCCCTTTTTATGTGACCCTTGCTATAGTCAGATCCACTGTCAAAATCAACAATTGGAATGATGGTACAATCAATTTGTTTAATCTGTGGAATTTATTGTGTTAATGAGTTTATAGTGAAATATTCATAGGGCCCCTTTTCTCATGATACTTTACAGAACAAACCAAATTTCAAAAGGAACAATTCAAATGAAGGTAGAATCATTCTTTAAAAGTTAAAGAGAATCAATGAAAACAGTGGACTGAATTGTGTCAAGAATTTTTGAAACTAAATTTTCATAAGGCCCCTTTTCCCGTGAAACTTAACAAATCAGACCCAATGTACAAAGGAACAATCCTAATGATAGTAAGAAGAAAATGATAAAGACTGAGGACTTTATTGTAATAATGATGTTTTGTAATAAAATTTTTATAAGGTCCCTTTTCTTGTGTCACTTAACCAATCAGACCTAATTTACAAAGGAACAATCCAAATGATGGTACAATCATTCTATTAAAGTTTGAAGAGATTCTGATAAAGACTGAGGGCATTGTTGTGTTTATGAGGATTTGGTAATAATTTTTCATACAGCCCCTTTTCCTATGATACTAGACAGATCAGGCCCAATTTGGAAAGAAACAATCCTTATGATGGTACAAACATTCTGTGAAAGTTTGAACAGAATCTGATGAAAACTACAGACTTTATCTTGGTGTCAAATTTTTAAAATAAAGTTTTCATAAGGCTCCTTTTCCTGTGATACTTGAAGGATCAGGTCTCATGTCAGCCTCAACAATCGTGATTATTGTACAATGATTCTGTGAAGGTTTGAATAAAATCCAATGAAAGCTCTGGACTTGGTTACAAGGATTATAGATAAAATTCTCTAAAGGCCCCTTTTCCCATGATACTAAACAGATCACGCCTAATTTGAAAAGAAAGAATCCTCATGATGGAATAATCATTCTGTGAAAGTTTTAACAGAATCTGATGAAAACAGTTGACTTTATTGTGGTACAATGATTTTAAAATTAAATTTCATAATGCTCCTTTTCCTGTGATACTTGACGGATCAGGTCTAATGCAAACATCAACAATCATTATTATTGTACACTTATTCTGTGAATGTTTGAAGAAAATCCAATGAAAGCTCTGGATTTATAAATGAAATTTTCATCAGGCCCCTTTTCCTGTGCTTCTTGACAGTTCAAACCCTGTTATGAAAAGAATGATAGTTATGACCTTCCAATCATTCTGTGAAAGTTTCAACAAAATCTGATCAAAGCTGTGGGCTTTATTGTGTTAACAGGGTTTTATTAATTGAATTTTCATATAGCCCCTTTTCCCATGTTACTTGATGGATCTGAACCAATTCCAAAGGGAACTCTTCTTACAAAAGTATAATTATTCTGTTTGAGTATAAAGACAACCCCATCTCACCTGTGGACTTACAAGCATTAATTAAGATTTTTTTAATTGAATTTTCCTAAGGCCCCTTTTCCTATGTTTCTCAATGGATCAGACCCAATTTGAAAGGAACAATCCTTATGATGGTACAATCATTATGTGAAAGTTTGAAGTCAATCAGGTGAAATCTAGGGCCATTATGTGTTAACTAAGATTTTTTTATTAAATTTTCATGGGGCCCATTTTCCCATGAAACTTGATGGATCAAACCTACTTCCGAAAGGAACAATCCACATAATGTAATAATCATTCTGGGAATGTTTGAAGAGAATTTGTTGAAAACTATGGACTCTATTGTGTTTATGAGGACTTTTTCAATCCAGTTTTAACCGGGCCCCTTTTCCCGTGGTCCTTGACTGATTATACCAAATTTTGCAAGGAACAATTCTTATGATGGTACAATCATTCTGTGAAAGTTTGAAGTCAATCAGATGAAAACTGTGGACTCTAGAGTGTTAACAAAGATCTTTGAATTAAATTTTAATAAGGCCCCTTTTCCTATGTTTCTTGAGGAATCATATCCGATTCCAAAAGGTACAATCCTTATGATGGTACAATCATTCTGTGAAAGTTTGAAGAGAATCCGTTGTAAATTGTTGGCTCTAGATTATTAATGAGAATTTTTTATTAAAAATTACAAAAGGCCCCTTTTTCCTGTGTTTCTTGAAGGATCATACCTAATTTAAAAAGGAATAATCCTTATGATAGTACAATCATTCTGTGAAAGTTTGAAGGGAATCCGATGAAAACTATTGACTCCAGAGTGTTAAAGAGTATTTCTTAAAAGATTTTTCGATTAAATTTTCATAAGGCCCCTTTTCCCATGTTTCCTGATGGATCTGACCAAATTTCCAAAGGAACAATCCTTATGATAGTACTATCATTCTGTGAAAGTTTAAATACAATCTGATGAAAACTGTGGACTCTAGAGTGTTAACAAGAATATTTCTATTAAATTTTAATAAAGGCCCCTTTTCCCCTGTTTCATGACAGATCAGACCCATTTTCGAAAGGAACCATCCTTATGCTTGTACAATCATTCTGAGAAGTTTGATGAGAATCCGATGAAAACTGTGGACTCTATCGTGTAAACGAGGATTTTTAATGGAGTTTTTAATTGAATTTTCATAAGGCCCCTTTTCCCATGTTTCTAGACGGATCATACCCAATTTCGAAAGGAACGATCCTTATGTTGGTACAATCATTCTGTGAAAGTTTGAAGAGAATCCAATGAAGACTGTGGACTCTATCGCGTAAACAAGGATTTTTAATTGAATTTTAATTAAATTTTCATAAGGCCCCTTTTCCCATGTTTCTTGATGGATCATACCCATTTTTTGAAAGGAATGATCCTTATGTTGGTACAATCGTTCTGTGAAAGTTTGAAGAGAATCTGATGAAAACTGTGGACTTTATCGCGTAAACGAGGATTTTTTAACTAAATTTTCATAAGGCCTCTTTTCCCGTGTTTCTTGACGGATCATACCCATTTTCGAAAGGAACCATCCTTATGCTTGTACAATCATTCTGAGAAGTTTGATGAGAATCCGATGAAAACTGTGGACTCTATCGTGTAAATGAGGATTTTTAATGGAGTTTTTAATTGAATTTTCATAAGGCCCCTTTTCCCATGTTTCTTGACGGATCATACCCAATTTCGAAAGGAACGATCCTTATGTTGGTACAATCATTCTGTGAAAGTTTGAAGAGAATCCAATGAAGACTGTGGACTCTATCGCGTAAACAAGGATTTTTAATTGAATTTTAATTAAATTTTCATAAGGCCCCTTTTCCCATGTTTCTTGATGGATCATACCCATTTTTGAAAGGAACCATCCTTATGTTGGTACAATCATTCTGTGAGGTTTGAAGAGAATCCGATGAAAACTGTGGACTCTATCGTGTAAACAAGGATTTTTAATTAAATTTTCATAAGGCCCCTTTTCCCGTGTTTCTTGATGGATCTGACCCATTTTCGAAAGGAACGATCCTTATGTTGGTACAATCATTCTGTTAAAGTTTGAAGAGAATCTAATGAAAACTGTGGACACTATCGCGTAAACGAGGATTTTTAATTGAATTTTTATTGAATTTTCATAAGGCCCCTTTTCCCAAGTTTCTTGACGGATCATACCCATTTTCGAAAGGAACGATCCTTATGTTGGTACAATCATTCTGTGAAAGTTTGAAGAGAATCTGATGAGAACTGTGGACTCTATCGCGTAAACGAGGATTTTTTAACTAAATTTTCATAAGGCCTCTTTCTCGTGTTTCTTGACGGATCATACCCATTTTCGAAAGGAACGGTCCTTATGATGGTACAATCATTCTGAGAAAGTTTGAAGCGAATCCAATGAAAACTGTGGACTTTATCGCGTAAACGAGGATTTTTAATTGAATTTTTAATTAAATTTTCATGAGGCCCCTTTTCCCGTGTTTCTTGACGGATCATACCCATTTTCGAAAGGAACGATCCTTATGATGGTACAATCATTCTGTGAAAGTTTGAAGAGAATCCAATGAAAACTGTGGACTTTATCGCGTAAACGAAGATTTTTTAATTAAGTTTTAATTAGGCCCCTTTTCCTGTGTTTCTTGACGGATCTGACCCAATTTCAAGAGGAACGATCCTTATGATGGTACAATCTTTCTGTGAAAGTTTGAAGAGAATCCGATGAAAACTGTGGACTTTATCGCGTAAACGAGGAAGAGTTTAAAGGACGGACGCCGGACGGACGGACGCCGGACGGGAAAAAGCCATCGCTATAGCTCTAGTGGCCTTCGGCCAGTAGAGCTAAAAATATCTAAGAAGGTTATTTCATTGGAGAATTTTCGTACCATTTCCAATATACTTTCTGGATCTGACGATAAAATCTTAGGTTATTTAACGCCAAGGACCGCAACCAATGACAGCTGCCTATACTCTTGAAAAGGAACTTTATGGCACTCCTTGCGCTTGAAATACATTCTGCTTTTTTCCGATAAGGTAAAATAACCTGTTGTCGAAATAGGTATAGTATTTCTAATGCTTTATGTTAAAGAACGGAATTTTGCAACTGAGGCCGGGTAAGTAACCACGATTTATAGAATGAACATTGTAAAGGAAGCGAACATATTAATACGCTTGTTTAGTGCAAATAATTTTGTCAAATTTCATGATTTCTTAACATATTAATACGCTTGTTTAGTGCAAATAATTTTGTCAAATTTCATGATTTCTTTAAAAACATTTGTAAATTTCTCAGACTGAGGTTTGATTCTATAAAATTCAATTCTGGCCAAGCAAGTAAGTGAAAGTATTTTCGGACACTACCTACCTCGGACAAATAATCAAGCCTTATCTGAATTTCGGATCAGTTGAACTTCCCGAATCTCCAACAAATTTGCCAGTCCCCGACGTGTTCGAGCCACTAAAGTTGGACTGTATAAAGCACCATTACTTTGAATCAAAATTGTTGGAAAAGTTCAAGACACAGAATTACTTAAATGATCCTTATTTATGAAAAAGTGTCCCAAGTTCAAACGGAGATAATTCTTTTGCCAGACTTAGAAAAAAAGTGTTGCAAAACTGCATGTCAAAGTACATGTTAAGTTTTTATTACTTTTAAAGCAAAATTGTTTGGGTTTCGAGACGCATCATTACTTAAATAAGAATTTATTTATGGAACAGTGACTATATTCAAGGCATGAGTTGAGACTTTAAAAAAAAGCCCATTGCAAACCATAAAAACATTTGATTGATGTATCTGTGAAGTTTTATTACTTTTGAAGTAAAATTGTAAGAGTTTGCAACAAAAAGATAATTTGAATTTTTGTTGACAGACAGGCAAATTCCAGTATACCCCCAAAACATTTGTTTTGGGTGTATAAATATTAATCTGTGATGAAAGGAGGGCAAGTGTTTGTTTCATTTAACCCTTTACTGTTTTTTTTTTCAAATTTTAGACTAGTCCAAATTCAAAGGCATTACAGACGACAATTTTAAGTGGACTATATTTGAAAAATAATCATTCAGTAGGGTAGAAAATATTGTGGAAAAAGGAGAAATTGCTTGTAACAAGCAATTTCTTCTCTTTCCACAATGTTTTCTCAAGCATATTAACACAGGGACATAAAAAATAGGGATTAAACAGGAAAGGGTTAATGAACAGCAAAAGCTATATTTTCAATGCTCCTCCACTATTGAAAATATAGGTATTACTGCTTAGTCAATGAAAGAAAAAACAAGAGCTATGTTGGACATGGCCATCTCCCTCCTGAAAAGCTTGATAGTAAACTGAAGCCAGTTAGATTTAGGCTTCTTGTGCACTGCATTTCTTCTCAATGAGTTCAATAATAGCTATTATACTTTAAGAGATATGCTCAGGACAAAATCAGTCTTTAAAACAACAAAGGGCAATAACTCCAAAATTATGCAAGCAAGATTTGTGGTTCTTGTGCACTGCACTTCTCCTCAATGAGATCTATCCACCTATGAAGTTTCAAATTGATAGAAATTATACTTTCAGAGATTTGCTCAGGACAAAATCAAAGTCTTTAAAACAACAAAGGGCAATAACTAAAAAAATATGCAAGAAAGAGTTGTGGTTCTTGTGCACTGCACTTCTCCTCAATGAGATCTATCGACCTATGAAGTTTCAAATTGATAGAAATTATACTTTCAGAGATTTGCTCCGGACAAAATGTAAGTGTTTAAAACAACAAAGGGCAATAACTAAAAAAATATGCAAGAAAGAGTTGTGGTTCTTGTGCATTGCACTTCTCCTCAATTAGTCAATGACAAAATAATCATACGCAAAAGACAAACCCTTATTTTAATTCTGTAATGCAAAAAAGGGACTAAAATAATTGTTTATTGTCACATGAAGTCTATAAAAAGGTATCATCTCCCACTTGAATTAGACTGCAGCAACATGATATCATAAGTGTCTTTGGTCCAGCCAAGATGACGAAATAAAGGCTCTTTTTCTTTCAAAAGTCAATTTTAATGTTAAGGCTAGGATTATAATACAAGTGGGTATAACCATACTTCATACATATATTGGCTTTGTACCTGGGAATCCAAGTCAATATTTTAGAAATATTCATTTGGCTATTGTAAAAGAGGACTACCTTAGGAACATTTCTGCCATATTTGGTTCAAATTGGCACAATGGTTTTGGAGGAGATGTCGTTTTAAAATCCTCCTTGTTTCTATATAGGCCCTACCTTCTTTGGAATCTGACAGTGAAGATGTTAACAATTTATGAAGAGGTCAATATAGCGACGTTTCATGCAAAATATCAATGTTCTACACCCTCTGACTCAGAAGAAGGTAATTAAATATCTTTTTAAAATTTCATTTTTCTAAAAAATTTGTCACCATAGCAACCAGAGTTTCAACAAATTTCTGTTCTTTTAGCTATTGTGAAAGAGGACCACCTAATGAACATTCTGATAAATTTGTTTAATTTTCTTATCATTTTTTCAGAATATTAGGAAGGGAATTTTTTTGTGTGTGTGTGCGTACATTTTACCTGGTGACCTAGTTTCTGACACATAGTAACTCAGTGTCAAGCTTGTCCAAGATTTGATAAAGACAAATCCAGGGTAAATTGCGATACCATTCCAAGTGTCTATAAAATGTATACAATATACAATAGACTCTTAGACAAGAGGACCATGATGGTCATAAATCGCTAACCTAAGGCATCTGCAAATTATAGTACTTTTCTATATAAAAAAGACAGCTTGAGCAAATTTAATAAAACAAATATAAGATTTTGACATTGTACAAAACTATCAATTAATATTAAAATATGAATATCAATGCCTATGGCTGCATTACCAAACTTTTCCAATTTTTGATGCCCTCAAGGAAATTAGGTTTAAAAATACATTGTGAGAAAGGGAGAACTTACTAGTTACAAGCAATTTCTGTATTCTCACAATGTTTTCTACACTAAAAATTCCTTGTATTCAAATTTCAATCAAACTTTAATTACTGTCTGCAACTTCTTTTAATATGGACAAGTGTTAAGAGGAGAAGAATTTGATATTGCTCTAATTGAGCATTTTACCAAACATGGGGCCTCTTTGGCAGGTCGATTTTTAGCAACCTTGGTAGAGAACAATCTGGATATACTATAAACTAAATATGAATGCATTACAACTTACACATTGGGACAGGAAGATATTTTAACATGCTCTTATTGAGCATTTTTCATAACTTTGGATGCCTTGGCCATTTTTGGTAGACAACCATATGATAAAGCTACATATGAAATATAAATTCCTTTGGCCTTGTAGTTTCTGAAAAAAAATATAAAAGATTTACTAAAATTTCCCATTCACAAATGCCGCGGCAATCAGAGGTTTCACGGCATAAAATTCTTTTAGCAACTTTTGTAGAGCTTCACTCAAGGAACTTCCCTGCAAAGTTGCAGCCTGATTGGCTTCCTGGTTTTGGAGAAGATATTTAAAGAAATTGTGGACGGATAGAGGGAGGGACAATGATCGATCACAATAGCTCATCTCGCACTTTGTGCTCAGGTGGACTAAAAAGTATTGCAATTAACCCTCGAAAAATTTTGACCAATTCTAAGGTTTATTGAGTAGAAAATGAAGGGACAAGAAAAGGCTACTGTCTGACCAACTTACTGACCATTTGACCATCAAGCTGACTCCTAAATACCTCACAAACAAAGTTCTTGAGGTTATAATGACTTTGAAGTCTGAGGTGTGAATTGACCAATTGCTGACCCCAGGCACTTACTCCTTTAGCCATGACTCTGGCTGGAAGTCCTACTTCAATTTTTAGGGTGTTATTCTGAAAAATTTATGGCCAGTAGCATGTAACAATAAACTAGAATATTTGGTTGGCTACCTAAACATCGTAACTACAACTTGAACAAGCTGTAGTTATGATGTTTAAGTTGCCAAACCAATAAAAAATCTTAACAAAAATGACGGTCAATGTCGGAGATCAGAACTTACTTCGTAATAATTTGATTGACAGCCGCGATTGGTGAATTGTGACGTTTGAACATAAGAATGAAGGGGGGTTGTTAAGTTGGTATAGTGAAGCTTAAACTTCATACTTCAAATTTCACAATTCACACATTCAAAATTTCATGCTCACGATTAAAACTTCAGATACACACTCCAGACTTCATATATTACCATGCATGAAGTTTATAATGTGAATTTTGAATTAACTAAGTCTTCATGAGTCTTTTGTAAATTCTAAACTTGTTATTTACATAGAAGTCATTCATGAAATTGTCTCATCATTACTAATCCTTTCTTATTTAATTCCTGTTTATTACGTATCTGTGTTTCTATATTTGAGAAAACATTGTGGAAAAAGAAAAATTGCTTGTAACAAGGAGTATTTTCTTTTTCCACAATATTTTCTACCTCGTAGCTTGATTCCTTTTCAAATTGCACACACTTATAGTTGTTGTCTGCAACTTCTTTCAATTTGGACAAGTCTAAAATTTTAAAAAAACAGGAAAGGGTTCATCTAACAAACTAAGTCAAAATTTCCAGAGAAATCTTTCATTGAGTGAACAACTGGAAGCTATTTTTTCACAAATGATGAAAGTCATCTGGAGTATTTTGTGTTACTAGAATACTTACAAATGGAAAATTGCCAATTAGGACAGCTTCACTCTGGTTTCTATAACTGTAGTATTCTGGACCGTATTGAGTCATCGACTTGATTTGATTATGCGAGAAGTAGTCAACCACATTCTATTCAAAATAGAGTATTTGTAAATCTATAAGTGGCATGTAAGGGGAAAAGGCCCTTCCTGGAATTTGTCAGGGAAAAAAAGATCAACTCTTCTTGCACTGTTAACTGATTATCAAACTAAAAAAATTTAGATTGGTCAAAATTCAAAGAAGTTGCAGACCACAATTTTAAGTTGATGAAACTTGAAAAAAATTCTTTGTCTTGGGGTAGAAAATGTTTTGGATTATGAAGAAACTGTTTGATAAAGAGTATTTCTTCATTTTCCACAATGTTTCCCAAAGCTCCTTTCTTGAGAGGTGTTAAAACACAGGATTGTATTGGAAAGGGTTAAACTACAGACTGACCAAGGTTGAGACTTTCAGCAGATTTTCTTAATATAGAATGATCATTCTACCTTACTTTAGGGAAATAATTCAAAAATAAAATATGCCAAAGTTGTTTTTCTTTGACACTGCACTTGTCAATGAGGTCTCATCCTCCCATGCAGTTTCATGTTGATAGTTATACTTTTCATGAAACGCTCTTGACAAATTATTTTTCAGAAAAACAAAAACAACCAAGACGAGTTTGGGAAACACCATTTTTTCTGAAATGTGACCTTGATAAGTGACCTAGACCTAGATGGATGACCTTGACCTTACAACCATCTGGTGCCTAGCAATGCAAGAACCCATATCACATAAAGCTTAGGTAAGGCATAGACAGAAATAGGACAGGATGTTACTTGATCACAAAAAAACCCCCATTCTTTCGAGTCAAAAGGTTTATGGAAATTGCCCTAAAAAATCAGGAAATTATGACAGAAAAAACTGTTGCTCTAGATTCCTCAAATATTGTGTTTTTTTTTCTATGATATGACATATCTTTGACCAAAGTGACCCAATTATCAACCTGCCCAAAATGACTTTACAGCAAATATTCTGATTAATTTGCATGCTGATAAAGCAAAATCTATGTCTGATGCTTAGATACTGGGTAGTTGATAAAAACTTATGGATTATCTCATTTGATAGTATAGATTACTCTTTCTGTTGTTAACATGTATTTAAAGTTTCAAAGGAATGCTTTCAGTAACACTAAAGACAATATAAGAGCTGTCAGAGATGGATTATGCTCCCTAAATATATCCCCTTCTCAAAAAGTATAAAATAAACGGATAAAAAAGTTCAGACAGACTGACAGCCAAACTGGTGGCTATTTGCTTGCCCTTTTCCAGCCATGCTTAATTTTAATGTACAACCTTGAGCTATGACCTTGAACTGAGACCTTGAACTTGGAGCTATCTGAAAATTTGTTAAAAACAGCACATCTACTCATGATAGAAATCAATTGTGCAGCAATCAACCTTGAAGCTATCTGAGTAAATCTACTATTGAAAGAGGACAATTGTGCCTAGTTTCCATAATTGAAAGAGCAATGCCCTGGACATGCTTAATTTTAATATAAAATCTTTAACTGAGACCTTGTCCGTGGTGCTATATGAATATTTATTTCAAAAGGAATTCTACTCCTGATAGAGAATGATTGTGCCAAGTTATTGTGAAATCCATCCATAATTGAAGGAGCTATGCTCTGGACAAGCTCAACTTCAATGTTTGACCTTGATCTGTGACCTTCACAATATCAAATCAAAGGCCCGAACAGCCTCAAATGCAGTCAGGACTGTATTTTAACAATTTGTATGATAGTTGAAGTCATTCTCTGATTTGTCTGTTATTATGAAATCACATTTGAAGATTTCTATCTCTCTCTCTCCCCCCAACCTACAGAATCCCAACCATGTTTTCTCGCCCATAACTGACCTGATCAAAAGTGCAATTGTCGAATTTGGACAAAATATACGAAGGATAGTTTAATATGGACAAAATATACGAAGGAAAGTTTAAGGAGCATTACCCTCCGATATTTCGAAAGATAACAACTGTAGTTATGAGATTTTAGCAGAAACTGACGAAATTCAGCATGCGGAGAATTATTAAATTCTACCCTTACCTTCCCGGTCTATTGGAATTAAATCATCCGTAAATTTCTACAGGTCTACAAATTGTGGTTCTCTTTCGGTCCATGCCAATATCTAAAAGCTAGAATTTTCACCTGAGACATGTTCTATTATCATTGATAGTTGTCGGCATTAATCTAATTGAATTTAGATATACACTGTCGTAAATATTTCCATCCTTAGACAAAAGGGATAAAATCTAAGTATCCCGCATAGCGACGTCTCCTTGGAGACCGACGAGTTGTTGAACACCTGGGGTAACTGAGGCAATGAGAAAATGTCATGTGGATCGACCTTCGAACCTCTTTCGGGGTTATGGACTTGTTCTAATTTCTTTACCATTGTTAAAAATACGGTAACAATAAATCAACAAAGAACTCTATAATTTACACCTAACAGATGCATGTGTACAGAACTGGATTAAACTTTGTAGCTGGTAACTTTTAAAATCATAAGAATGAAGGTTATAATAATCGAAAAAATCCGAGACGGCGGAATGTCTAGTTTCACTTTCCACTATGTCTAATATCGAAAATCCTTGGACACCGAGACCTACCATACCAATTTTTTGTTAAATGAAATTCGTAATGATGGTAAGTTCAGGCAGTTGATTAAATGATGTTAGAGACATAAAATACATTATTCTATGTCTCTGATGATGTTAATTTTTGACATAACGACAAACCCGGAGGATTCCCTCTATCGAGTGACCTGGATGCAACACTGTTTAACCCTTTCCAACACAACAAAATTTTAGACCAGTCTAAATTCAAAGAAGTTGCAGACAATGATTTTAAGTCAATGAAATTTTACAAATCTTTGTCATTTGGGATAGAAAACACTGTGGATAATGAAGAAATTGCTTGTAACAAGCAATTTCTTCATTGTCCACAATGTTTTCCAAACCTTATATTGAGGGGCATTTATAGGCGTCATTGTGTGGGGATGGGTTAAGATGGTATAAATAGAAGAACCTGTAGAGGTCGTGACCTTAATCATTGCGCACATTCAGTGATTCAGCTTTTCGCGGTCATTCTTTTTGAATAGGCTTACATTTTCCGATATCATACAAGAAATTATGAATAAATTGACGAGGAAGGAAATTTTTTTCAGGTTGTTGTCAGGTTCCTAGAAGCAAAGAGTGAATTTTGTCAATTCCTAGATTACAGTCAGTATCCTGACTGCAATAAAAACCAGAAGACATCTGTCGGCACAATATCATAAAGAAGTCACATGTGAAGTTTCATCATAGTTGGCCCAAGAGTTGTGGACAAATCACGGGGGACGGATGGAGAGACAAAACGGCAGCTTAATGCTCACCCTTCAGGGAGCATAACAAAATGTCAATATTTCATCATGACAACGATACAGAAAATTAGGCTATGGAATGAATGGAACAATTTGGTACACCTCTATATATATGCACTGAACACAAAGAGAAGAAAACATTGAAAAAGTCCACATTTGTGACCCACTGATTCACAGTGTAATGTAATACCAACTGTGCTACGATGGAAATGTCAAGAATCTGAAGTAGAATAATCAAATGTTACCTGATCTTTTGATGAATTTGATGTCGTAGAACCACTGACACTTTCATCGACCTGTTTTCTTGGATACTGATTGTCCAGTAATATGGCACAGATGTTGTTTGATGCCATGGGTCCATGGTGACTGTTACACAACCTTTCCAGATAACCTGGCTCAACATCAGGGAATAACTGCAGCTGCAAATATAGACATGAATAGTAATTAACCCATTGCCACGTTTTGAAGACCCTCGGGAACAAACGAGCTTTTTAAAACTAGATGGTTGTCCCAGGACAACTGCTGTCGAGCCCACAAACTTTTGTAGGTATCATGCTCCAGATAAGCACAATTTTAGCGTTTGACCTTGAGCTTTGACCTTGAACTTGAAGCTATCCAAAAGATTCTTTCAAATTGCACATCTACTCATGATGGGGAATAATTGTGCCAATTTATTTTGAAATCCATCCATAAATGTAGGAGTAATTGTCCGGACAAATTCGGTCGGACGGTCGGACTTACTCACGCGCTATAGCACATACACTGACTTGTAATAGTGACAACTATGTCTCGCTCACTGCAAGTGGGCTCGACAAAAATCATGGAAAAAATCTTTACAAATTAAACTGAAATTCAGAGGAGTTATTTGTTACTAAATGTGACCAACCTTGTGCCATTCAGTTCGTCCAGAGTATTTGAATTTTTCTATTTCAATTAATCATGTGTGCCTTCTTGGTGCAGAATCAAGTCATGACTAATTTTGAAAGAGGGTTTCAGACAGGAAGTTTTCTAAAGCCAATATTCTATATATATATTTCTTGTTTCCTTTTTAATCAAGTTTAAGATCAGATTTCAGCTATTGAACTTTGTCTTCATCCAAGTCTTCATCCAAAGTACATCTTTCAAAATCAGCTATCTAACTAAAGGATTGCTACAATCAATCAAAACTTTGGACATTAAAACATTTATATACACAAAAGTGAACTTCGAACTTAAACATTTAATTTTAACCCTTTTATGTTCAAAACCTGGTTTTTTACATCAGTGTGATTTTATAGTTAAGAAAATATTGTAGACAAAGAAGAAATTGCTTGTAACAAGCAATGTCTTCTTTTTCCACAATATTTTCTACCCTAGTGAATGGTAATATTTCAAAATGAATCCACTTTAAATTTTCATCTAAAATTTTGAAAAACAGGTTAAACAAAGGTTAGACATTTTTCTTGGTTTGAGGGCTTAATTGTGATAACTTCAGCTTATTTAATTTGTTTAATTGAAGGGGGTCTAACGCCACTTTTCACAATTTTCCACCGAAATTGCTGCGGCTGGAGTACCTAACAATAGATTCCTGGTATATCTCACACCAATACCACCATTACATCCTTTCCTGGCCTCCAGCTGCCATCCAATTTAGGTTTACGATTATCCTTCAATTGGTGAGAGACAACTGTCGGAAAGGATATGTGCCGCTGTTTGGGATACACCTTAAATTTCATGTCCCTGACCACAAATTTTACTTTATTTATTTATTTGAATGGGATTTTACCCCGCTTTCAACAATCTTTCAGTTATATCGCGGCGGCTGGAGCACCTTACGATGGAATTCTGGTATTTATCACACCAGTACTACCATTACATCCCTTCCTAGCCTCCAGCTGCTATCCCACATAGGTCTACGATTATCTACCCATTGGTGAGAGACAAATAGTCGGAAAGGATGAGTGCCGCAGTCGGGGATCGAACCCGGGACCTCTAGATTGACAGTCCGACGCGCTACCAACTGTGCTATCTTGGCGGCTTCACAAATTTTACAAACTAATGTTATTTATTACAAGATTCAAAAATGCAAGAATCTCATGGGATAGGTCCAACAATTCATCAATTAACCCTTTCCTGTTTTTGGAAATTTTAGACTGGTCCAAATTGAAAGAGGTTGCAGAAAACTATGAAAATTGGATGTAATTTAAAATGAAACCATCATAAGTGGTAGAAAATACATGTATTTTGGAAAAAGGAAAAATTGCTTGTTACAAGCAATTTCTTCTTTTCCCACAATGTTTTCTCAATTATAAAATCTAATGTTTTCTCAGTTATAAAATCATAGTGACGTAAAATCCCGGGTTTGTACAGGAAAGGATTAAGGAGGAAATTATCGGGAAATTACGGACAATGGATGATGCAAGACAGACATACAATGGTCAACGGCGAACAGCTGATTTGGGAACTTATTATGCAGATGAGCTAAAAAGTTTGAATACTGTACCACTTCATTTTTCAAATCATCAATAATGTCTTGCTGTGATTTTGTTTCCACTTTTTTCTGCTGTTTTTGACCTGACTCTCTAGGTTGTTGAGCATTGGGGTTTTCATTCTGAGCCTCATCATCGTTCCATCTGAATCAATAGAAATATGAAATATGAAAACAAGAGCACAACTAACCCATCACCAGATGACAAAATTTCAGCCAGGTCCAAATTCTGAGAAGTTGCAGACGGACGACGCACAAATGCCTGACAAAGGTTGATCACAATACCTCACATGAGCACTTTGTGCTCAGATGAGCTAAAATTGAGTGTGATCTTAAGCATGACCTTTTTTTCAGGAGCCCTGATCTTTAAAACTACTTTCATCTAGCATTCTAACATAAGCAAATTGTTTTTTTTTATTTGAGTCTATAAGGAGTCTGAGGCACTACCAACTGTGTTATGACTGCGGCTTAGACAATAAGGACAAGATAATTCCTTAACAGTATCCAGGGTTTTAAAGGGTGCAGGTTTTGCGAGTCTGAGACTTTCAAATGAGTGGCTAGAACTCTCAAAATTGTATGATGCAAGTCTCATGGACCCTCAAGAGCGCATTTCATGAAAAGAATTGGAGACTTTTTAAACAGTCTCTTTTCTTAAGTCTAGCCTGCTAATATTTATATACAAAAATTTCAGTCAATATTTATACAAAAATTTCAGTCAATATCAATATTTACATACAACAAGAGCACTGCCTTCGGGTGCCTATGTTCTGCTGTTGGGAGCTGGATAGTGGATAAAAGCATACAATGAATCTAGAGTTATCCCCCTTGATAGTATAGGTTGCTCTTTTAATTTTGAACAGGTGTGCAAAGTTCAAGTGAATGCCTTTAGTAGGACCAGAGCTATCACAAAATGTCAAAGTTTTAGCACAACGACCACGACAACGACCACGACACCAAGGCTATAGCAATACCTCAGGTTTTCTCCGAAAACAGCCAAGCTATAAATTTCAGTTAGTCTCAATTAATCAGGGACTCCTGAAGCTTTGCCCTTGTCATGATGAATCCGGAATATTTTTAGTTCGGCAGGAGGTATAGACAAAGATCAGCCTACACATATGTGCAATCTGTTCCTAGACTACATGACCTGTTTGTCTCCATTAAGCCAAAGTTATTATACGATCTTAATTTTTGAAAGAAATTTTGACCCAGAATGTAGCCAATTGATACTTTCAGTCCTTTAATTTAAATGCAATTCTTAGGCGGATATTTATTCATCATGACAGGAGTTAGCCCTTTCCTGGTTAATCCCTGGATTTTACGTCCCCGAGTTTTTAAACTTGAGAAAATATTGTGGGATAAGAAGAAATTAATTGTAACAAGCAATTTCTTCTTATCCCACAATATTTTCTACCCTATAGGCTGGTTACTTTTCAAATGGCACTCACTTTTAATTGTTTTCTGCATCTTATTTGAAATTGGATAAGTCTAAAATTTTGAAAAACAGGAAAGGGTTAAGACAGGACCCTTATGACTAAATGTCGAGTCCCTGGGACCGCAGTTTGCTATCAGACTAAAACCCTGACAGTGCCTTTACCTGCACTTTACTAGGTCTTTCTAGAGGTCCATAAAAGGGTTGGAAGAAATAAATGTTTTTCAACTTACTCAATATTGTCAAGGACCTCAACTTCTCTTTCCACTCCCAAGACTTCTAGTTCATCATCTAAAAGTACATCTTGATCAGAGTCTGAGTCAAGATCCATCTCTGTATAGTCAGAAACAACACTGGCTGCTTCAGCTACATCTTGATCATTACCGATACCCAATGGATTGTCTTTATCAACTATAGTTTTTCTATTACTTACATCATTTTTATTAGTACTTTCATCAAATTCTTGTTTAGAAGTGCTTGGTTTAGCTTCGGTCATGGTTGATGTGCTTGCAATTGTAGGTTTTGGTATTGATATATTATTCCCATATTGAGCATTTTGTACTGTTGATGTCTTGGGAATGGTAGGCATTGAAAGGACACTTGATTTAGTAGGGTGGGAAGGTATTGTTGGACTGAGGTTACGTGGATTTACATTCTTGTTGTTTCCGCTCTTATACCAAGGATCACCATGAAGATTTCTAAATCTTTCCTCATGATTTTCACCAGTCCAAACTTTTGTTTCAGTAAGTCGGCTTGCACCTGAAGCCATGTGTATGTTGGCAGCTGGGTAGTGATTCATATTCCCTGTGATTTGTGTAACATTAGGAACGGTGTTCAAAACTGAAAGATGTGGTATCAGAGATGGAATAGAGACTGCTGGTACTTGTTTGATCCCATTGTCTTTGTTGTTTCCAAACAAGTCTGGCGAGTAAGTTATCTTACATGTTGACTCAATGAGGACGGTAGCCGGCTTGTTTTCATTATCTGGACTACTAGACTGTGAGTTATTTGTGCCCGAACAAGGAACATTCTTCTGTGGGGTAGTGTGAGCTAACACTTGGGCTCCTGGTCTTTGAGGGGATCTAGATGCATCACCAACAGCAACAAATCTGGTATTCGGAAGTCTTTGTGGCATACCATCCGCATGAAAGGCCATTTCTTTTGTGGGTTTTGTTTCTTTATCTCTGTAATGACTGAAAGACGACTTACTGGTTTGAGAATTTTGATTTCTTTGATGCTGCCATTTTCTGACAGGAGACATAATCAACCGATCTCGATCCTTAGTTTTTATTGAAATCCTTGGAAGATCTTCGTCATTGTCTTTTTCATCCACCAGATGACTTTGAAAACCACTTTGTTCATCAGAATCAGAATCACTACTTAAATCCATTAACATATACTTTCTTTTATGCTCATTCTTGGAACTGTTTAAAGATCTTCTTCCATTACCTAAACTCATAAACTCAGAGGAATTGTTTCTATTTTTATCTGCTGTACTTTTATTAAAAGCTTCTACTGGTGAATTTGATGCATTGCTCCCATCTAGTTGTATCACAGCTTTGATTCTGTTATTATCATTATCCAGAAAGCACTTGTACTTTTCCCTAGAGGGTGTTGAAGGATGTAAGGTGATATCATTATCAGGGGAACTGCTAATAGTGTGAACCTTATCTAAGTCATTGTTAGTGTCTGATATTGGAGATACCTTAGATGAGTGACTCCTGTAATCCTTGAAACTGTTGCCTTGTGCAATATTACTTGGCACAGTGCTTAAACCTTGAGGGAATAGAGGTTTATGAGTTGCTATTTTTAATCCTGAATGTATATCAGACTTAATTGTTAATTTGACAGGTGTATTTCTGTTACTATTTGTATGACCCATTACAGGTTCTTTTGTTTTTATCGGACTATTAAGGGTCTCTTGATTTTTCTTGGTATCATCATAAGCATTGTCTGTTTTTTTCTTGACACCAAATCTATCTCTACAATATTCAACATGTGGAGGAGTATCTGGACTAGAACTTATATCACTGCTGGTTGTTGGTTCTGGGGAATAACTCTGTCGATAAGACCTGTAAGTATCACTTACCTTTAATTCACATTTAAATGAACTACCAAGTTTCATAGTGTTTTTATTGCTCTCTAGAGTTTCATTTACTGTAGTGATCTTCCTTACAACCAATTTTGGACAGACTTCTATGTTTTCTGTATTGAGAATGCCTGCATTCAACTGACCTTCTTTCTCAGATTGCTTTAAGTCCCTGTCTTCACTTGAACCAGAAGTTGCATTTATGTCAAACCTTATATTCTGACCAACATTTATGCCAATATCTGGAGTTTTTTCAATCAGTGTCTTTTCATCCTCTTTGTATGATTCTATACTACCTTTGTCTTTGCTTGGTTTGTCTCTGTTTTGAGAATGTTCTGTTGGAGTTACTGTTTTGGTAGAATTTGATTTTGATCCTTCAGTAGTAGGTACAGGTGTTCCTGATGAGCTTTTTGATTTTTCCAAGTCTCCGAATAGTAATGAGTCTTCTGAAAAAAAAATGATGATAAAACAACATCGAATCAGCACACTGAGAACTGCTTTTCAAGCTTCGTCAACTGTTCTAGTTATGTCAAAACACTTAACAGCTTCACCCTTTAGCAGCCAAAAAATTTTATACAGAAAGAAATGGCAGATTAACTAGAGGCGCTTGAGCCCCTGATTTGCTCCACAGGCCTAAATTTACTTATCGTTCCTGAGAAATTTGGCTGAAAACCATCCTGCAGATTGTAGGTTTTCTCTGTTTAAGATATATGGAAATTAGCACAGTCCATTAAAGCAATTTTTACAGCCAATCAATTTTCTTTTTAGAAATCTAATAAGGGGCAAAACATGGATCATTTTAGTGAAATTTGGTTGAAATCTATCCAATTGCTTCTAAGAGGAGGTTTTCAAAGCTTTCACTATATATGTAAAGAAGTCCCCGCCAATTAAAGGCTCCTTTTCCTGTGTTTTCCAATGAGTCCACTCCATATTAGAAAAAAAGTTTCTTTATGACCCTACAATTACCCTGTGAAAGTTTCAACAGAATCAGAAAATAAGAATAATTTGAGTGAAAATCCAAACTTGTGTTTTCAAACGGATCAACTTGATTTCTAAGAGTAACATGTCTTACCACCCTACAATCATCCTTCGAAAGTTTCAAGAGAATCAGATAATAATTATGGACTTTATCGCTTAAATGAGAATAATTTGACTGAAAATCTATAACAGTGCTCCCAATAAGCCGACGTCAACGTATATTACATCCAGAAAATCAGACCCTTGCATATATAACATACAAGATAAGAGAAAACACCCTGAATTCAACATTCTTATGTTTTCTAAAGTAAAATAATAAAGGGATTGATCATCAAACATATGTGTACTCTCCTCAATAAAATACCATAGGGTAAATCGAGTCCACGAGCTTTGTAAAGATTTGTAAACAACTTTTACCAAATTTATCCACTCAGAATTGGAAATTATAGTGCCTGAAGAGAGGAAACATTGAGGGAAAATAGAAATTAATGCCATAAACAATCTCTTCCTTTACAACAGTATTTTCTCTAGTTCCATTCAAAGGAACATTAATTTATGGACTACAAGAAAAGGGTTGAAAATATTTGATTTCATTTGATCTCTTTTCAGGCAGGAGTGGTTATGAAAAAAGTAAATTCATTAATTTTGTGAAAACTTCCTGAAATTGAAACTTGAAATTCTAAACATTTCAGAAATTAGTCTTTAATGAAAGCACTGCCATAAGGCCCCTTTTCCTGTGTTTTTTTACGAATCCACCACATTTATGACAGTTTTTATTACCCTACAATCAACCTGTGAAATTTCAAATAGAATCTGATAATAACTGTGGACTTTATAGCATTAACAATGTTTTGAGTGTAAATTAGGAAGGCTCATTTTCCAGTGTTTTCTATGCCACAATTATTCCATGTATCATTGAAGAGAATCTGATAAAATCTTTGGACTTTAACACAATGATATTTGAATGAAGTTCTCATAAAGCCACATTCTCATTCAGCCACAATTGATGGACCTTACCAATTTCCAAAAGAATCCATCCTTAGGATTATACAATCATTCTGTTAAAGTTGGAGGAGAATCTATTAAACAAGAGGACCAAGATGGTCCTAAATCGCTCCCCTGAGCATGATGGTTCATGGCTTTATGATATAAACAAAATAGCAAAGCCCTCTGTCTAATTATTTTGGAGAAGATGTTTAAGGATTTCTCATTTAATCCTAGGTATATTGATGATCCCACCATATAGCACTAATTTCCTGAATATGCTAATGCTTTGAAGTATAGACATCAATACATACCAAGTATAAAAGCTGTAAGCCTAATGGTTTAGGAGAAGAAGGCTTTCAAAGGTATCATTATTTATTCCTAACTAAAATTAGGGTTTGCACAGAAAAGGGCTAATTTTTTTAAGTAATTTGGTAGAGGGTCAATGGCTGATGATATGTACCAAATATCAAAGCTCTAGGCTTTTTGGTTTGGGAGAAGAAGATTTTCAAAGATTTCCTTCTTTATTCATTTGTAAAATCAGGTATCGCACAGAAAAGGGCTAATTTTCAGAGTTTGATAATTCTTTGAAGTATTTTGGTAGACGGTCAATATATCATGATATGTACAAAATACCAAAGATCTAGGCCTTATGGTTTGGGAGAAGAAGATTTTTAAAGTTTTCCTTCTTTAATTCTTTGTAAAATCAGGGATCAACCAGAAGAGGGCTAATTTTCAGAATACAGTAATTCTTTGAAGCATTTTGCAAGAGGGTCCATAGATGATGATTTGTACCAATATCAAAGCTCTAGGCCTTATGGTTTGGGAGAAGAAGATTTTTAAAGATTTCCTCCTTTATTTCTATGTAAAAACATGGATCATTAAGAAAAGGGCTAATTTTCAGAATACGGTATTTCTTTGAAGTATTTTGGAAGAGGGTCAATAGATGATGATGTATACCAAATATCAAAGCTCTAGGCCTTATGGTTTGGGACAAGAAGAATTTTAAAGATTACCTTCTTTATTTTTATGTAAAATCAGGGATTGCCAAGAAGAGGGCTAATTTTCAGAATACGGTATTTCTTTGAAGTATTTTGGAAGAGGGTCAATAGATGATGATTTGTACCAAATATCAAAGCCCTAGGCCTTATGGTTTGAGAGTAGAAGATTTTTAAAGATTTCCTTCTTTATTTCTTTGTAAAATCAGGGATCACAAAGAAAAGGGCTAATTTTCAGAATATGGTCATTCTTTGAAGTATTTTGGTAGAGGGTCAATAGATGATGATGTATACCATATATCAAAGCTCTAGGCCTTATGGTTTCAGAGAAGAAGATTTTTAAAGATTTCCTTCTTTATCTTTATGTAAAATCAGGGTTCGCGCAGAAAAGGGCTAATTATCAGAATACGGTAATTCTTTGAAGTATTTTGGTAGAGGGTCAATAGATGATGATATATACCAAATATTAAAGCTCTAGGCCTTACCGTTTGGGAGGAGAAGATTTTTTCAGTTTTTTCATTCCGTTGCCATGGCAACCAGAGTTCTTCATGGATTTCAATTCTTTGGAGTGTTTTGAAAGAGCATGACCTAAGGATCATTTCTGTGAAGTTTTGTTGAAATTCCATGGTTAGTTTAGGAGGAGAAGATTTTTTTGTAATTGTGAACGGACGGACGGACGATGACCAATCACAATAGCTCCCCCAGAGCACTTCATGCTCAGGGGAGCTAAAAAGTGTGGATTTAATTGTGATAACGAGAATTTTCAAATGAAATTTCCATAAGGTCCCTTTTCAAATGACACTTGATGGATTGGACCAAATTTTAAACATCCTCATGATGGTAAAACTATTCTTTGAAAGTTTGAAATGAACCCACATAATGACGCTCTTTGACACCTCACGTCTGTCTGTCCATGCATCCATCCGCCCGTCTGGACATATCAGTTTTCCGGACTTTTTCCTAACCATGGGAGATAGTGAGGTGATTTTTGGTATGTGAGTCCGCGTCAATGATTTACAGAACAAGTTCGAGTTTGGTCCATTGTTTTTTGTGGAAGATTCGGATGCTGGACTTAAAAATTTACCAGGAAATTTCAGATTTCCTGACTTTTTTTCTTAATCATCGGAGATATTAAGCTGATTTTTGGTATGTGAGTCCGCAACAATGAGTTACAGAACAAGTTTATGTTTGGTTCAAGTCCATTGATTTTTGAGCAAGACACGTATGCTAGACTTAGAAAAATTACTAAGAAATTTCAGTGTTCCGCCTTTTTTTTAAACCCTTTGCAATATGAAGATGGTTTTTGGTATGTGAGGCCGAGTCAATGAGTAACAGAACGATTTCGAGTTTTGTCCATTGATTTTTGTGGAAAATACAGATGCCTGACTTTGATAATTACCGAAATTTTCAGTTTTCCTGACTTTTTTTCTTAACCCCTGGAGATATTAAGCTGATTTTTGGTAGGTGAGTCCGCATCAATGAGTTACAGACCAAGTTCGAGTTTGGTTCCAGTCAATTGATTTTTAAGGAAGATACAGATGCTGGACTTAGAAAATTACCAGGAAATTTCAGTTTTCCGGACTTTTTTCCTAAACCCTTTGTGATATGTAGATGGTTTTTGGTATGCGAGTTCGCATTAATGAATTACAGAAGGATTTTAACCTTTGTTGCAGTCCATTGATTTTTGAGGAAGATACAGATGCTGGACTCTGATAATTACCCATAAATTTCAGTTTTCCTGACTTTTTTTCTAAACACTTGCAGGTATAGAGCTTATTTTTGGTAAGTAAGTAAATATTGATGAGTTACAGAATGAGTTTAAGCTTTGTTCCAGTCCATTGATTTTTTAGAAAGATATGGATGCTAGACTTAGAAAATTACTGGAAAAATTACAGTATTACGGATTTTTTTTCTTAACACTTGCAGGTATTGAGCTAATTTTTGGTAAGTGAGTCAGCATTGATGAACTACATAATGAGTTTAAGTTTCGTTCTTGTCCATTTATTTTTAGCAAGATAGTGATACAGATGCTGGACTCAGAAAATTACCAAGAAATTTCAGTCTTCCGGATTTTTTTTCTAGACGCTTGCAGGTATTGAGCTGATTTTGGGTAACTGAGCCAATATTGATGAGTTACAGAACAAGTTTAAGTTTTCATCCGGTCCATTGATTTTTGAGGAAGATATGGATGCTAGACTTGGGAAATTAGTTTTTCCAGACATTTTTTCTAAGCACTTGCAGGTATTGAGCTGAATGTTTGTTAGTGAATCAGCATTGATGACTTACAGAACCAGTTGAAGTTCTGTTCCAGTCAATTTATTTTTTAGCAAGATATGGATGCTTATGCAAAATAAGTTACATATTAATGATATTGAATTAAATTGCAGTCCATTGCCTTTCCAAGGCTTGTGAAGGATGTTAGAGTGGTACTGGTGAGAGAATTACCAGGAATACATTGTAAGGTGCTCCAGCCACTGTCATATGACTGAAAAAATTGTTAAAAGTGGTTGCATAAAGTGCTCAAGGCAAAATATTTTGATAACCCTATGTCCGAAGAGCATTCATAATCCTAGACTGATTCTTGAAGCTTTTGTTCAAAGTTTACTTGGGCTTTAGGGTCTTAATTCTCTTGGATCAGATGACATTATGAAATATAATATGGCAAACAGCAAAAGAGATGCCTATTTCTTAAGTTTGTGTGTATGTGTGTGTGTTTTAGAATTGCTCATAAAATCTGATACAACTGTAATATTTTGGAGGGATAGTAATCCCTTTATCACCCAAAAAAGTTACCACTCTAGGGATAAATATAAAGCCGGTAGAGGACTTAGTATTTCCATGTAATACTTGAGAATGCTTGTTTGAATTAGTATCAGCCTAAAATTTTGTTGTCTGGTAATTTGTAACAATTTTTTTCTATCGAATACATGCATGTTATTCAAATCATGCTCTTTTCTAATTTTAGCGTGTATACTCTTTGTGATTCCGTTCAGCATAACATTCTAAGTCAAGTAAAAGGTTATACAATTACCGTCAGAATCAAAGTGCATATTGGGTTCTCTGTATTCAGTTTTCCCAAATGAATTGTCCCTAACACAGCTTGTAGACCCAGATCCTTGCTGCATCTTCTTGTCAAGCTCGTCGATTTCATTACTGATCTTCTGCATTTCGTCTCCTTTACTGGCATTACTAGTATTCTGATCTTCATTGTTATCTAGAATCATTACATGTTGTGGTAGTAATTAGCCTATTATAGACTGGTCACAATTGGGAGAAGTTGCAGATGGCATTTAAAAGAGACTTTTAAACTTTGTGGAAATTGATTGTTGTAAGCATTTTTTTCATTTCCCATTTATGATTTCCCATTTGTTTTCCTTGAGTGGATTCAAAACATGTGATTGTGTGGGAAAGGGTTAAGAAACACATTTTTATTGGGGCTGCGAAGGTAGATATTCCAATTTATCTGTAAGAAGACTCACAAAAAGTGATAAATCACCCCTCTAGTTGCTCTGTGTAACAAAAAAAATGTCATTAGAATGAAAAGGCCATAAATCCAAGAAAGTAACTTAATTACAGTAACTTAACTGAAGCCTTTGGATGCCCCTCAAGAAAAATTCTTTTGAAAACATTGTGGAAAATGAAGAAATTGCTTGTTACAGGCAATTTCTTCATTATTCCCTATGTTTTCTAAACATAAAATGTTGTTGTGTGGTAAAGGGTTAATAAAATGCTGGGTGCACATGTAAAATCAAATCTATTTAGTAGAGAAAATAAATAGTCAAGATCTTAACACAATACAAGAGGCAAAAGAGGGCCTACAGGTATTACTAAACTACCTACAAATAAAAGGCTGATTAATAATTAAATGCTTTGAAAAGAAAAGTGTTTCAATAAAATTTATAAACAAGATCAAAGACCAAAGCCTAACCCTGATGCCAGATGGAAAATCGATCACAATTTGCAGAAGCATCTGAAATGAAAAAAAAGTCCCAATTCAAAAATTCAGAAATGAAAGGCTATCTCTTTTCAACAATTATTTTTGACAATATGTAGTCCTTGACTTAACCCATAAACAGACAGCCAAAGTTTCATCTGGTCCAAATTGAAAGGAGCTGCAGACGACAATTTCAAGTTTGATATGAAATTTAAATTTTTACAATATTCTGGATAGAAAACATTGTGTGAAATGAAGAAATTGCTTGTCATAAGCTTGTGACAAGCAATTTCTTCATTTTACACAATGTTTTCCCCATTGTTTTTCTTAGGGGTGTCAAAAAGCATCATTGTGTGTGCATGGGTTAAAAATTTTAAATGGCACAAAGTGGTTAAAAGCCCAGGCAATCTTACCCTTGATAATTTTTGTATTTCAGCATATGCTACCAATTTTTGCTGACATGACTGTCCATAAAAACTATGCTTTTAGCCTGATAAAAATTTCTCGCAGGAAATTGAGAAAGCATAGATCAAGGATCAAGGTGAAATCTGGTTCAATTCTGCCATGTAATGTTAATTGATTAATTGATTGAATGGGGTTAAATGCCTCTTTTAACAGTATTTCAGTCATATTGCAGCGGCTGGAGCACCTAACAATGGATTCCTGGTATTTCTGACACCAGTACTACCATTACATCCCTTACTTGTCTCCAGCTGCTATCTCACTTAGGTTTACGATTATCCATCCATTGGTGAGAGACAAATGTCAGAAGGGATATGTCAAGCAGTTTTAAAGGACATGCTCAAATGAAAAGATACCCATGATGATGAATACATGTACACACAACTGACACATTGGAATGGTAATAGCCTTACTGGACTTTGTTAGGCGTTTGAAATAAATGAAAAATATAAAAAAATAATATGTCTACACCTTTGGTTCATACTGTGAGCATGTGTGAAATTTGAAACAAATTCATTAAATTTTTTAGGAAAAGTGGGCAGACAAGAAAAAGCTATTAATTACTGACTCATGGACTAACCACCCAACACCCTAACCTTAAATACCCCCCAACAGATAGGGGAGGGGGTGCTGGGGGTATCTGTTGAGCTATTGCATCTATTAACCCATTCCCACTTGACAAAATTTTAGACTGGTCCAAATTGAAAGAAGATGCAGATGGCAATTTTAAGTTGATGGAATTTTAATTTTTTCACCTTTTTGGATGGAAAACATTGTGGATAATGAAGAAATTGCTTGATACAAGCAATTTCTTCATTTTCCACAATGTTTTCAAAGCTTTTTTCTTGAGGGGCGTAAAAAGGAGGGATTAAGTTGGAATGGGTTAACCCTTTCCTATTTAATCCCTGGTTTTTACGTCCCTGTATATTCAAAACTATGGAAACATTATGGAAAAAGCAGAAATTGCATGTACCAAACAATTCCTTTTTATTCCCACAATATTTTCCTCCCTACTGAATGGTTATTTTTCAAATTAAATCCACTTTCAATTTTCATCTGCAAAATGTTTAATTTGGACAGGTCTTAAACTTTACAAAGCAGGAAATGGTTAACCCATTACCCCACAAGAAAAAAAATAGACTGATCTTTACTGAAAGGAGTTGCAGATGTCATTCTTTAAATAACTTATATAATTAATATATTTAAACTATTGATTGCAACTGCAATTGAGGCCACCTAAAATACGTCATGCAATTATCATGTGATCCCACATCATTCTTATGAAATTGAAGATTTCTCCCCTTGACAACAAAAAGCAACTCCAGCCACCTTTTTTACAAACTTCAAGGAAAAGTTTTGGGAAAATTGCTTTTGACATGTAATATCTATCTTCCTAGATGTTTTCTTCCAAGAAACACACACAAAAATTCTTAAACTTGAAATTATAGCCTGAAATTTCTTTACATTTGAACAAGTCCAAAACTTTGTTGTCTTCAAAAGGATACGGCTTACCTTCCAACAAAGCATCAAGGCATCTTTGAAGTAGCACTGGGTACGACACATTCAAATTCTTTGGGTGTATAACTGTTCTAGTGATGTGGCTTTCCGATTTGTTTGGAAACATTTGCGACAGCTCAATGACAACCTGTCTCTGAAGGGCAGATAACTCATCTTTGTCCTTGTTATCAAATCTGATAAATGTAAATTAATTTTATCATAATTCCATACCTTGTTAAGGAGAATTTCGACATTGCACATGATCGAAGGTCAAATAGAATATAAATTTTTTCTCGGCAGCGAGAACTAAATACATTGATTGATTGATTGAATGGGGTTTAACGCTGCATTTAACAGTATTTCAGTCATATCGCGGCGACTAGAGCACCCAACAATGGATTTCTGGTATTTCTCACACCAGTACTACCACTACATCTTCTCCTAGCCTACAGCTGCTATCCCACTTAGGTTTACTATTATCCACCCATTGCTGCAAGACAAATGTCGGAAAGAATATGAAAGGATAAGGACATCATTATAACTTATTCTTTGACCCATTACCACACAATCCCACCTTTTTATGTCCTCAAAGAAAATAGTTCAGGAAAACAATGTGGAAAATGAAGAAATTGCTTGTAACAGGCAATTTCTTCCTTATCCAGTGTTTTCTGCCACAAAAGACAAAGATTGTTCAAAATATCATCAACTTGAAATAATCATCTGCACTTTCTCTCAATTTGGACTAGTCTAACATTGTGTCGTCTGAGAACGGGTTAATAGTGGAAATTTCTCCTTGGGATATCACTTGATAGTTTCACATAAAACTTGGTAACATTATCGAAAAGATAAACTCACTGTTACAGTAGATTTTGCCTTACTTAACAATTTCCTGTTCAATTCCTGGTTTTACATCCCTGTGTTTTAAGCTTTAAAAAACAATGTTGAAAAAGAAGAAATTGTTTGTTACAAGCGATTTCTTCTTTTTCCACTATATTTTATACCCTACTGAATGACTATTTTTCAAATAAATTAGACTAGATTGTTGTCTGAAAAACCTGTAGTTTATACTAATTTATTTAGTTTGAATACGATGAAAGCTTTAAGCTTATAGAGTTGCTCTCAATCAATCACAATCCAGATGTTTTCACGTCCTTGAAAGAGAGGCAGTGACTTCTACCAAATTTCACAGCAGGGTAGACTGGGGCTGGCTATTAAGACTCTTGCCTATGGACACACCCTGGTGATGGTCAGGCTCAAAAACCTTTGAATTTGAACTTAAATTGTTGCACTCAGCCAAAGGACTGATGAAATAGATGTTTTATCACCATGGAATAATCAGTCTACCAATAAAAAAATTCTTTTAGACCAGAAGTGAGTTTTCAACAGTGGTCGCCATATTTTTTGTTAAGCATTTTTGTTGGTTTGGTGACTTTAATATCGTGACTACAGCTTTAATAAGCTGTAGTTAAACCTTTTAGGACGCCAACAAACCACTTTTAGTAAAATGCTACTATAAATAAATTTTGCAAAAAAACCCCACTGTTTAAAATTGAAAACTTCTGAGTCAATGAGCATGGCCAACGGAGTAAGTGGACGGGGTTGCAGGGTTGAGTAGGAATGAGTTTAAGTAACACTGTAACATGCTCCACTACCATGACCAATCAGGTTGACTTGGAAACATGTGACTACTTATCAAAAAAAATGAATGTCTTACCTATCATTCAATAGATTAACTTGTGGGTTAATATTCATGAGGCAATCGATACACTGATTGATTATAAGAGGGGGGAAAACTTCATATCCACTCGACTGTCGCATGATAACATTGTTGATATCAACTGGAGAATGACTTGGAAAGATCTGTTGAAGCTGTGAGAATACATCCTCCCTGAAAATTTTCAGACATCCGTTTTAACCCATTCACACACAAACTCATTTCTTATGCCCCTCAAGAAAAAAAGCTTTGGACAACTTAGTGAAAAATGAAGAAATTGCTTGTAGCTAGCAGTTTCTTCATTCCCCAAAATGTTTTCTGCCTATGAAGATTCTCTATCTTACATCAGTGAACTTCCAAAGGTTTTTGGAAGAGAGGCAATTTCATAAAAACTACAAATATGAATTCTTATAAACAATTAAGATATCATGATTTCCTTTTCTCTATTAGCCCTTTCCTGTACAACCTGGGATTTTATGTACCTGTGATTTTTTACTTGGGATAACAAGTGATTTTTGTTTTTATACGCATTTGAGTTAGTGTGAAATTATATATAAGCTAAAGGCCACCTATTCCAACATGCTAATGATTAAATCTTAAACCTCTTCAGAATGTTCTCTGCCATTTTAGCAGTCCTTTATTTAAACAGCCTGCTTTTCCAACTTTCAATTTCGTTCTTCGACCGCGAAGACCAGATTGGACCCAGCTTGATATGATGGATGGGTACCAAAACCAACAACCTATAGTAAAATAAATTGTAAGAAAAAGTTTCATGTCGAAAATAAGTTTAAATGATATTGTGCGAAAAAATCTTTTACTATGTTTGTGAATATATAATATGTATATTTGTTTTCATGTGATTACGACACTAAATTAAACGTTTTATTTTATCCAAAAGATTTATTTTTTTCAATGCGTACAAGCGGCTTTACGTCATTGTTGCCGATAAAACTCCAAGGAACTATCGATTTGTGATCTACGTGCTAAGAATCAATTTTCCAGGTGCTATTTATCAAGAATTGGTCCACAGACTATCCCAGACACAAATAGTACGGTGACAAGTACACATATCGGTCATTTTAAAGTGAGTTTAACAAACTTTTGAACACTCCGTTACATTCCACAGTTCTACTTTGGTCCAGTTTCCTTGAGAGGTGAATGGGTTCAAGAGCTCGACCAACGAGTGCCAGCTCCAGGACAGCCTGGGGTGATTATGGCTCGGCACGACCAGACAGCCAATTTGACTTTGGGCAGGATGGCATCCGTGATGACCCAGATTTGAGCCCGAACGACAATGATTCTGTATACAATGGATCAGGCGCAAAGCCTAAATCCAGTACGACTGTTGCTACTACTGGCGGAAAGAAGTCTACCTCATTCTTTGGAAAAATTGGAAAGGGAATACGATGTAAGTTGTGTATTTGTATATTAACTTGTTACAGCCATATTCAAATTTTCATTCTTCATAATAATGTTTGCAAACATTGTTAGACTGCACAAACTGCACAGGCTGACAAGGATCAAGACATTTTGTTCTATGCAGATAATTTGAATCAAAAATGGCCATTCTACCTCGCTGCAAGTCTATTTTCCAAACATAATCTCTAATTTTGACCTCTGCTGTATGCTAAATTTTCTTAAATATTTTTAGTGAACAACAAATATATCAATTTTTGCCTGACTGGTTGCATATATAAGTAAATGAACAGCAAATACTGTAAATATTAAAAAGATTTAAAGGAAAAATTGCAATATGATTGCATCCATGTCAGTCCAAAATCTCAAGATACTGATGTGTTGTTTCAACAATGTATGAAATTGTTTATATTATCTTCAAACTGACAATTGCATTTCAAAAGTATTCTAGACCTATTTCCACACAATCCTGCATTTTTATGCCCCTCCAGAAAAATGTTTGGGAAACATTGTGAAAAATGAAGGAATTGCTGGTAATGAATCATTTCTTCCAGGGATTGAAATTAACACTCACAAATGCAAGTGAAAGATCAGAAATCACTAATTTGAAACTCTTTACTTGTCGCAATTTTTTGCGATTTGAGAAACATTGTCCAAAATGGTCGTTATGGGCAATTCTTACACACAACTGAAAATTACATGCATTGTCTATCACAAAATTGCCTGCCATGGCGAGTTTTGTTTATAATTACAAGCATCTGCAAATAGAGAGTGAATCCTTACATGGTGATTTCACCACAAATAGATAAATAACAACTTTTTGGGGTAAAACGACCTCTATACATACTCCGGCTGCCAGCGAGGAAAGATTCATACTTATGCTGTTAATAGAATTTAAATGACAATGATACAAAATTAATAGATTATATTGACATAATTATATCAGTATTTAACAAAATAAAAAGGAATATCTTCTTTCACTTTGTATTGATAGAGGAAAATGTGCCTTTTTACTTTGCCAGTAGCAACTTGGAAATATACACACTCATATTTTTTCACAAGTAGGAAAAAAAGTTAATTTCAACCCCTTCAAATCCCACATAGTTTTCTGCCAAGAAAGGCAAATAATTTAGAAATTTCAACCACTTGAAATTGTTGTCTGGCACTTCTTCCAATTTGACTGTTCTAAAATTCAGGGCTCTGCAGAGTGGGCCACTCAGGCGAAAAAGTCGCCTGGTTTCATAAAACTTCGCCTGATTTGCTGATCAAAGCGAAGTCGCCTGGAATTTTCGGGAAGTAGCCTGGATACGATAGGTGATAACCAAATCTGGCCCAGTGGCTATAAAAGTAGGGGACAGTGTGCAATTATACAACTGTCCGTCGGAAGCCCTTTGATCGTAAATCAAGCGTGTATCGATACTGTAGTCGCGAGGCCAGCAGATTATCAGAAAGAGGGGTATGTTCTGGCAGCTAATAGTCAACATGCTTGCTTCATTCTCACCTACGCTGACTGATTTCGGCAATGCTGTGTATACTCTCAGCACTTGAAATCTTATTTAAAATCCTTTCCCTTCTTAAGTTTTAATTATTTCTGTAAATTAAGTTATCATCAGTCTACGAGATTTGTTGCTTACTTTCACATAATGAGAATAATGGCCGACATTTACGGACGCCGTGTCATTTACCAGAAGTCAAAATATTTTTAAAAATTTGAAATCTTGATGAAAAATAATTCTGCCGAAAATCTACGTAGAGTAAATTCATTCTACATTAAAATCCTTCAATTTGAGTTATCTGCTTTAATTGTAGCAATTGAAGAAAATTATGGCAAACAATTTAAAGGCCTCTACGGCCTTTTTCTGAGATTTTTGTTATGATACATTCTATCCAAAAACTAAATTTCACTTATTTGTGTTGGTAATAATTCCTTTAAATAACATGTAATCCTATAAAATGGAGCAAATTATCCTGTGTTAACTTTAAACCTCTGCATGTACAGAGTCTGGTTTTGTGTACTGAGCAGTAACCCTTACCCTTTACACACTATAATTGACTTAATCACAGAGGACCTTTTTTGACCAATTAATGACAATTTTTATCCATTTATATGTTATCAGGTTAAGTGCACAGACTTTAACTCATTACCACACAATCCCCCATTTTGACATCTTGAAATGTTTTTATGGGAAACTGTGGAAAAAGGAGGAAATGTTTGCAGCAAGCAATTTATCCTTTCATTACATGTTTCTACCCTCTTTGGCACCTTCTTTCTTATTTAAGCTCACTGTGAAATGTCTTACTTAGATTCTTTCAATTTGTACTAGTCTGAATTTTTTCTTCTGGTAATAGTTTGATTAAATACATGTTGTTACAATAAAATCTTTTCTCATTTTGTGCTTCAAATAGAAACACTACTCATTTCATTCAGACTGCCTATACACTATTTGCATTTCTTTCATTAGTTGACTTTTTTTATCATATATGAATCTATTATGAAATATTTAAAAATAAATAAATTCAGAATCAAACTCTTGAATTCTAAACAAAAAAAAAAGAAAAATACTAAAGTATTTGTTCACAGGAACAAGATCTTTATTGAGGACTTTGAGGATAAGCAGTATTTTCTATGTTTATTGCATGATACATAATATAAAATGCAACTACTTGGTTGTAAAGCTTTTTTATTTTCTGATAGAATTGAGGAATACGCGCAAAAACTTAATTTTAATACGATCCACTTCTCCTGAAAGTCTCACCACTTCTCCCCATTTTGAAAAACTTCTCCCAATTCTCAGACTAGTGAGAAGTGACTTCTCCCCAAATTCTGGGAGTCTGCAGAGCCCCGAAATTAGATAAAGGAATACTACAGAAAAATTGATAACTGAAATTAATTTGATTCATGCTAACTTTAGAGCAATTTGAAATATGGTCTGCAACACTTTTCAAAATGGACCAGTCTAACATTTTGTGGCCTAGAATGGGTAAACACTTTACAAAGTTGGGACAACAATTTTGGCTCAATCTTGATGAAAATTTTTGGGATGTTTGACAGGTCGTTAAAATAGACTGTGCTGAAAAGGAGAAGGTTCTTTTGGAAACATAGTAGTGGGGGCTCTTATGACAATTTCATAGTTTACTCTTTAAAGGCTACTATTTTGACTCAATTTGACAGATTGTGGTCAGAATGTATGTCAGGTCATAAGGAGGAATCCTTTTGATAAAGAGGTGAGAAACGCAGGGAAATTATGGGTCTTAATGACAACAATAATCGATAATAACAGTGTCCTGAGATCCCGAAGACTCAAAATATTGGCCAGGGACTCCAAAGTCTAATTTCTGGTTGTTCCTTAGGGACTTTTGATTTTTCGGGCACCAGAATGCCCATTTTCCAAACAATTTATGATTAGCCATACCTGATGTTTTTCTCTTTGGCATTTGATCTTTTTTCTCCTTAATAGCAATAATGTGGTGTTTTGTATACTAGTTTAAAGTTTAATTTGACCTGTTTATTGTAGTCCACATTCATCCAATTTTCAGGGACTCCCCATTTCCCTAAGGGACTCCCAAATTTCAGGACAGGTGGTCCATTGGTAATCCTGCCTAAAAAGTTAGTGTCAAACACTGGATAATTTTTCTCTTAGTACTGTAGCATCCAATGTTTTGGCTCAATCATGAAAGTAAGTCAGAATGTTTGTTAGATCATATTACTGATTTTAGGATTTTATTGAAAATGGGCCAGTTCCATTGGAAATTACCAGAAAAGGGGTCTTAATGACAATTTCACTGTTTACACTCTTAGTCTATGGTCCACAACTTTGGCTTGATCTTGAAAGGGACTCTACCACAGGGCTCTGCAGAGTGGGCGACTCTGGCGAAAAAGTCGCCTGGTTTCATAAAACTTCGCCTGATTTGCTGATCAAAGCGAAGTTGAAGTCGCCTGGAATTTTCGGGAAGTCGCCTGGATACAATAGGTGATAACCACATCTGGCCCAGTGGCTATAAAAGTAGGGGACAGTGTGCAGTATACAACTGCCGGTCGGAGGCCCTTTGATCGTAATTCAAGCGTGTATCGATAGTCACGAGGCCAGCAGATTATCAGAAAGAGGGGTATGTTCTGGCAGCTAATAGTCAACGTGCTTGCTTCATTCACACCTACGCTAATTGGTTTCGGCAATGCTTTGTATACTATCGGCACCAGAAACCTTGATTTAGAATCATTTCCCTTTTTAAGTTTTAATTATTTCTGTAAATTAAGTTATCAACAGTCTACGAGATTTGTTGCTTACTTTCACATAATGAGAATAATGGCTGACATTTACGGACGCCGTGTCATTTACCAGAAGTCAACATTTTGTTAAAAATTTGAAATCTTGATGAAAAATAATTCTGCAGAAAATCTACGTAGAGTAAATTTATTTTTCATTAGAATCCTTCAATTTGAATTATCTGCTTGAATTGTAACAAGTGAAGAAAATTATGGCAAACAATTTAAAGGCTGCTACGATCTTTTCCTGAGTTTCTTGTTATGATACATTCTTTCCAAAAACTAAATTTCACTTACTTGTATTGGTAATAATTCCTTTAAATAACATGTGATTCTATATATTGGAGCAAATTATCCTGTGTTAACTTTAAACCTCTGCATGTGTTTGTGTACTCAGCAGTAACCATTACCCTTTACACACTATCACTGACTTAATCACAGAGGACCTTTTTTGACCAATTAATGACAATTTCTATCCATTTAGGCCCTATATGTTATCAGGTAAAGTGGACAGACTTTAACTCATTACCACACAATCCCCCCCATTTTGACATCTTGAAATGTTTTTATGGGAAACTGTGGAAAAAGGAGGAAATGATTGCAGCAAGCAATTTATCCTTTCCCCACATGTTTCTACCCTCTTTGGCACCTATTTTCTTATTTAAGCTCACTTTGAAATGTCTTATTTAGCCTCTTTCAATTTGTACCAGTCTGAATTTTTTTCTTCTGGTAATGGTTTTAATAAATACATCTTGTTACAATAAAAACTTTTCTCATTTTCTGCTTCAAATAGGAACACTACTCATTTCATTCAGACTGCCTATACACTATTTGCATTTTTTTATTAGTTGACTTCTGTTTTTATCAAATATGAATCTATTATGAAACATTAAAAAAAAAAAAAAATTCAGAATCAAACTCTTGAATTCTCAAACCTAAAAAATGAAAAATACAAAAGTATTTGTTCACAGGAATAAGATCTTTATTGAGGACTGAAAGGATAAGCAGTATTTTCTATGTTTATTGCATAATACATAATATAAAATGAAACTACTTGGTTGTAAAGCTATTTTATTTTCTGATAGAAATGAGGAATACGCGCAAAAACTTAATTTTTAACGCGCTCCACTTCTCCTGAAAGTCTCACCACTTCTCCCCATTTTGAAAAACTTCTCCCAATTCTCAGACTAGTGAGAAGTGACTTCTCCCCAAATTCTGGGAGTCTGCAGAGCCCTGTACCAGTGGGAGCCACAAGAAAAGTTGCCTTAATATCAGTTTCACTGTTAACATTCTAAGTGCTTATGAATAATTATTGTGAAACTTACTCAGAACATTTTAATTTTGATAATGTGTTCAGATTTGATTTAAGATATGGCTATTCATAAAGAAAGTCACCAGGTCAAATCAAGATAAATCATGTCATGGGCCATTATATTTGCTTGGTCATTTTGAAATTTTCTAAAACAATAATTTTGATATCTAGTGGATTTAGTCTATTCTAAAGGTTAGTCTTTAGGTGAAGCCTTATTAATGAGTTTTATGTCTGTATTCTTATTTTGTCTTCAATGACCTACTTTGAATTTTCATGTTTTTTGTTCAATTAAATACAATGTACTCAGGCAAGTGATCTAGGGTTGTCTTGTACCTCTTGTTTATTCGTCTTATTCTGGTTATCATTCAATTCATAATGACTATCATTTTCCCTTGTGTCATTTTTGTGTTTTCCAATATTATTGGTGAAACTCTTTAACGGAATCATTTTTAGTGATAATTTCCACACCTCTTGCAAAATAATAATCTGTAAAGGAATCAGACGATGAATAATTGAGTAGACATACTTAAGTTGTTTTTTCTCCGAAATAAGTCCTGTACCAGGCCCTAATTAACTTATTGATCGGCAATGAATTATTCAGAATTTGACGTAAAAGCCTATTGTTTGAAGCGACCAACAGGTAGCAATCTTGTCGATTGATCAATATTGGTGAAAATGTAATGCCAGTCAGGGCTTCAGATAGGATGAAGGAATTGAATTTACTTTTCAATTATATCATCAAATTGGGCTACCAAAGTTTTGTAATTACATATTAAAAAAGCTGTAGTTACAATGTTTTGGTCACCAAGCATATTAGGATGGTTTGTGTGCACTCTTTGTAATACTGTTTAGGGTTAAATAATGGACAGGAAGGACATTTACGATACAACAAATAAATAAAGCAGATATGACATTAGGATCAATCTTTTTTTCAAATTTATAGTATTTAACCCATTCCCATTCAGTGACACTTTTAGACGTCCCCAAGTTAAAAAAAACCCAACTTTTAAAACATAGTGTTTTCTTCCTCAAAAGTAAAAGAAATCCAAAATTTTATAAGCTTTTAATTGTCATTTGCAACTCCTTTCAATTTGGACTAGTCTTAAATAATTCCGTTTGGTAATGGGTTAAAGGACTTGTTATTTTATAATGGGATCTTCTATCATTTTGTCAAAATTGACTAAGGAACACCAAATATTCACAAGACTGTTCTTTTTCCATTCCCACACAAGGACGCTTTTAAACTCCCCTCAATATGAAAGCTGTGAAAAAGAAGACATTGCTTTTAAAAAATGTATTTATAAACCTGATACCATGACAGGAACCTGTCTTTACAACTTCCAAACATCTCAATTTGAGAAGAGGGTAAAAAAATATTGGAGAGAAATAAATCTTATTGAGCCAATTCATTTTAGTTGCCATGGCATGAGGCTTGAGAAGAGAACAAGACCAAATATTTTAATTTCTAAGAATCACATTTATTTGTAAACTGGAGCCCTTGGGTTTTACTATTTGCTTCAGTGGCTGGAAACCAACTATTGATTCATTTCCAATAGAATGGAAGCCATGGAGCATAACACTAGGCTAATATTGTTTTATTGTTTGCCCAGGTTTTATGATATTGATTGACTGAATTATATATTAAATATATCCCAGTAGCCAGGTAGAGAAATCTATTGTATCTGTTTATCTGGAAAGTATCACAACTACAGCCTGTCACAAGCTGTAGTTACAATGTTTTAGAAGTAATCAGACAATGATTTGAATATTATTGATCCCATTAAAACCCAAATTGATTAGATATTGTACCATGGTCTTGTTTTTAACTGCGATTTTATGATCGATCTAAGCTCTTCTAAGAAATCTTCTTACTTTGCTGAAATAATCATTATGACAAGAAAATTCTCTTTAAGTCCCTCTGGTATCAACTCCATTAAAGCTTCCTTCAAAGAAAGATCTGCCTGTCTGTCTGGATCTTTTTTAATGTTGTCTGTGTGTCTGTTTGTCTGAAGACACTTTATCTACTGTGCTCTAACTCTAGAACCAATTGACATACAAACATTTATTTCAAAATCATCCAAGAAAGTGTCTTGTGTGAAAGCTCAACAATTCTAGCTGATAAACATTTTAACCTTAAATCTTTTGGTCTTTTTTTTATCTACTGGTAATTGGTTAAATTTTCACTGAAGGCCGACTTGATCAATCACAGATGCCTATCAAGTAATAAGTCAACCATAGAATTCATTCAAGACCATAAGTGACTTTTGAAATCCATCATTGGCCCCCATTTATATCAAGCTTTTTTGTTGGTTTGGCGACTAAAAGGTTGTAGCTACATCTTACTCAATTCCAGTCTAGTTTCTTTGGTTCATGTTCATGTGTAACTGCCAGATTTCCTATTGAAAACTTTCTACTTTCGATATGTTTGATAAGTCTTGGGATGCTCATGGCTTTAAATGTAAGCATATAGATCTAGTTCATGAATAGGATTCAGTTCTGACAATAAGCAAGTACAAATTACTTTTAGTCTAAAATATCTTCTGGTCAGATAGGTCTGTTTGTTAGATTTCAGCCAGTCCGCCTTGAAATCAGGTGGGCTTGGACAGGCGGACTTGAGTGCATCTTGATCTATGCTGAGTCTAAAATTTTGCCATTCAGTAATGGGTTAAATGCACTATAATTTGTAGGTATAAGTCCTAACAAGCCTTTTCCTAAAGAAATCTGAAGTAAGCGATTAGTGTACATAAATAGTATGTAAGATACATCATCGAAAAATTGAGGGATCATAAAACTTTGTTTTGACCCTTTGAAATTTCTCCCAAGGGAGTCATTTTAACACACTTGTGAGAAATTGCTAAGGGTCAGAGTAGGGTATTTTCAGATTTTTGAGGGTCAAAACCCTAATTTATGAGTCAAACATGAGCCCTGAAAATCCTACAGAACATCTAAGCATTTTGAATTACGATAGATCACATTGAACTAGCATAAATATGTCAGAAAATAAAAACCCAATAACATTATTTTTCATCTATAAATTTCAATTGTGACAAGGGCTAGGTAAATATGGTATGTACCTGATTACAGCAGGGATAAAGAACTAAGCCATAGAATTCTACAGGTCACAGTATTGTGTGTGTGCCAAGTTTGGGCTATTTCCTAATACGACTAATGACCTACCCTTTTATATACAAATAATTTCCTCCCTCTTTGCTTTTCACATAAGGCATAAGTGGGCTATTACCAAACAAAATTTATGATTGGTCCAAACTGAAAGAAGTTGTAGATGACAAATCAATATGGTTTCAACCCTTTTCTATTTTGCAGAATTTTAGACCAGCCATAAATCAAAGGTTTTGCAGAAGAAATTTAAAGCAGATTTAATTTGAAAAAATAACAATTCGGTAGTGCAGAAAAATTTGTAGAAAAAGAAGGAATTACTTGTGACAAGTAATTTTCTGAATTGCAAAATCAAAGGGATGTAAAAGCTGGGGAATGAACAGGAAAGGATTAATTGAAAAACAATTGTAGAAAACATTGTCAGAAAAGAAGAAATTGCTTGTTCTAAGTATTTCTCAAATTACCCTTAACTAAAAGTAGGCTTGTGTGATAATGGGTTAACCCAATACCAAACAATCCTTCATGCCCTGAAAATGATAGTAACATTTTGGGACTTCGGGAAAAGTCTTGTTATATGCCTTCTTTTCTCATAATGTTTCTACCATAAATAGCATCTGTTTTACAGTTCAAGCAGATTTTGCAATCTCTGTCAATCTGCAACAGTCTTTGTTAACCCATTACCAGGTGGCAAAATTATAGACTTTTCCAAATAGAAAGATTTTGCAAACGAC
This sequence comes from Fragum fragum, assembly GCA_946902895.1. Classification (NCBI taxonomy): domain Eukaryota; kingdom Metazoa; phylum Mollusca; class Bivalvia; order Cardiida; family Cardiidae; genus Fragum; species Fragum fragum. Next base: position 15,752,135 of record OX336365.1, read on the forward strand.
AAAGTAAAGTTAATGAAATATTAGATTGTTTCAGCTTGGTAGGAAACTTTGCGGAAAATAAAGAAAATGCTGGATTTAAACAATTTCTTCAATTTACACAATGTTTTCCCACTTGTTTTCTTGAGGGGTGTAAAAAAGCATCATTGTGTGGGAGCTGATTGAATAGCTTTTGGAAAAAAAAAACTAAAAAAAAAAAAATGATTCTACCATTCTTGGTTTTCCTAAGTGATGTTAAGCATAGCAAAAACAGAACAATGTTTAGTTTAAACCATTCCCACACACTTTACCTAGCCCACCCCAGCAAAATGATTAGGAAAACATTGTGGCAAATTTTACAATGGTCCAAATTCTAAGAAATGGGCAGAGAACAATTATTAGCAGATGAAATTTAACTCTCTTTTTTTGTCTCTTTTTGTAGAAAACATTGTGGACAAAGAATAAATTGCTTGTTACAAGCAATTTCTTCATTTTCCACAGTGTTTTCCAAAGCCTTTTCCTTGGGGGGCATAAAAAAATGTCATTTGTTGGAATGAGTTAAATTGTTAAATATAGATGCAAAAAGATCAGGAAAAAGCTTACTAGTAGTAAAGATGATCACTGTCTTGTAATACATGCATGTTGTCAAAGACCCATTAATCCTCTTCAAACACAATTCTACTTTTTTAATACCCTTTACCCATTCCCACACGACAAAATTTTATGCTGGTCCAAATTGAAAGAAGCTGCAGACAACAATCCAAAATTATTGAAATTTTAAAAAATTATGTCTTTATGGGTAAAAAACATTGTGGATAATGCAGAGATTGCTTGTAACAAGCAATTTATTCTTTTTATACGCCCGTCGAAGACGGGACGTATTATGGGATCACCCGTGATGTCCGGGCGTCCGGTCGTCCGGGCGTCCGGTCGTCCGGGCGTCCGGTCGTCCGGGCGTCCGGTCGTCCGGGCGTCCGGGGGTCCGGTTGTCCGGCGGTGTCCACTTCTTTGTCCGGGGCATAACTCTGTCACCGTAAGTCCGATTGACTTTAAACTTGGCAGTTATATTCTTCTCATCAATACAGAGTGCAGTGCACAATAACCATAACTCTACCTGGCTTATTTTTTGAGTTATTGCCCTTTGTTGTTTTTCATACTTGAATCTTGTCCGGAGTATATCTCTGAAAGTATTATAGCTAGGATCATGAAACTTCATGGGTGTATAGATCTCACCAAGGGTGAGTGCAGTGCACAAGAACCATAACTCTACCTGGTCTATTTTTTGAGTTATTGCCCTTTGTTGTTTTTCATACTTGAATCTTGTCCGGAGTATATCTCTAAAAGTATAATAGCTAGAATCATGAAATTTCATGGATGGATAGAGCTCACCAAGGGGGAGTGCAGTGTACAAGAACCACAACTCTACCTGGCATATTTTTTGAGTTATTGCCCTTTGTTGTTTTTCATACTTGAATCTTGTCCAAAGTATATCTCTAAAAGTATTATAGCTAGGATAATGAAACACCATGGGTGTATAGATCTCACGAAGGGGGGGTGCAGTGCACAAGAACCATAACTCTACCTGGCCTATTTTTTGAGTTATTGCCCTTTGTTGTTTTTCATTCTTGAATCTTGTCTGGAATATATCTCTAAAAGTATAATAGCTAGAATCATGAAATTTCATGGATGGATAGAGCTCACCGAGTGGGAGTGCAGTGTACAAGAACCATAACTCTACCTGGCCTATTTTTTTAGTTATTGCCCTTTGTTGTTTTTCATACTTGAATCTTGTCCGGAGTATATCTCTAAAAGTATAATAGCTAGAATCATGAAATTTCATGGATGGATAGAGCTCACCAAGTGGGAGTGCAGTTTTCAAGAACCATAACTCTACCTAGCATATTTTTTGAGTTATTGCCCTTTGTTGTTTTTCATGCTTGAATCTTGTCCGGAGTATATCTCTAAAAGTATAATAGCTAGAATCATGAAATTTTATGGATGGATAGAACTCACCAAGTGGAAGTGCAGTGTACAAAAACCATAACTCTACCTGGCCTATTTTTTGAGTTATTGCCCTTTGTTGTTTTTCAGACTTGAATCTTGTCCAGAGTATATCTCTAAAAGTATAATAGCTAGAATCATGAAATTTCATGGATGGATATAGCTCACCAAGTAGGAATGCAGGGCACAAGAACCATAACTCTACCTGGCCTATTTTTTTAGTTATTGCCCTTTGTTGTTTTTCATACTTGAATCTTGTCCGGAATATATCTCTAAAAGTATAATAGCTAGAATCATGAAATTTCATGGATGGATAGAGCTCACCAAGTGGGAGTGCAGTGTGAAGAACCTTAACTCTACCTAGCCTATTTTTTGAGTTATTGCCTTTTGTTGTTTTTCATACTTTGTTTGACAAAAAATATTTATTCAAAATAACCTGTTCTATTCAAATCCCCAGTTAATATTAAACAGTGTGACGGGCGTATCTTGTGACAGTTTGGCACCTTGTTCCACAATAGTTTTCTATAGCTGTTTTATTGAGGGGCGTAAAAAGGAGGGGTTGAGTTGGAATGAGTTAAGGAAAAGCTTTGAAGAATATTGTGGAAAATGAAGAAATCAGTCTTTACTATTTCCATATTAGGTGTAAATTTAAATAGAATATCTCTTCGCCTAACAAATACTTATAGAAAAGGAAAACTTTACTGGTTCCTTTAAGAGAAAAACATAAATGTTTTACAAAGCTTTTGAATGTAGAAAATCAATATTTTTTAGAAATCAACTTCATAAACAACTCTGACACGAAAAGTACAAGCAGTAGGTGTAGACTAAGATCAGCCTGCACATAAGTGCAGTCTGATCTTAGTCTTCACCTCCTGCCAAAACCGGAATATTCCGGGTTCAGCATGAAAATGGTTAAATATTGTCCTCTGGTCACTGGGTTAATCATCCTACTTCCTTCTATTTTCACATAAGTGCAGTCTGATCTTAGTCTACACCTCCTGCCAAAACCGGAATATTCCGGGTTCAGCATGAAAATGGTTAAATATTGTCCTCTGGTTACTGGGTTAATCATCCTACTTCCTTCTATTTTCACATAAGTGCAATCTGATCTTATTCTACACCTCCTGCCAAAACCGGAATATTCCGGGTTCAGCATGACAAGGGTTAAATATTGTACTCTGGTTACTGGATTGATCATCCTGCTTCCTTCTATTTTCAGCACTATGGGCCACCCGTCAGACAGAGGACGTGAAGGGAGACCGAGAACTCCATGTGAAGACGACACTACGAGAGCTGATTGTCTACATCGTGTTCCTGGTCATTCTCTGCATAAGTAAGTAACAGATTGTTTTTAATCCTTTCCCACACAACAAATTTTTAGACTGGTTGAATTTTTTCGTCTTTTTGCGTAGGAAACATTGTTGAGAAATGAAGAAATTGCCTTGTTACAAGCAATATCTTCATTTTCTACAATTTTTTCCTAACTCCCTTTCTTGTGGCATCTAACAGCATTATTGTGTAGTAATGGGTTAAGGAAAACAATTTGGAAAACATTGTGGAAAATGGAGAAATTTCTTGCAACAGGCAAATTCTTCATTTGAACAATTATTCTTACCTAGAAAGTTGAAGAAACCTAAATTTCTTAAGTATTAAATTCTCGACTTCAACTCCTTTCAATTTGGACCAGTCTAAATTTTGACATCTTTAAAACTGTTAAAGTATCATGACTTATACTATTTCTAGGGGACTTTATTCTCCTCCTGTATCCCTTTATTGCAAAATCTGTATCCATTTTGTGTTTGTAATCCTGTTTATTGTGCATATCTCCATACAAGAAGGACTAGAGCTATGAGTTGGAAAAGGAGAAATTGCTTGAAACAAGAAATTTCTCCTTTTCTCAAAATGTTTTCTACCCTTTTTTGCTTTTGATTTTCCAATTTTAGTAAAATTTGAAATGTCATCTGCAACTTCTTTCAGTTTAGACCAGTCTAAAATTTTGTTGTCTAATAGTGAGTTTATGTCTGATATATTCAACAATCCACTGAATCTTTCATTTCAGTTACGTTTGGTATGACCAGTACAACTATGTACTACTACACCAAGGTGATGAGTGACCTGTTTTTGGATACAACCTGGACCGGTGGTGGCTCTTTCCGTACCATAACCAGTGTGGAGGACTTCTGGAAGGTACTGTATTTATCAAGTGTTCAATTGGTGTAACCCCCCTCATTATCCTAAAATATGAGTGATCTGTTTTAATACGTAGCCAAAGGTCAACATATATTGTTATCATCTTTTTTCATTTGTCCATCCATCTATCAGTATATTTGTCCACATCTTCTTAATCTATCTCCTTCTACGTTTATGGACTGAAATTAATTGAATGAAATTTCGCAGAATGTTCCCAGTCACCTGACCTTCCTGGGCTTTTTCCATTTTAGGCTGCATCTTCAGAAAAAGAGGGGGCCTTAATGCAAAATTTCTTGTTTACATATCTCGTCCCGCATTTATGGACAAATTTGAATTTAATTTTCACAATGTTCCTAGTCACCTGACCTTGTGCATATTGTCAAGGTTTTGCATTTTAGTCCTCATCACAGAAAAAAAGGGACTAAATGCAAAATTTCTTTCATGGCTAGTTGGACAGAAGTAGGCTCTTCCTGAGACCTGAACCGTGATCAGTGAGGAAGACTTCTGGAGGGTGTTGTATTTAACCCACTTTTAGATAAATGAATTACAGCTTTACTTATGTCAAGTTAAAAAATGGCATAGCTTACAAGTTGATATTTAACCCGTTCCCACATGATGATATTTTAGATTGGTCCAAATTGAAAGAAATTGCAGATGACAATATCTGGTAGGTGAAATTTTGAAAATCTTTATCTTTTTGAGTAGAGAACAAGTTGATGATAAAGAAATTGCTTATACAAGCAGTTTCATCATTACCGACAATATTTTCTAAAGGCCTTTTCTTTCAACAGTGTAAAAAAGCATAATTGTATGGGAAAGGGTTTATCTTCCATTGCATCCGCTATACAAAGCCATCATATTGTATAGCAAGATATTATTTGCATGTGTATTTTTCCATCTTGCACAAGTAATATTTAATCTAAAACAAGGTTAGGAATTTAGTTTGTTTTGTGATTTATCTGCTAGGGTTTGCAGTACAGTAGAATCTAGTAAGTTTGCAAGCTGCTTTTTGTCGAGCAGGCTTGCAGTGAGCGAGACATAGTTGTCACAAGTCGGTGTATGTGCGTTAATCCGTCCGGACGTCCGTCAAAATTTGTCCGGACAATTACTCCATATTTATGAATGGATTTCAAAATAACTTGGCACAATTATTCTCCATTATGAGTAGATTTTCCATTTGAAAGAATTTTTGGGATAGTTCTAATGTCAAGGTCACAGCTCAAGGTAAAACACTAAAATTGTGTTTGTCTGGACAATTACTCCTACATTTATGGATGGATTTCAAAATATCTTGGCACAATTATTCTCCATCAAGAGTGGATGTGCCATTTGAAAGAATTTTTTGGATAGCTTCAAGTTCAAGGTCACAGCTCAAGGTCAAACACTAAAATTGTGCTTATCTGGAGCATGATACCTACATAACTTTGCGGGCTCGGCAGCAGTTGTCCTTGGACAACCATCTAGTGTTTTTTAGCTATTGGTTTGTTCATTTTTCTCAGTCTTTATTTTCTTTCTTCTTTATCTTTATAAACTGGAATATTCCTGATATGGTACAAACAAAGATCATCCTGTATTTATGTGCAGTCTGATCTTAGTCTACTCCACCAGTCTGAAGGGAAATCACTCTGGAAAGACTCAATAAAAAAAATGTACAATATTGTGGTGGTAAAAATATGTTTCAGCTCAAAAAAATAGGCTGATTAAGACTGATGAACTTAGATTTTGTAACTTTTCAGGCCTTACTTAACCCATTCCTACACAGTGAGGCTTTTTAAAGCCCTTCAAGAAAAACAATTGGGAAATCATTGTGTAAAATGAAGAAATTGCTTGTAGCAAGCAATTTCTTTAATTTTCTACTATGTTTTCTACCCAGAAATTTGAAAAAATCTAAAATTTGATAACTTTGAATTATCGTCCGCAATTCCTTTCAATTTAGACCTGTCTAAAATTTTGACATCTGGCAATTGGTTAATAAATGCTGAGAGACTATAAACTTCATCTCTTCTGTTTTTAGTTTGCTAAAGGCCCTCTTATGAAGGGTCTATACTGGGAGACCTGGTACAACAACCAGTCTGTTCCTGATGATCAACTCGGCTATATCTATTACGAAAATAAGCTCCTGGGTGTTCCGCGACTCCGACAACTCCAAGTCCACAGCAACTCGTGTACCGTCCATGATGATTTCAAAGATGTGATCCGTGAATGCTATGAATCTTACGCTGAAAGTTTGGAAAACAAGGAACCTTTTGGATTGAAGGATAACTATACTGGGTATGTATAGCATAAAACTGCAATTATTTGGTAGTTCTTAAATCTTCTTTCCCCAGGATTTATGCATCTTTGAAGATTTTTTGACAAAATTTAAACTATTTGAGTTGACACGTTATTCTGTTCTTAAACCTAGAGTTTATATTCACATTCAGATGATTTAGTTGTACAATCAAGACTTGTTATTACTCATTTACTTTATTGCAAAGGTCATTATCATATCTTTAAAATCAGGCTCATAAAGTAATATTTAGCATGATGTTAAAAGCTTTTGCTTTATCACTATAAAAATGAAATGAATGAATAGTTAATTGAAGTTAATTTTTCTTTGTTGAGAAAGATATCATTATGGTCATATGCTAAGAACATTAATTAAACCTTTAACACTTTAATTATTTAATCATCAGCTGGTACTACAGAAGTGAGGATGATCTTGACGGTTCCAGTCACTGGGGATTGATCGCCACCTACAGTGGAGCAGGATATGTTCAGGATCTGTATCGGAATAAAAGCCAGTCGGAAGCGGTGATAGAATACTTATTTAATAATCGCTGGATACAGCGGGGGACTAGAATTGTGTTTATAGACTTCACTGTGTATAATGCGAATATAAACCTGTTCTGTGTGGTCAGGTAGGTTAACAACAACCGAGTTGTGGCTTTCAAATCAAATGTTTATAACCTCTATACTTAATCCTTTTACTATATTGTAAAATTCTAGACCTGCCGAAATTCAAATTCAAAGGTCTTGCAGATGCCAATTTCAGGTCGATTTTATTTAAAAAATAATCATTCATTTGGGTAGAAAATATTGCGGAAAATGCAGAAATTGCTTGTTACAAGCAATTTCTTCGTTTTCCACAATGTTTTCTCTAGCATAAAAACACAGGGTGTAAAAAACCAGGGATTGAACAGGAAAGGGTTGATACGGATTGTCATTATAACAATAATTGATTACGAAACTGATATAAACCATGCTGAAGCTTTATGAAATTATTTTCTAACTATCCCTTGGGATAATTCTTATGTGTATAAAGAGTAAAGATCCTGTTAAACTAATTCTTAATTAAGTACTTTTCTATCTTAAGTATTTTTAGTAATAAGATGATTACATTTGTTGCCTAGTAAATTTTAATGCAGGTACTTAACCCATTACCAGATAGCAAAATTTTAGACTAGCCCAAATTGAAAGAAGTTGCAGACAACAATTTAAAGTGTATGAAATTTTGGATTTTTCCAATTTTATTGGTAGAAAACATTGTGGAAAAAGAAGTAATTGCTTGTAACAAGCAATTTCTTCATTTTTCCACAGTGTTTTCCAAATTTTTTTTCCTTATGGGGGTTTAAAGGCGTCACTGAGTGGGAATGGGTTATGGTTATGTTGAGTGAATGAAAAAAAGTAAATAATTACAATGCAAAGCTTCCTGCACATGCAGAGATTGTAATTCCTCATTCTGACCTTGTAATGAAGAACCTGGAATATATCTGCTTTTCAGGAGGCATAGACTTAGGTCGGCCTGTACATTTGTGCAGTCTGATCTTAGTCCACACCACCTGTTTGATGTTGAAGCGAGAATCGTTTATTAAATTGATTAACAAAAGAAATATTGATCCACAATCAGGGTGTTTTTTCAGTGCTTGTAGTCCTTTGATTGCATTGCAGTTCTCAACATGGATTTTATTTAGCATGACAATGGTTTAGTACAATGTAAAAAAAAAAATCTTGGTATTTTACAGACTGACTGTGGAGTTTCCTCCTACGGGTGGAGCTATACCGCATGCTACAATGAGAACCGTCAAGCTAATCCGTTATGTCACTGTAATGGACTACTTCATCATGGCCTGTGAATTCATATTCTGTCTGTTCATCATCTACTACATGATAGAGGAGGCCATTGAGGTCTGTACATACTGTCCGCTGTTAAGTCCTAACAATTTACAATCACTTAATGTCTAATCGGTCGCAAGTTGTCCATCGTCCGTCTTCATTATTTTATTTAAACTTCTTCCCCTCCTTAACCACTTGGCCAATTTGGACCAAATTTTGTTGCTTGGATGACCCTTTTCAATACATGTTTATAAAATTTTGATTAGAAAAAAAAGGTGTTGGCGTTGCAGGCATGGGCTTATCAAACTAAGAGAAACCATGAATAATTTCTTTAAAATGTTCTCCTCGTAAACCATTAGGCCGATTTGAACCAAATTCGGCTTGAATGTACCTTTTCAAAACTTGTTAATGAAATATTGATTTTTGAAAAATGGGAGCTTGACAGGGCCGGCTTATCAAACTTAAGAGAAATAATTTATTAAAAATCTTCTCGTCCCAAACGACTTGGTCAATTTGGACAAAATTTGGCTGGAATGTTCATTTAATGACCCTTTTCAAAAATTGTGCCTCAAATTTTGATTCGCAACGAAAAATTTGCATGGAAGGGCCAGGCTTTTCAGACTTAAAGGAAACATAAAATAATCTTTAAAAATCTCCATTTAAACTACCGAGCCAACTTGGAAAAAATTTGCAGGAATATTCCTAGGGTTACCCTTTTCATAACTTATTGGCATGAGTGTGGCAGGTACGGCTTATCAGATCAAATCATTCTCAGGTTTCTACATAATGATATTCAGAAGAAAATTAGCTGTGAAAACATTGTTGGGAAAGTAGACACCATTTGTTATATTTCGTATGTAAAGCATTTCACTTAAATGTATCTACAGCTTATTTAAGTTGTAGTTGCAACCAATGATTTGCCTTTTAATTTATGTCCCTGGCCACATGGTTTTCAAATAACAGTTTTTGTCGAGCCCGCTTGGGGTGAGCGAGACATAGTTGTCACTACGACAAGTCGGTGTATGTACGCTAGTGCATTAGTCAGTCCGAATTTGTCCAGACAATTGCTCCTACATTTATTGATGGATTTCAAAATAACTTGGCACAATTATTCTCCATCATTAGTAGATGTGCCATTTGAAAGAATTTTTGGGATAGTTCTAATGTCAAGGTCACAGCTCAAGGCAAAACACTCAAATTGTGATTGTCAATTGATTTGACAATTATGGAATTATTTGTTTCTGTTGTATGCAAACAAAACATGAACTTTGCTTATGACCATTAATAACCATGAATTCTTAGGTTTTGTAACAGAGTAAAGAAATGTAGCTTTGATGAATATAATTTGAATGATTTAAAGAGGATTCCCCCTTTTTCGTACAATGGCTAATACTCTTAACATCAAAATTTCAAAACTATGGTTACCAATCAATGTACATATATTTTAAAGTTATAGAACAATTTCATTTCATATCATTTCAGATCAAGAAACACAAGTTTGCGTACTTCAAGAACTTCTGGAACATTCTGGACATCGTGGTGATTGTGATAGCGCTGGTTTGTGTGGCGTTTAACATCTATCGCCTGATCAAAGTAAACGATCTGCTGAGTGAACTACTCAACAAACCTGACGAGTATGCTGACTTTGTGTTCCTGGGTTATGGACAAACTCAGTTTGACAACGCCATTGCCATTGCTGTCTTCTTTGCTTGGATCAAAGTAAGTTTTTTATTTTCTTGCTTCCTTGAAATGAGAAAAAATAATAATTAAGCTTGCAGAATAACTATAATCTTCGTTTTCTTCAACTTAGACAAACCCTCAGTGAATTGTTTTCAATTTGAATTCAGTTGTTTTGAGAGAAAATCTGAAGTATTGCTGTATTCTTTATGTCATTGCCAGGGTCATTGTGCAGTTGTTGTTGTTATGCTAAAATAAAACATTCTGTTATACATCTGTTACTACTGAAAACTCCAAATATATGATTACTTTTATTCCTTTCCTGCACAATCCCTTGTTTTTAAGTGGTAGTGATTTTATACTTATGAAGATATTGTGGAAAAAGAAGAAATTGCTTGTAACAAGCAATTTCTTCTTTTCCCTCAAAATTTTTTATCCTATAGGTTGGTTACGCTTCAAATTATACTAACTTTTAATTGTCGTCTGCAACTCCTTTCAAATTAGAGGAGACTAAAATTTTGTAAAAATGGGAAGGGTTAAAAAGGCAATCTGTATATTCAAAGGGGAAATTCTAAATTTAATTGAATATGAAATAGATGAGCATCATGCATCCGTATGTGTTACTATTATTTATTGTAAATTAACCCTTTCCTGTACAATCCCTGGTTTTTACGTCCCTGTGTTTTTATACTTGAAAAAACATTGTGGGAAAAGAAGAAATTGCTTGTAACAAGCAATTTCTTCTTTTCCCACAATATTTTCTACCATATATGTTGGTTACTTTTCAAATTGCACTCACTTTTAATTGTCATCTGCAACTTCTTTGAATTTGGACAAGTCTAAAATTTTGAAAAACAGGTAAGGGTTAAATAAAATGATGTAGGAAGCTTTGCGAATGATTTAGGTAAAAATGTATGTGAAAGATTTCTATGGAAATTATTTTCTTTTTAACTCACCTGAGCACAATGTGCTCATAATGAGTTTTGTGATCATTGAATGTCTGTCGTCCGTCATGCGTCGTGCGGCGTCAACAATTGAAGTGTTTACACTCTAGAGGCCACAGTTTTTACCAAATCTTCATGAAACTTGGTCAGAATGAATGTTAGGTCATGAGATGAGCCCTATTGATTATGGGAGGGTTCTATTTGAAAACACAGGAAAAGGGGCCTTAATAACAATTTCTTTGTTTACACTCTAGAGGCCACAAATATGGCTCTATCTTCATGAAACTTTGCCAGAATAATTATTAGGTCATAGAGATGAACCCTATTGATAATAAGAATGATCTTTCCAAAAACACAGGAAAAGGGGCCTTAATGACAATTTCTTTGTTTACACTCTAGAGGCCACAATTTTGGCCCAATCTTCATGAAACTTGGTCAGAATAATTGTTTGATCATGAGGATGAAACCTATCGATTATTGGAGGATTCTGTCGGAAAACACAGGAAAAGGGGCCTTAATGACAATTTCTTTGTTTACACTCTAGAGGCCACAATTTTGGCTCTATTTTCATGAAACTTGGTCAGAATAATTGTTAGGTCATAAGGATTAACCCTATTGATTATGAAAAGGTTCTATTGGAAAACACAGGTAAAGGAGCCTTAATGACAATTTCTTTGTTTACAGTATAGAGGCCACAATTTAGGCTCAATCTTCATGGAAAAAAGGCCAGAATAATTATTAGTTCATAAGGATGAAGCCTATTGATTATGTTAAGGTTCTTTTGGAAAACACAGGAAAAGGGCCTTAATGACAATTTCTTCGTTTTCACTCTAGAGACCACAATTTTGGCTCAATTTTCTTGAAAATTGGCCAGAATAATTGTTTAGTCACATGGATGAACCCTATTGATTATAGGAAGGTACTTCTTGAAAACACAGGAAAAGGGGCCTTAATGACAATTTCTTTGTTAATGCTCTAGAGGACATCATTTTGGCTCAATTGTCATGTTACTTGGTCAGGATACTTGTAAGGTCATAAAGATGAACCTTATAGATTATTGGAAGGTTCTATAGGATAACACTGGAAAAGGGGCCATAATGACAATTTCTTTGTTTACAATATAGAAGTCACAGTTTTGCCTCTACCTTCATGAAACTGATTATAGTTATTTGTCTCTAATTGCAATTTTTTAACAGCAGACAGTTAAGGTGAGCGATCTAGGACCATCATGGTCCTCTTGTTTAGTTTGTCAACCTGCATTTGTAGAAAATAATCGCAAATTTTTATCTTTCAGATCTTCAAGTACATCAGTTTCAACAAGACGATGACCCAGTTGTCCTCCACCCTCGGTAAATGTGCTAAGGATTTGGCCGGGTTTGCTGTGATGTTCTTTATCATCTTCTTGGCCTTCACCCAGCTGGGTTATCTCCTCTTTGGAACTCAAGTCAAGGACTTCAGCAACTTCCAGAACTCCTTGTAAGATATGAGGAATATTATGTGATAGTTGTAATACAAAATATCGTATTGGATTCTAGCTGCGTAGGAATTTTTCGATACTTCACGATACTGAATATTCAGCAAGAATCCAATGCAAGAAACTGTATCACTACTACATCATCAAAGTATTTGATTTATTATATACCATGGAATTTATAGAAAAAATGCATGATACATATTTAATATCCTTTCTGACATTTGTCTCACACCAGTGGGTGTATAATCATAAACCTATGTGGGATGAGCAGCTGGAAGCTCTGAAAGAAAGTTGAGGTAGTACTGATGTGAGAAATACCAGGAATCCATGATTAGATGTTCATGCCACTGCAATGTCAAAAGTGGCATTAAACCCCATATATTCAATCAATCTTCAATTTTTCCAGTATTTTGTATTGTAAAGAAAAATGATGACCGATTCTCATACAAAGACGCTTTTTGATGCCCATCAAGAAAAAAGATTCGGAAAATATTGTGTAAAATGAAGAAATTGCTTGTAACAAGCAATTTCTTCATTTTCCACAATGTTTTCTTCACAGAAAGTTAAAAAAAATCTAAAATTTCATTAACTTCAAATTATTGTCTGCAACTCCTAACAATTTGGATCAGTCTAAAATTTTGCTGTCTGGTAATAGGTTGAACATATAAGAGGCTCCTTTTGCCTGACATGTCACATTATTGATCTTTCTTTTTCCAACAGCTTCACTCTGTTCCGTATCATCCTTGGAGATTTTGACTTTGACCAACTTGAGGCTGCTAACAGAGTTCTCGGACCAATCTTCTTCATGCTGTTTGTGTTCTTTGTTTTCTTTGTGCTCATCAACATGTTCTTGGCCATCATCAACGATACCTACTCCGAGGTCAAGGGTGACATGGCTAACCAGAAGAATGAGTTTGAGATGACAGACTATTTCAAGAGAGTAAGTCTGTTATATATGCATTCAGAGTTAACCCATTTCCATACAATGACACTTTTGAAAGGATTGTGGAACAGGAAGAAATTGTTTGTTACAAGCAATTTCTTCATTTTACACAATGTATTACTAATTTTTTTTCTTGAGGGGCGTCGAAAGCATCATTATCCATGTTGTTTTCTACCCCAAAAGGCAAAGATTTTAAAGATTTCATTCATTTAAAATTTTTGTCTGAAACACCTTTGAATGTGGACTGGTCTAAACTTTTATTGTGTGGGAATGGGTTTAAGTATTTTGTGGACATTTTGTATTTCACTTTGTTATAGACGTTTCTAAAGATATGCAAGAGTCTCAAAATTTCCAAATTGCTGCCATTTCATATTGGCAGAATAAAAATGTAAACATGTGTCGGGTATAGATCTCAGAAAATGTTTGATAATATTTCAAGGAATATTTTGCATAACTTCAGGAATCTTAATTGATCACACTTACTTAAAATCTAAAATCTCAGAAAGTATTTGGTTCAATTTAATGTATCTGAGTGGCTAAATTCATTAATGCTTGCAGATTAATTATACCCCCCACAACGAAGTTATGTGGGGAAAACTGGAATCAGGTTGCCATCCGTCTGTCCGTCTGTCCATGGACATAATTTTGTGGTTCACATGTGCAAAGTTAGGGGGGGGGGGGGGTTTATACTAGAATCAGGTTGTCCGTCTGCCCATCCCTACGTCCATCAGTCTGTCCGTCCATCTGTCCGTGGACATAATTTTGTGTCCTCATCTCCTCCGACATTTCCAGACCAATTTTGCTGAAACTTCCTCGCAATGGGAACTTGTGCACCTGCAATTTTCATAATGATTAATCAACTGTTTCAGGAGTTATGCCCCTTTGATTTATTTTCTTATATACAATATATGGAGAATAAATCATAACTTTGAATAGGTTGACAGATTTAAAAAAAATAAAAGTGGTTCACATTTTTATTCCAGAACTTAAATGCCATGTTTGCACGAAATCCATAATTTCCATCTTCAAATTACAAAAATTCCTATTTTTTTTACACAGTCATTGCCCCTCATTGACTTAAAATTTGTAAAAAAAGTTTGTCCACTTGATAAATCATGAAAAGCCAACATTTCAATTTGGCCTCATTTAAAAAGAGGTGGCAGTGGGGGTATTCGTCAGCCCTTACAGGGGACAGTTCTAGTTTGTTAACCCATTATCCCATGGCAAAAATTTGGGCTGGTCCATATCCAAAGATTTTGCAGTCATATTCAAAGATGTTAACTTGATTTTTTTCTTTTTGATGTAGAAAATATTGTGAATAATTAAGAAATTGCTTGAAACTAGTATTTTCTTTATTATCCACACTGTTTTCCAAATTTTTTTTTTTTTTTTTTTTTTTTTCACAGGGGTGTCAAAAAGTGTGATTGTGTGGCATTTGGTTAAAAGAAAAATATTAGAAGAAATGAAAATGGCTACTATTTTCCATGTATATTGAATTGGCTAATATCTGTATTTGATTTCCTTTTGTCTCAGGGCTATGAGAAGATGATTAGCAAGTTGAACTTCAAACATGACAAGATTGTTGACATCCAGAAAGCTCTTCACTCTGCTGACATGAACAACGATAAACAAGTGGACTTTGATGAATGGCGTCATGACCTCAAAACGTAAGCACCTAGATTTGCTCTAAGGATATGTTAAAACTCATAGTAGAATTATAACTAAATAATTCAGTCTATTGTTAAAAAAAAATCTACTGGTGTATCAAGTGATTTTTACTTCCTTGTCTATTTAAATTCTAAATTTCACCACATTCATTGTAGGAAAATATGATATATTTTATGATAAATCCTTTGCCAATGATTCACCTGTTATTATCTCCAGGGTTGAAAGAGGTTGTTTGTGAAGGCATATAGTTGAGTTAGATTTTAATGATGTCATTGTAAATTTCAGCAACTTTAGAATATTTTGACCTACGTTTAACTCAAAATTCTATTTTCAAGGCGTGGTTATGCTGACGGAGAAATTGAAGCTCTGTTTGCTAAGTATGATGTTGACGGTGATCGAGTCCTCGACGAGGAGGAACAGAAGAGAATGCAAGCGGATCTCAATGACCAGAAGGTAACACATTAAACCCTGTTGTGTGGAATGAATAGATATGCAGGTGGTGAAAGCAATAATCAGACTGCATGTATATGCAGGTTGATTTCTGTCTGTTTCCCACCAATACAACATGACAATGGTTCCTTACTAAGTAGAGATTTTTGGCCATTGAGTGAAAGATCATAGTGATGATTTGTATTTATTCAGATAAAGATAAAAATCCTTATAAATCGTCTTGGCCAAAACCCTTATCCCACTTTCCTTTCTAACACCCTGAAGTAATATAATCATGGAACTTTGTGGGAAATGGAGAAATTTCTTGTAACTTGCAATTTCTCCTTTTCTCCCAATGTTTTCTACCCTGTTTGGGACTTACTTTCCAATTTTAGCACAATTTGAAATGCTGTCTGATACTTGTTTCAGTTTGGACAAGTCTAAAAATTTGTCATGTGGGAATGGGTTATTCATAGGGAGTTTAAACTTTCACAAAAAATAAGTATTTTGGTACTCTTCAAAAAATTCGGAAAATTATTGCATCAAGAACTGAATTAGCCCAAAAAGGATCACTGATTTTAGACTAGGATAAAGAAGAAAATCATACAAACTTTTACCAAACAATAAGGCCTGAATTGTTCATACATAAGTGAGTGATGTAGGATCATTATTGGCCTTTTGTTTTACTTGCAGGCTGCCCTGAATAAAGAATATGATGAACTTGAAAAGATGAACAGACCTGAAAGCGCGCACAGATCCACAAGTCGAGCAAGTATCAATGATGGCAGTGGAAGTGACAGTGATGACGAAGACAGTCGCACAAAATCATCACGATCAGGACCGTCACAAAGTGTATCCTATGAAGAGTTTACGGTTCTCTCTCGGCGGGTCGATAGAATGGAACACTCTATTGGTAGCATAGTCTCAAAGATTGACGCTGTACTCGTTAAACTTGAGCTTATGGAAAAGGCGAAATTAAAAAGACGAGAGACAATGGGTAAAATATTAGACAGTATCACAGAGGTAAGTTGACAACGATATATTGTTGCTAGGCAATTAAAACTGTTCCCTTTCAATCCTGCTTTTTTACGCCCCTCAGGGAAGGAATTTCAAAAATTAATTAGTGGAATGACGAATCAGTATTCTGGTAACCTTTAGCCTATTTTAGTTAACTCAGTCGATCAGTGCACTCAACCCTGGGGTTATGAATTAAAACCCTTTCTTGGCCAATTACCTTTCCAACATTTGACAAAGGTTGTTATGACATGCATCATTTGTCTCTCACGAATAGGTTAGTGATACAATACAATTGATCATATTGCCTATCAAAATAAAAATCATATTAGATACTTGCTTTTATGGTCAAATGTTTATTGATTTCAAAATTTAATTGACTGAAAAATTTAAACATTACAATTAATTGAACTCTATTGTAAAATTGTGATTTATCTTTTGAAAAAGGGGAGACCTATTACTCATTTGACATAAGGTATTCTTTTATTTAGATTGATTTTAATGAATAATTTCACCACTTTTCTACCCACCTGAGTTGTTTTCTGATCAGCATTATAACTTTATAGATCAATTTTTCCATCCCTTTGCTTGTTTTAACAGCACACTCTAACCTACAACCTATAATAATGAGGATTGTTTACAGGACTTTCTGCAATGGGGTATTTGTTGCAGAATTTTGCGGGTCATGAAGGACCACAGATTTTGAATGTGCAAATTTTTTTGTTGTTTAGTTGAAAGTATGTGAAGGTTGTGAAACTTCATTCTGAAAACATCATGGTAAAAGGAGAAATTGCTTGTAAACAGTTGGCGTAGCTAGCAATGTTAACAATTGACAGATTGCTGGCCACGCCCACTGAGCTCCAATAGGAAGTTCAACTTGGATATTAACCCTTTCCCGTTCAAATACGGGACTTCACGTTCCTGTGATTTTATACTCGAGAAAACATTGTGGAAAAAGAAGTAATTGCTTGTAACAATATTTTTTTTTTCTACCACATAGGATGGTTTCATTTCAAATAGCATCCAGTTGTCATTGTCGTCTGCAACCTCTTTCAATTTGGACTAGGCTAAAATTTCCAAAAACGGGAAAGGGTTAAAGAGCGTTGTTTTTTTCGCAAAATTTATGGCTAATACCATGTAACAGAATAGTAATATTGTTAGCTGGTAAATGAAGCGTTTTTAACTACAGCTTGAATTAGCTGAAGTTAGGATATTTAAGCTGTAAACCAGACAAAAGTCCTTTAAATAAATGTTGGCCAAACTACACCTTCTGTTTGTCTTGTTCAAGCCAATTTAATTTAAGAAATTTAAATTTCAAAAGAAATATTGACCCACAATTTGTACTTTTGATGCTATGATTTTCATTCAATTCTGAAAGAAGGATTGTATTCAACATGACAAGGGTTAAACTAAATATCTAATGGAATTCTATGTTGTTGAAACTCATTTGAATCATGTCTTTTTTTGCCTAGTACCTACAACATAGTGTTTGATAAGTATCATTCAGAACTTTGAAAACTTTTATCGAAGTTGTCTCCTTTATCTTGAGCTTTCATTTAAATCAGTGAGGAAAAACAGTTTATGTCTTTAATTGTCTTAAATTATAGACTCTGTCAAAGAAAAAGAAGGTAATTAATGAGGAAATAGTTGTAAATTAATGACTTATGTACATAATATGGTGATTAGAATTATGTGTTGACTTATCCATTCCCACATAGTCTATCTTTTTGATGTCCTATAAAAAACATGCTTCAGAAAACATTTTGGCAAATTTAGAAATTGCTAATGACAAGCAAATTTTTTATCCACAATGATTTTTGTCACAAAAGACAAAGACTATTGAAATTTCATCAACTTGAAATTGTCGTCTTTAACTTCTTTCAATTTGGAGGAACCCTAAATTTTCTTGTGTGGAGATGGGTCAATCATTCAAGAGCTAATAAGGTTAGAAAGGTCCCTTCTAAATTACTCGTAAAAGCTTTTGAATATAACCAATGAAATGAACCTCTGCACTGAATAATCACAGGGAAATCTGATCATTTTGTTTTTGCTAGTACATATGTATCTGATTTAGATTGAGTTGCAGAGCATTCATACAATGAATTTTTGGCAACAAATTGTAAATGAATTTGGCATTTTTGTTGTTTCCTTTGGTTTGATGGTTTGATTTATCAAAAAATTAATGGTCATGTTGTAAAAATCATGCAGTCATAACAGAAAAAAAGAAAATTATATTGAAAGAACTAAACACAGAGTTTTATCGATTAGCGATGCAGAGCTTTTATGTTTGAAAATTGAAGAAAGTTTTTTTGGTGATGTTTCAGTTACCTATGGGTTTAAATGTTTTTTGTCATGTAACACCAAAACACAATTGAATGGTTTAACATCACAGCTTTACTAAAGTCTGGTTTTCTTCATGGTGTAAAATTATGCCAGTCTCAAATTTTCTGACAGACAGTTTTGAAAAATAAGTAAACACTAGTACCATCAAGTAATATTAACTTGGGAACTCGATAATGGTAGTTATGCCTGTCTAAAATCATTTCTCAAGAAGACCCTATGTTGTGGGTACCCATTGGAGACCTCACAACACAGCATTATTTGTGTAATTTAACTACTTACCACACAAGCGCGCCTTTTTACACCTCCAAGAAATTGTTCTGGAAAACAATGTTTAAAATGAAGAAACTGCTTGTTTCAAGCAATTTCTTCATTTTCCACTTTGTTTTTTACCCAGACTAACAGAGGTTCTTGAAATTCTACAAACTTGAAATTACCGTCTGCAACATCTTTGATTTTGGACCAGTATAAAAGGTTGTCACTTGATAATAGTTTAAATCTTAAATACAAATCAGCCCCTCAATCTATAGCTCTAATAAATTTCATGACTTGTCTTCAATTTAACATCCTGAATAATGCCAATTCTATGTTAAAGGGAGACATCATCTTTTTTCAAATCTGGTCATGAAATCTTATTTCTTTATTTCAATCAAAATTACATGTATATTATATTATTTTATGAAATTCTGTGTTTGAATCAGAAACAAAATAAAGGCTTTTTCCCAAAGTTTTCCCGGAAAGGCATTTGCTTTTATGTATTTTTGGTAGCTGGGTATTTATGACAATAGTTAATAAGGATGGCTTAGTGTTGTTCTTTATATTAATACTGAGGTATGATCATTTGACCTAGATTTACATAAAAAAGAAGACAATGATATTACTTTTCTATGAAACAAGATAAATTGATATCTCTCTTTAAATGTTGTTTGTGCTAACACAAAACATTGTGCAGTTCTGAAATTATTGTAATTCAGACAATCGTGGATCTAATTTTTCAGAACTGTAGAATTGTGTGAAGTGATTTAATACAGTTAATAACACTTTCAGTCGGATGGGACAAGTGATGAGGTAAAAAGAGAACAAATGGAGCGGTTGGTAAGAGAGGAATTAGAAAGGTGGGATTCAGAATCCTCCATAACCCCACCCAGTGGGCGTGGAGCCTCTCCTGGGAGTGGAATGAGGGGAGGAGCCAGACCAAGGTCCCGCCCTGATTCTGGGGGAAACTCGGTAGGTTCTTGTAGAAATGTAGTTTTGCTGTTGTAGCATGCTTTAAAATTTGGATTTATTGCTACTGAGAGGCCAAACCAGAGCGTGAATTTGCCTATTCATCTGTTTGATAGAGGTGCGCTTTTTTGCATTCAATAAAAGAAACTGCCGTTATCCAGGAGAAAAGAGCTTACATGTCAAAGCACATTCTAGTCAGCAATATTTTCGTCAGTCATATTCTCATTTAAGTGATTAACTGATGCATATTTAATGAAGCAGTTGCTTGCACTTAACAACTTTACTATAATTGTTTCATTTGTTGTTGTTTTTTTTTCCTGTTACATTGAAATGTTTTAATAAGTCAATTATAGTGAAATTGACGTTTTCAGAGGTTTGTAATATGTCACTCTAGATAAGTGTGAGTGATAGCGACCTGTTTCTGTTATTTCTCTTCCAAACCTCATGTCCTTGTCACTCATTATCCCCCCATCTACAAATTAGAGGGTGTTTAATTGTTTCATGATGTCTGTTCGTCCTCAGACTTTTTTGTTTCCATGCTCTAGCTCTAGAACCATATTGACCTACAGCCTTGAAATTTCATACAATTGTTGCCAGTCATCCAAGGAAGTGCGCTATCATTTTTGGTTCACATAGGTCGAAGGTTGGGAGTATGCATCCACTATGCGACAATTCTAGTTTTAATCGTTTTGACAAGACAATAACAATTAGTACCAACAACATAGGACTTGTCGGAAGGATAAATATTTTGAAACCAAAATCCCAGGCAGTCTATCTGGAATACTGAACGGGCCAAATACAGCACTCCACAATTATATTAACCCATTCCCACCCAATGACACTTTTGGACGCCCCTCAAGAAAAACATTTGGGTAGAAAACATTGCGCAAAATGAAGAAATTGCTTGTGACAAGCAATTTCATCATTTTTCACAATGTTTTTACCCAGAAAGTTGAAAGAATCTAAAATTTTATATACTTTAAATTGTTGTCTGCAATTCCTTTCTATTTGGACTGGTCTAAAATCTTATCAAGTGGGAATGGGTTAAAGTAGTTTTGGGGCCCACTATAACAATAGGCATATTCCTACTTACTCAACTGATTGATCGCTGACCATTCCCACTGAAGTCAAACATGTCAGTGCAAGTCTACTGAAACAAGCTGGCATAATTTAACCCAGAAAGAAGTTGCAGACGATAATTTTGAAGTTTATGAAATTCTAGATTGTTTTGTCTTTCTGGGTAGAAATCATTCTGAAAAATGAAGAAATTGCTTGTTACAAGCAATTTCTTCATTTTAAATAATATTTTCCAAATTGGTTTTTTCTTCAGGGGCGTCAAAAAGCGTCACTGTGTGGGAATGTGTTAAACCAAAGCAAATCTTTGGTTGGTGACCTATGCCTTATTCAAGCTGCAGTTTCAACATGAAGGCTTGACCCTTTCCTGTTGAATCTCTGGTTTTTTACGTCCCTGTGACTTTACACATCAGAAAACATTGTAGGAAAAGAAGAAATTGCTCGTGACCAGCAATTTCTTCTTTTCCCACAATATTTTTTATCCTGAAGGTTGCTTACTTTTAAAATTGCACTCACTTTTGGTTGTCGTCTGCAATGTCTTTCAAATTGGACAGTCTAAAATTTTGAAAAAACAGGACAGGGTTAACATAGATGTTGGAGTTCAAAGTTCACTTTGGATGGGAATGAATGATTTTGATCGTAAATCAATTTTTTTGATTGACATCAGCAATCTGCCAATTATTTGTACATCATAACGATAGGCATAGTCCCACTAATTCACTTGCCTTCAACCTAGGATCCAGAGGAGGATATAGACTTGCCACAGTTTGATGGAAAGAGTGAGGAAGACTCAGAGTCTGACTCTGGGGATATTACCATCAACGTAGATAGCAGTCATGTCAGTAAACATAGTGTGTCGGGTCTGAATAATGCAAATACATCAGTATCTGGTACCAATAGGACAGTTATCATTGCAGATTATTCAGGTTACACAACAAATGCAAGCCTTAATGAAAGTCTCTCTGATAGCAGTCAAATAAACAAGAAACTTGTTGAATATAAGGAAAAGGGCAAAACAATGCCACTTGTTGAGGGATTAAAAACAAATGATGATAATGTATTAATTACTACAGAAAAACAAAACAGTTGTTCTAATGGTTCTCTAAAACCACTTTCAATGGTTGAATCAAATCTGCAGAATTTTAAAGTCGAAAGAGATTTTGCTAATGCAAAAGTAATTTATGATGAGGTTGAGAGTACAACAACAGGCTCACATTTTGTCAGTCAGCCAACTGAAACACCAGAAGCTTTAGGACAAACTGAACATTTTAATGAAGACAACTCTGTTGAAAAATCTGCTATACCTCCTCTACTTGAAATTGGTAAACAATTCAGGTATACAGTTTTGGCACCCATTGATAAAAGAGTTAAGTTTACCCAACCTTTTGATGGTAAAGGAGAACAAATCAAGTCTCAAACTCCAAATGATATCTCTTCTACAGATTCCCACTCATTTGCAAACTTAAAAAGACCTTCATCTGCAGTGAATCAAGAGCCAAAGATTCCCTTAATGCCCATATCTTGCACTCGTACTGAGATCCCAAATTCTGCAAATGAATCAGACCAAATATTAAGTAAACATATTAAAATTGAGGCATTACCTCTTTCTATGTCAAACGCTACATTGCAAACACTGGGAAATTTCAGTGTAAAAGATCAGTCCAATAAAGAAATATACCCAGAAGATCATGTGATACAGAATGTTACTGAAGTAAGTGGCAAACAATTGGAGATGAATGGAACAAAGCTAGATGATAAGGAGAAAAAAGTGGACAATGATGTATGGTCTGATCAGGGTGTTAAACACGATAAAATTATCACAAAGTCAAATAATCACAACTTTCCTTTTGATTCTGATATGGGCCCAGTACCTATTCAAAAAGAAGGCAGTTCAAATCTGAACGAGTTCAATACTTTATTTGAGAAGGGTTGTACTAGTTTTGGGATTGCAGAAAGTTCTAATGTAAACTTAGATAATGAAATCGACAAGGCAGAGAAGAAAAAGATAAGAAAGAAGAGTAGAAGTAGGGAAAAGAAAAGAGAAGCCAAAGATGAAAATCAAAAGGGGCCAACTGTCACAACTGCAAGGGGACAAAGAGTCACCCTTGGCACCCTTGCAAAGAAATCTTCAATTACGAATGACCCAGATATAGTAAACACTGACATAGTATTTAAATCTACTGATAATGGTCAACATTGTGACCAATTAAAAGGGGAAAATGAAATTGACAAAGATCACAAGCATTCTCATCTCCCTAGGATCAGGAGTTCCAATTCTGAGCAAAATCATGTTCAGAAATCTAGCCCTGATCAGAAAAGTGGAGATTCTATGAGCATTCAAGGAAGATTAGCCCCTAAAAGGGAAACTATTCCTTTACCTGTTATCCCAGTTGGTAACCTAAGCCTAAATCCAGATACTGATGCAGCACATAAAGCACATGATGATCATAAGATGGGGACGGTCAGAAACCAGGTCTCAACGCACTCATCTTGTAAAACACCCGTCATGGAAAAGGTCTCTACTACAGTGTTTGTGTGATCACTGGTAATTTTTATTAAAGAAATGAAAGGGTTTCTAGGGTTTTCTGAAGGGAATAGGTTAAACTGTTTATATTTCTGTATTGCTAATGTGTTGGGAGTGTTTGAATCACTGAACTTGTGAACGGAAGTTGTTTTATTTTGATATACAGTCTTTTCCC
Source organism: Fragum fragum (assembly GCA_946902895.1). NCBI lineage: Eukaryota > Metazoa > Mollusca > Bivalvia > Cardiida > Cardiidae > Fragum > Fragum fragum. The sequence goes on from OX336365.1 coordinate 15,775,883, forward strand.
TAGGGTTAGCTTTTATCTCCTTTTTTTTAATTGTATGTTTTTCTATGTTCTTTTTATTAGCTTTCAGGTTGTAAATGTTTCTTTGTCTCTTGAATAGATTTCTATCAATGTTATCTTGAAGAAAAAATTGCTTTCATCACTGTGATACCTATGTTTTTGAAGGTTTATTTTGCTAAAAGAAGTAGAAACTAAATAATACAACATCTTCATTCAACAATTCTGCTAAAAGAATAAGAAACTGTATAATTCAACATCTTGGCTGAACATTAAGTGAATTATCAAAGACAGAACAACCATTTTATCAAATAGAATCAATTGATTGCATTGTTCATAGCGCTGAATATAAACAAGTAATAATAAAACCCATTCTATATCTGGTAAGCTATTGTCGGCAAATTTTTAGCTGATATACGTTAAAGTATTACGTTATTATTTATGCTAAAGGATGAAATTCAGGATATTGAGGACAAATCAGAGGACAAGCTGTACATAAGACGACCGTTCATTTATGACAAGGGCATTAGTGTAAGATACGATACTGGTTACAACCTTGTACAATACTGTATCGGAAATTCCTCTCAAATATCAACAGTCCCTTTTTCTCTCAACAAGAATAAGCCATTTATCAACTTGCCGTTTTGGACTTAGCATGTAGTCTAAACACATTACTAGAGGACAAAATTTTCAACTGATAGATATCAAAGAAGACACGGACGGCAATTTATAGTTGATCAATGTTCAAATTTCTTTAGAAAACTTTGTGGGTAATGAAAAATTCCTTGCAGCAATTTATGTGTGAACAATTTTAAAAGATATTCAAATGACATATTAATTTGAACCATTTGAATTTTCAATATTCCTTAAACTCCTTTCAAGAGATATTTAGAAATGGCTCATTTTTGTTCATGAAATCTGAAAATTATCCATGCCATGTTGCCCTGAATGTGATCTTTCACCTTGATAAATGGTAGATAATTATGCTAGAATATTGAAGACATGTTACTCAAGTTTATTTTGTGACTTAACTCGTTCCTACACAATGACACTTTTTGATGCCCCTCAAGAAAAAATATTTAGGAAAACACTGTATAAAATGAAGAAATTGCTTGTAACAAGCAATTTCTTCATCTTACACAACATTTTCTCTCCAGAAAGTAGAAAAAATTTAAAATTTTACTAACTTTAATTCATGATCTGTAACTCCTTTCAATTTGGACTATTCTAAATTTTTGCTGTCTGCTAATGGATTTACTAGTAAAATTTTAGACCAATATGAAAGGAGTTGCAGATGAAAGTTTAAAGTTTTATGAAATTTTATCAGATTTTTTTCAACTTTCTAGGTTGAAACATTGTGAAAAATGAAGACATTTTTTTTAGAAAGGTTTTTCTCCAGAGGTGTCAAAAAAGTCATTGTGTGGGAAAAGGTTAAAGGTTATAAACTGCCATTGGTAGAGTGGCCCTTACCTAAAATAACTTTTCTAAGAAATGGCAGAAGACAATTTCTAGTGGATGGAAATTGCTTGTTAAAGATAATTTTTCATTTTGCACAATCTTGTTCTATACTTTTTCCTTGAAGGTTGTGAAAAAGCAGGATTATGTTAAGAGATGTAGCGAAGCAGATTCATACATTGTGTGATCAGTTTTTTCAGTTCATACCTCCATGAAAACAAAAAACATTCTCTTCATTTATTATAATAGTATCGAGCGAAAAAATCCAAAAGCTGTACAAATTTTGATACCTTTTTGTATGGAACTATTTTATGCGGAAGTATACAAATGGCTGCGTGCTCAAATTTTGTTCATGGAGGTATGAATTAAATTTTTCGACAAATCAGAACGCTTGTTTTTGATAGACGAAACTAAATATTAAATTATTAGGAATTGGTTTACCCATTCATGCGAAATTCGGCTTTCAGATGCCTCCATGAAAAAATTTTGGGAAGATAATGTTGTAAATGAAGAAATTGTTTGTTGCAAGCAACTTCTTCATTATTCACATTGTTGAAAACTCTGAAAGCAAAATATCTTTAAAATTTCATGCATTAAAAATTGTTCTCTGATACTTCTTTGAATTTGGACCAGTCAAAAATTCTGCCATCTGGTAATAGGTTAAGTTCTTGATAAATATACTATTGATTGATTGATGTACATCTGTTTGTTTTGTATATATGCATGTGTGTTATTATAATATTCAACAAGTCCATGTAAACTGCTAGTTTTATAACGTCCCTGATTCATAGGGTTTTTTTTTAGGATATTATTGGAACCCTGTGTGTCTATATGATTCATGTATATAAACATTGCCCTTTGACCCATTCCCACATAGTAACGCTTTTGGACACCCCTCAAGAAAAACACTTTGGAAAACATTGTGTAAAAAGAAGAAATGTTTTCTACCCAGAAAATTGAAAATCTAAAATTTCATAAACTATAAACTGTTGTCAGCAACTTCTTTCAATTTGGACCAGTCTAAAATTTTAACCCAGTACAACATAGCAAAATTTTAACCTTGTTCAAATTAAAAGGAATTGCAGACAATAATGAAAAGTTATGAAATTTAAGATTTTTTTCAGCTCTTTTGTTAGAAAATAATGTGGAAGCAAGCATTTTCTTCATATTTATGCCCCAGTATTGAAAGTATTGTTTTACCGTTGTCTGTCTGTCCGTCATTCAGTCTTTTGTCTGTCAATCTGTCTGTCTGTCTGCAAAACTTAACCAAAAAACTTAACATTGCCAATTACTACCAGCCTATTCAAGATACAATGCTCATATTTGGCATGATGATACATCTCCATAATAGGCATCTCCTTATGTCAAGGTCATGTGATAAGGTCAAGCTTACATACCAAGGTCAAACACCAAAAAAATTTCCTTGTCCCTTTCAATAAATACTCTATTCAAACTCATGTACAAGTCAACAACACTCATAGTTAAGTCCTGTTGTGGGGGCATTGTGTTTCACAAACGCATCTTGTTCACACTGTTTTCCAAAAATTGGAGAAATTGTTTACAACAAGCATTTCTTCATTTCTCAAAATGTTTCCCCCCCCCCCTAAAAAATGAATTGACAAACTTATAGTTGTTGTTTTCAACTTTGTTGAATTTTGGCTAGTCTAAGAGTTTGTCGTCTAGTAATGGGTTATATTAGAACAAATACATGTCTGCACGAAAAAATTTCTTTCATTGACAGGACGAGGTTGATATAGTGTATGAAAGACGTGCTGGAAAGCGTCATTAATTTTCAAGGTATATTATGGACTATTATGACAGCTGTACAATGCTTTATAGTAACACTTTGCTGTTATTCTTTCTTTGTTAAACGAACACTTTCAATGATAAAAAATTGAATGAGATTCTAATCATAGAAAGATAAAAAAAAATTTGATTATAAGTTTACAAAATTAAATAAGCATAATCTGTACCCACTGGAAAATTGGTGTTTAGAAACCAAAATATTGTAAATACAGCTGGTATAAACTGTATATACAGCATCTCTGTTGCCAGTATTTGAAATATTTCTAATTTCAACATTGACAAACGAAGGCATCAAGACATCAGAAGTCTACCTGTCAATTCTAAATTCAACTCTTGTTGAGTTTATCATATTTAACCTGTGTTATGCTGAACCCCGAATATTCCTGCTTCGGCAGGAGGTATAGACAAAGACCTGCTTGCACATGTATGCAGTCTGATCTTAGTCTTCACCACATTCTTGTCCCTTTTTAGCAAGAATTGAAGACAAATTTCCAATATAGATGTTGACCCACAATTGTTGCTTCCAGTTATGTTAGCCCTTTGATTTTAGTGCAATTTTGTAGAAGATTTGGAATTCAGCATAACAAGGTTCAATATAAAGTGCAGTACAACCAGGCTATAGGCTATAACTTCAAATTAATAGCACTTTCTGTTTGAAAAGAAATAACAAAAAATCTCCCTATGTTTTGCTTTTTATGTGTGAACAACATTTTGCTATGTCAAATCTGTAGTTTGCTTTTTAACCAATTTTCTGGCTATAACACATTGATTGCTTTTCTAAAATGTATTTGATGTTAAGTGACCACTCCTGACAGCGTGCCACAAAACACTATTTAAGAGATGAAGAGAATATTTTTTGTTTTCATGGAGGTATGAACCAAAAAAACTAATCACACTTCGCGTATTCATACATCGTGTGATTAGGTTTTTTGGTTCATACCTCAATGAAAACAAAAATGTTCTCTTCATTTCTTATAATTTAATGGCATCGAGCGAAAAAAAACAAAAGCTTTACAAATTTTGATACCTTTTTGTGTTGGACTATTTTGTGCGGAATCATACAAAATCGCTGCGTGCTCAAAATTTTGTTTATGGAGTTATGAATATTTTTTTTACCATTCAGAACGCCCGTTTTTGATAGACAAAACGAAAAAATTAAATTATTGGCTCATAGATTCATTCTCTACCAAATATGTGTGTAATGTTTTATGTGTTTGTCTTTGTCATTTTGAAATTCAATAGATTGTGTCTAATCTTAGAATATATGAAAGCAGGTAAAAGATTCCATTTTTTTTTCGTAAATTGAGGAAACCCAGAATTGAGAGATACCTGCTTCCAATCAAAGAATTGAGTGAGAAATCAAATTGTTCATTTACACCAGACAAACAAATATATTTTCATTTCTTGTATGAATGGTTGATTTGGAAATAATTTTTTGATTTACAGGGGTGAATTGTCAATTATAAAGAAGATAATTTATTGGATGTTTTCAGCCATGTATGAAATGTTTACATTATCCTTGAATTTTCATATATTATTTTATTCACTTTTACAACAGACAACAGATGTTTAATGGTAAATACGTCTTCAAACTGTAGTCTGCCCCAGGATAGGATGGAGTGACGTTGATTAATTTTGAATTGCAAGAATCATGCATATCAAGCAATAGTTACCTCTAACCTGAATAGGCACCATCTTGGAGCTTTGTAAAGAAAATATTTGGAAAAGATATTAAATGCAGCACATGTCATTCATAATTAGTATTTTATTATTGAGTATACAGTAAGGTAGAATGGCTCATATACATTCAGAAATTTCCTAAAATGAAAATTGTTGGCCCTTGTCATACTGCCCAATTTGGGCTGGCTGACCATTGTCTGTACTTTGCACTCAACCAAGATTGTCCCTTTTCTTTTAATTGGTTCATTTTCTGAATAACTCAATGCAGCAGTTATTCATTAGAATCATCCTATACATATAACTCTGATATGTGCGGATAACAAAGTTTGGACCCTCAATAATGGATCAAAAATATTGTCACTCTGTCTCATCTTTTGGGCTGGACTAACGGCATGTTGTGCATCTTGCTTCAGTTGATTGTATGTCCTGTTCAGTGAATCTTTTAGTTTGATTTTCAAAATAAGTATCTTTTTTGGATAGAGTTAGGTCGTGTACAGGCATGGATCACATGACAAAACAAGTCAGATTAATCTTGATGCTGCTGCAACAATTAACTTTGATCTTTATACTGTAAACACATCTTTTACCTAGGGTCCTGTGTTGACAACTGGTTAGGACAGGGGAATCATGACCTGAGATGTTTGAATCCCTGTTGCCTTGCTTGTCATATGATTATACCCTAGGAAAAGACATACAAAGGCCAAGAATAGTACTGGTGCAAAGAAAAACGTCTATAAGTGAACTTGAACCGGTCCCACACAATCCAGCTTAGTTGTACCCCTTAAAAAAAACACTGTGGAAAATATTGTGGAAAGTGAAGAAAAGCAATTTCTTCATTATCCACATGAATTCAATTCCTATCTCAAAAGATAAAGCAATTTAATTTTTCATCATCTAAAAATTGTCATCTGCAACATCTTTGAATTTTGACCAGTCTAAGATTTTGTGATCTGGTAATGGATTAGGAAAAAGGCTTTGAAAAATATTGTGGAAAATTAAGAAATTGCATGTTTCAAGCAATTTTCTTAATTATCCATAATGTTTTTTCTACCCCAAAAGACTAAGATTTTTCTTAATAAAATGAACTTTAAATTTTCGTCTGCAGAATCTTTGAACTTGGAATGGCCTAAAATTTTGTCCTTTACAAATGGGTAAATAACTGAATGACCGTTTAAAGCAGCTACAATCACCATGGAAAGAAACATAGAAAATAACAAAAAAATGGCATGTTCATATGTTTAAATGTAGTGGATTACAAATATTTTTAATTATTTGCTCATCTTTTGCATGACATGTTTTGTTGTGTAAAGAATTCTATATAAAATGTTGTGATTGTTGTATAAGGTAATTCTGGGAAAAAATGTCACACAGATAAGAATTCGATGAAATGGAAATTAAATTTCACTTTTTGCTTTGGTAGATGGGTTTACAGATATTTTTTAGTCTTTTTTTTTTCAGTTTTTATTTAATGTTTTTTCAGTTGATATCTTCTGATAGTTTATGCTTCTTAATTGGTTTGCAGGTTTGAAGAATATGTCAGATAATTGTGGCATGCAAGCTGGTCCTCTTGTTTAACCATTTTTCAAACACTCCTGCTTTTTTTAAAAACTTCAAGAAATGAGTTTTAGAAAACATTGTGGAAAATGAGGAATCTGTCTTCTACCTAAACAAAGATTTTCAAGATTTCATCAAATGTAAATTGTTGTCATGAGTTCTTTGAATTTAGTACTTTCTAAAATTTTGATATCTGATAATGAGTTAAACAAGACAAGAATTTATTCATAAATTCATTAATGATAATAATGAATAAAACTACTATCTTCTTCAATAAATTTTATTCAATTTAAAGACAAGTTTTCAGAATTTATGAATATATTAACATGCATCTTTGGTTCTTCAATTCAAGTCATAAGCCTGTAAATATGTTCTAAACATTACCTTTTTTTAAAAAAATACTTTATTCAGCTCATATTGCAAAACTACCTGAAGACATGTTACCAGTATATTGCTTTTGAAAATAAGTATAATTCTACAGCTAAACGGTTAGGCTCCAAAATATAAAGCTTTTAGTTAAAACTTCACAGTTTGCTTCACTATTTGTGATTTATTTTCTGTTACAGGACATATTTGACAGTGGTGTGTACTAACAGGAACGAACAAAGAACGAAATGAACAGATTCAAATATATCGACCAATGAAAAGCAAAACTTTTTCAATCATTCCTAGAATAGATGTTGTGTCAATATCTTTTGAAAAGAATTGTATTGTATGGCTAATATTCAAAAAACTCTACCCAAGGGAAATTCATCAGTCTACAATGATTCTTATGGAATTGGCCAGGGTTTTAACAGCAATCTCTTCATTATGTTTTCAACCCTTAACCCATTCCCACACAGTTACCCTTTTTCATGCACCGTAAGAAAAGAGCGTAGGTAAACATTGTGGGAAATGAAGAAATTGCTTGTCACAAGCAATTTCTTCATTACCTACAATGTTTTTCACCTTAAAAGATAGATATGTTTGGAATACCACCAACTTGTTGTCTGCAACTTCTTTGAATTTGGACCAGTCTTAATTTATTTCGTGTTGGAATAGGTTAACCGTTTCCCACACAATTACACTTTTTAACGCCCCTCAAGAAAAACACTTTGGAAATCAGTATGTAAAAAGAAGAAATTGCTTGTGACAAGCAATATCATCATTTTATACAATGTATTCTACCAAGAAAGTTGAAAAATCTTAAATTTTCGTAAATTAAAAATTGTCATCTGCAACTGCTTTCAATTAGGGCCAGTCTAAAATTTTGTCGTTTGGTAATTGGTTAAAAGCATTTGAATGTTCAACTGACACTGTTGATACTGGTGTCTGCCAATACAATTCTTTTTAGACGTACATGTTTTTGAAATTTTAATCAATGTTGTGATGTTGAAGATGCACATTATGTTAGATTGCCCGTCCAAATGCCGGAAATCCGTCCATATTCTTAGAATGAAAAATCAACATACTGCTTACATCTGAATCAAATTTACTTGTAAATGTAATTATTTTTATGACTTTTGTTAAATCATTTGTTATATTTTTATGGTCTCTTTTTATGATTTGAAATCCCAGAGTACCAATACCAAAGATTATCCGTCCATAATTGAAGGGTTGGTTGTAATACTTTTCTTTATGACTCTATATGATATATGTGCAGCCATGATGAAAAGTTACGCACTCAACTGTTGATTTGAGCTGTAACGTTGTTAGTGCTGTCTCCCCTATTTTATTTTGAGTTATTTTATTTTGTCTTAATGATTATACATTTTTATTATTTTCAACTTATTATATAAAATCATTCATTTGTGAAATGTTAGGAAAAAAATAGAAAATAGCATTTTACCCTTTAACCCATTCCAACACAGCAAAATTTTAGACTGGTCCAAATTGAAAGAAGCTGCAGACGACAATTTCAAGTTGATGGAATTCTGAATTTTTTCGTCTTTTAGTATAGAAAACATTGTGGATAATGAAGAAATTGCTTGATTGAGTTTTCACGCACTTAAGAAGTTGATTGTAACTCCTTCCAATTTGGACAAATCTAAAATTTCGCCATCTTGTAATGGGTTAACCCATTCCAAAATGTTTTTCTTGAGGGGCATCATAAAGTGTAATTGTGTTGGAATGGGTATCTAAGAATTCACAAAGATGAATTTACTTTTTATATTATTTCAAACACACAAAAAAAGATGTATATTTTGTTTCATATTGATCTTTAAATACTTACTTTCAGGGAAGGGTATTATTATCATTGTTATTGTTTGTTAATCGAAATATGATAACCAAGTTTTAAGACTTCCTAAATTCATAGCTCTCTAAACCATTGTAACTACTGCTTGAATAAACTGAAGCTATATGTTTTGATAGCCAACACACTGCATCTGAGAAAAATATCAACATAAATACTTTTGATAGACATGTTTAATCGAATACAAAACAAATTCAAAAATCATGCATAAAATAGTAGAATTGGAATTGATTATTTAAATAAGATCAAATGAATATTGTCAGTTTGTGACCAAAATGAGATAACTACAGCTTAATGCTGTAGTCTCAACATTTTGGTCACCTGACAACAAGTATAAAGATATTTACATTATTAAGTTACAACCACTTTTAAGTAAGCAGTATTAGAACTGATATGTGTGATTATCAAAAGAAATTGGTTTAGAGTTTGAGAATTTTGAAAAATTTGATAAGGATTCCTTATTTTTACATAATCATGTGGTTGAATTTCAGATCAAAATTTCAGAAATAAGCAACAAAAGTTATATTTCACAAAGAAGCACTCTTAACTACAGAACTAAACAACTCCAGGTGTTATTAGCCTGGGGGCTTCACAATAAAGTATTATATGTTGTAATCACTGTAAATTAGGGAATACCACAGGGTTCTTGTTAGAGGGAGTTGTGTCAATTTCAACCCATTTAAGAGATGGAGAGGATATTTTTTGTTTTCATGGAGGTATGAACCGAAAAAACTAATCACACTGTATGAATACGCGAAGCAGATTCATACATTGTATGATTAGGTTTTTACGGTTCATACCTCCATGAAAACAGAGCGAAAGAAACAAAACCTTTGCAAATTTTGATACCTTTTTGTATGGGACTATTTTGTGCAGAAGCATACAAAATTGTTGCATGCTCAAAATTTTGTTCATAGAGTTTTGAATAATTTTTTTCGACCAATCGTTTTTGATAGACGAAACTAAAAATTAGATCATTACCACGTAATCACACATTTTAATGTACAAAAGAAATATTGCCATGGAAAAAAATGTGAGAAAAGAAGATTGCTACACCAGTGGAATTACTTAGATATCTAAATAATTCACCAAAAAGCATTAAACAAAATATGTTCTGTTTCAAAGCCTGTTTCTTTGGTACAAACTAGAATCTAGTAAGTACCCACAACAAAGGATTAAGAAAAGATATAACAAATTTAGAATGTCATCACTCCCTCTTATCTAGAGTTCTGTTAGGATAACCGCAGGGATCTGGAGTTTGGTTGAACTAGTAATTTGACCACATTACAGATGCCTGTGGGAAAAAAGAATTATAAAGGGGCAAATCTTTAGATCATCGTTTAGGTCCTTTGGCAATTTTGAAAGCCCATAAAAAATTTACAACATTTAGTTGGCCAGGGATTCACTTAACAGATAAAATCAAGAGACATGAAAGCATAAATTGCTTGTCTTGTTCCTGTTTTCAAGTCAATTAATTTGATTGGAGGGGTGAAAAACATGACCATTTTTTTTTAGAACATTGAGAGTTATGTGAAGAAAATGAATGAGTTTTGAAACAAATAAAAGCTTTAACCCATTCCCAAATGACAAAATTGTAGACTAGTCCAAATTCAAAGAGGTTGCAGACAATAAAACAATTTTTTCTTTAAATAAGGGCCAAAATGAGGAAGAAAACATTTTGAGAAAAGAAGGAATTGCTTGTTAAAAGCCATTTCTTTTCTCACCAGGTTTTCCTAAATATACTTCTTTGATGCATAAAAATATTGGGTTGTGTGGGAATGGGTTAAAAGGAAATATGTGACAAATACTTTTCTATTCTTTGCATTAAAAAGATGTAAAAAATAAAAGCATACAACCAATATTTTAGTGAATCCATCTGGCCTTTGTCTCTTATATCTGATTGATTAAGCAAAACAAACATCATAAGCCTTCAAATGTCCAGTTAGAGTTGTGAACTTACATTTTGTGGTAGAAATTTATCATCCTTCCCATATTAAAATGTATTATCAATTAAAAAATTTGATTGTTTGATATTTGCATTCAGGTTCTAAATTCATATTTGTTAAATATCTTCATATTATCTGTCTTCTTCAAGACCTCATGTTTTGTAAGCAAGCTGATGATACATACATGTATGTATATTTTGATCTGTGATGTATATTTTGTTAAACGATTATATAAATATGTGATATAGATAGCATTTTCCGTCCTAAAGAGAATGAATCGTCCAATTATATTTCAAATTTTGTTATGTATACTTTCAAGTAAAAGCTTATGCTGCAACTGTTAACCCATTCCAACATAATCCCTCCTTTTTACGCCCCTCAAGAAAAAAGGTTTGGAAAACATTGTGGAAAATGAAGAAATTGCTTGTATCAAGCAATTTCTTCATTATCCACAATGTTTTCTATCCAAAACGACGAAATAGTTCAAAATTCCATCAACTTGAAATTGACGTCTGCCGCTTCTCTGAATTTGGACCAGTCTAAAATTTTATTATGTTGAAATGGGTTAAAAATATTTGCAGCTGCAATTGAGCAGATGAAGGAAAGATTTTCAGTAGACATTTTCAAAGTACTTGTCCTTTTGAGAAGAAAACATAGAAAAATTACTTATGAACAGCAACTTGTTCTTTCCAACAAAGTATCCTTCATGAAATATCTTGTGATCTCAAAATAATTGTTGCAGAGGAAATGGTTAAATGTCAAAAAGAGGTTATATTCCTTTCCTTTCTAAAATTTTGACAAGAATCAAATTATAAAAAATGCTGAATTTGAATACTGAGCCTAACCATATATATTACAAGCCAAATTTTAGCTGGTAAATTACCTTTATGCGCAGCTCTTGAACAGTTGAAATGAATATACTGTTTAGGGTAAATAACAAATTTGAATTTCTCCAGATTTTGAAAATCAAGAGTGTTTATTTCCATATACAAATTTGATTACAAGATGTTTTATACACGTATCATTGGGCAATTGTATTAACCCATTACCACACAATCTCTCCTTTTTATGCTCCTCAAGAAAAAAAGCTTTGGACAACATAGTGGAAAATGAAGAATTTGTTTGTATCAAGCAATTTCTTCATTGTCCACAATGGTTTCTATTCAAAAAGACAAAAACAAAAACAAAAAAAAAGAAATTCCATCAACTTGAAATTGTCATCTGCAGCTTCTTTCAATTTGGATCAGTCTAAAATTTTACTGTGTTGGAATGGGTTAAAGGTGTTAATTCTGCTCCACATTTATTACCAAATATCTAGATTGTATTGTCATTTGACTGCTAGGGATTCGCCTGACATAGTAAGATTTACAGGGTAGATTCTACCCCAATATGTTTGTTACGATTGTTATGTCTTTCATCAAAGAGAGTGAACTTAATATCCTTTTCTTGTATTGAATGTATCAACTGCTGAATTTGTATTTGATATCTGGTGGGTCAGTGCTAAACTCTTGTAACTATGTAGAGGATTTATATGAACCTACAACAATTATGAGAGTTTTGCCTTGCGCTGTGTTATCTCAGTATACTATGGCGGCTTATAATTGTACTCTATTAATCATTCCCACTTGATCCTGCTTTAAACGATTCTGATGGGGAAAATAACTTTTGAAATCATTTTGGAAAATGGAGAAATTGCTTGTTAACCATTTCTACATCTTCACTAGGTTCTAACAAGAAAGACAGAGAATGAAAAATTACATCAACACAGAACTGTTGTCTGCAACTTCTTTGAATTTGTCAAAAATTTTGTAATCTGGTAATGGTTTAATGATAGATAAATGATTCTATTCATCTTGTATTCCCTGAATTATTAACCTGTTTGAATAAATTAGTTTAGAAATCCTCAGTAAGTTATGAAAATTTAGTATCTGCAGCTTTAATAAACTTTAGTAAGGATATTTTTAATTCCGCCTATAGAAAGGGTATTAAGTTATTGTTTGGAATTGTCTGGACTTAAATTAGACCAAGTTCTCTTGTTGAGCTGTTTAAATGATTTAGAATAAAGTTACTTTTAGAAGCAATACTACGTTTGCTGTCACTTATATTTGTACAATCCCGCTTTTTTAGTCCTTCAAAATGAAGGCTTAGGAAAACATTGTGGGAAATGAAGAAATTGCTTATAACAAGCAATTTCTTCATTTCCCACACAGTTATCTACCCCTAATACAATAGTTTTTAAGCTGGAAGACAAGAAAAGATGAAATTTCATAAGTTTGAAATTGTCGTCTTGCAACTTCTTTGAATTTTGCGCATTCTAAAATTTTCTCTACTGCTGTGGACCTACTTGAAATTCAACCCTTACTCCTCAACACCTTTCAGGATACAAGTTCAAGGTCGTCGACCTAACCACAGAACTAAGCGTTTCCGAAAATGTCGATTCAGCCTCGACTTTTGTTCTCTTTCTATCCGATTGAAGGATCGTGGAAAAATTGTCAATGCGAACATAATCAAGCTTGCAACTTTACGTATTCAATTTGGAACGTCCAAATAGTATTCTATCATTGACCAATCGCAGCTGTTGATCAAAGAATCAACCAACTCTTTCACTATTTTTGTCATATGTTAATGACCATAAATTACGCGGTTTTGAATCTAAGTCGAACTTCCTGTCAGAGTCAGTGGGCGTGGCCGGCGATCTGTCAATTATCGACGCCAACAATATAAGGAGCTATCATTTTTGTCGAGCCCGCTTGCGGTGTGCGAGATATAGTTGTTACTATGACAAGTCGGTGTATGTGCGTTAGTCAGTCCGTCCGTCCGACCGACCGAATTAGTCTGGACAATTACTCCTACAATTATGGATGGATTTCAAAATAACCTGGCACAATTATTCTCCATCATGAGTAGATGTGCCATTTGAAAGAACTTTTTGGATAGCTTCAAGTTCAAGGTCACAGCTCAAGGTCAAACACTAAAATTGTGCTTGTCCGGAGCATTTCTCCTACATTTATGAATGGATTTCACAAATGAATTGGCATAATTGTTATCCATCATGAAAGGATGTGCCATTTGAAAGAATTTTTGGATAGGTTCAAGGTCACAGCTCAAGGTCAAACACTAAAATTGTGTTTGCCCGGAGCATTTCTCCTTCAAGTATGGATGGGTTTCAAAATAAATTGGCACAATTGTTCTCCATCATGAGTAGATGTGCCATTTGAAAGAATTTTTTGGATAGCTTCAAGTTCAAGGTCACAGCTCAAGGTCACACACTAAAATTGTGCTTATCTGGAGCATGATACCTACAAAAGTTTGCGGGCTCGATGTAACATGATGGGTGCCAGCACTGTAGTTATACAGTATTCTCGGTAAATATCACGCGTCGTGAAACGTGACTTGGCCACGTTCCAGGGGGCGTGCCCTGAGAGTGTTGTATAACCAGTGACTGAGTATAAAAGATGCTGTTAACCGCCGCAGCCGCAGACTGGAGACTGGAGACTGGAGACTGGAGACTGCAGACTGCAGACTGGAGACTGTAGTAGAGAGAGTTAGTTAGACAGGTTACTTGGTCGGGTGTAAATATGTAAATAAAATGTAGCTGATAGTAGCTGATAATGGACGTTGTGTTGCTTCGATAATTATTCTACCTGTACCACCTCCTTCGCTCTCGCCGTCGCTGTACTACATGACGCTTTTGTGGTGCCGCCGAACCAGGATCTGGGTTGAATTGAACTGAACTGTTCCTGCTGTAGTTTTGCTGTGCTGAATTGTGATTGGTGGAATTCGAGAACCGTAAGTTGTCAATTTTGCATATTCTTTTGCGTAGGCATGGCAGAATTATTAGAGATCGCAAGATCTGTTGAGGGACAGATCAAGAACTTAACAACGGCAGTGGGGGCCCAGGGGGTGGCGAAGATAGTAAATATTTTCGATGGTTCTGATCCGAAGCAATTTAAACAATGGATCAAAAGCATAGAAAAATATGCAACACTTACAGGAGTAACAGAAGACTCTGTTAAGTACATTGCATATCAGGCATGCAGTGGCCCTGTCAGTGACTTTTTAAAACGTTATTACGAGCAGAATATAGGACATAATTGGGATCAAGCAAAGACAGAATTACGACTTAGGTTTGGGGAGGTTGTTGACCAGCAACATGCATTGTTACTTTTACGACGGGTTAAGCAAAAATCGGGAGAATCAATTCAAGTTTATGCTGAGAGATTGTTAACTCTCGCTGAGGACGCATTCGATGGACCTGATCAGATGCAACGACATCTGGTGGGATATTTTATTGATGGACTAGCACAGGACTACATGAAAATGAAAGTCATGCGTGATAATCCGCCGACGTTTAATGAGGCTGTGAGAATCGCCACAGGTGAACAAAATTTGCGAAAAAGATTTACCCTTAGGTTAGGACAACAAAATGCGCAAGCTAGAGAAGAGACACCTATGGAAATAGGTCACTCACGATCTAAGTTGTTGAAATGCCATTATTGTAAGAAATTAGGGCACGTCATAAAAGACTGTCGACTGCGAAAAGCCAGTATAAATGCTACTTCCGAAAAGCCAAAATATCAAAATAATATGGAAAACGTTAAATGTTATGCGTTTGGGAAATTTGGACACATTGCTAGAAATTGTCCAGAGAAGCAAACACAAAATAACTCTTTAAACTCAAATGCTTCCCACATGTAGAAGCCGGTGTGGGAAGAAAATCAGAAGACAAACTGAAGGCAAAATTTGCGAAAAAGAATAAACATACTAAAAGGAAATGTATTCAAATTAATTCAGTTAACAAAGGACCTAATTCTCTTCTTCTCAAATTACAAAAACAAAAATATAGAGCTCTTTTGGATTCGGGCGCTGAGGTATCTTTGATTCATAGTCGTGTTTATAATGCATTAAAAATTAAACCTAGGTTACAAAAACATAAATTAGACTTAACAACTGCTGGAAATACTCCACTTCACATCGATGGTATAGCAGAAATTGAGTTTATGTTAGGAGGGCTAAAAATGACCCATAAATTTTATGTAGTACGAGACCTTAATCGAAATATTATAATAGGACTTGATTGGCTTCAATCACGAGGGGTTCGTGTGTATCATGATTTGGGATGTATCCGGGTCGATGAGTCATATGTTCCGCTTGTAGATGATATACATATATCTTCCGTTGCTAGGATGAAACATAAAACCAAGATTCCTCCACAGTCTGCCCATATTTGTCAATGTCAGGTGAGAAGGCACGTGGATCTTCCATCAGGTTATGAGTATGAGATTTCTCCCTTCGAAGTAGGTCAAATTGGCAGTGAGCCAGGCTTGTTAATGATGAATTCAATCTCTAAGCTTTCTGATAACAGGAGATTACCTGTTATGCTCGTTAACACCACTAATAAGACGTTATCTTTTAAAGCTGGAACACCTGTAGCACGTATCAGGCAAATTAAATCTACAGAAATAATGAGCATAGATAAGCAATCTTCGGGCGTGCCAATTAGTGAGAAAAGTCACGGAAACACTAATAAGAAAATTGACACTAATGAGTTAGATAAACTAGATGTTCCTCTTGAATTCAAGCCAAAAATAATCACAGTGCTGAACAAAAACTCTGACTTGTTTGCAAAAACTGATGCTGATTTGAGTCACACGGACACAGTTAAGATGAGAATAGATACTGGAACACATGAACCAATTAAACTTAGGCCTTATCGTACTCAACTGAATAATAGAAAAATTATCGATCAGGCAGTTGATGAAATGTTAGAATCTAAGATCATACAACGAAGTAGGAGGGCTAAAAATGACCCATAAATTTTATGTAGTACGAGACCTTAATCGAAATATTATAATAGGACTTGATTGGCTTCAATCACGAGGGGTTCGTGTGTATCATGATTTGGGATGTATCCGGGTCGATGAGTCATATGTTCCGCTTGTAGATGATATACATATATCTTCCGTTGCTAGGATGAAACATAAAACCAAGATTCCTCCACAGTCTGCCCATATTTGTCAATGTCAGGTGAGAAGGCACGTGGATCTTCCATCAGGTTATGAGTATGAGATTTCTCCCTTCGAAGTAGGTCAAATTGGCAGTGAGCCAGGCTTGTTAATGATGAATTCAATCTCTAAGCTTTCTGATAACAGGAGATTACCTGTTATGCTCGTTAACACCACTAATAAGACGTTATCTTTTAAAGCTGGAACACCTGTAGCACGTATCAGGCAAATTAAATCTACAGAAATAATGAGCATAGATAAGCAATCTTCGGGCGTGCCAATTAGTGAGAAAAGTCACGGAAACACTAATAAGAAAATTGACACTAATGAGTTAGATAAACTAGATGTTCCTCTTGAATTCAAGCCAAAAATAATCACAGTGCTGAACAAAAACTCTGACTTGTTTGCAAAAACTGATGCTGATTTGAGTCACACGGACACAGTTAAGATGAGAATAGATACTGGAACACATGAACCAATTAAACTTAGGCCTTATCGTACTCAACTGAATAATAGAAAAATTATCGATCAGGCAGTTGATGAAATGTTAGAATCTAAGATCATACAACGAAGTAGATCAGCATGGTCATTTCCAGTTGTAATCGTCGATAAGAAAGATGGAACAAAAAGGTTTTGCGTTGATTTTCGACAATTGAACAAAATTACAAAGACAAATTCTTACCCTCTCCCAGTAATAGATGACATATTAGCTCTGTTAGGCAAGGCTAGGTACTTCTCCTCTCTTGATCTGAAATCAGGGTATTGGCAAGTTAAGATGTCTGACTCCGACAAAGAAAAGACAGCATTTGCTTGTCACCGAGGTCTATTTGAATTTAACGTTATGCCGTTCGGGCTTACAAATGCGCCAGCTATCTTCCAAGAACTGATGAATAGAGTTTTGGAGGGCTTAAGTGATTTTACAACCGCTTACTTAGATGATATTTTGATATATTCAAGAACTTTAGAAGAGCACTTAAAGCACATACAACAAGTGTTTCAACGTCTTCGTGAACATGGTCTTCGTCTGAAACTCAAGAAATGTAGTTTCCTGAAGAAAGAAACAAATTACTTAGGATTTGTTATCAATGCTAATGGCATTCAGCCAGAAGAGAAAAAAGTTGATGTAATTAGATCTCTTTCACCTCCAACTAATGTGCGCGAGGTTAGAAGTTTTATAGGTATGTGTAGTTACTATCGAAGATTCATACCTCAATTTTCTAGCGTAGCTGAACCTATTATTTCTCTAACTCGGAAATACGCCAAGTTCAAATGGGACTCTAGTTGCCAATTAGCTTTTGATAAATTGAAGGACAAATTGTCAGAATTGCCCTTATTATGTTTCCCCGACGTCAGTTTACCATATAAATTGTACACTGACGCTAGCGACAAATGCATTGGTGCATGTCTTACCCAGACTGTTATTGAACAAGGACAAGAAATTGAGCGTCCTATATACTATTTATCACACCGACTGAGTGACACCCAGACTAGATGGGCTGTCATAGAGAAAGAAGCATATGCAATCTATTACAGTTTGCAAAAACTGGATCATTACCTCCATAATGCTAAGTTTACGGTGTACTGTGACCATAAACCTTTAAGATATTTATTGGAGTCTACGATCCAGAATAAGAAAGTTTCGCTATGGTCCTTAAGTATTGCCGGTTACGACTGTCAGATTGAGTATCTGCCAGGCACGATGAATTCAGTAGCTGACCTGCTTTCGCGTGTACCGCCAAACTCACTTAAGAACCAGACAGATGATTCGCTTCTAAATGACCCAGATGTGAGTGGTCAAATGTACCAAATTAATGTTCTGAACTCTAACGAGTTCCAGCCAAAACGTTTCGCAAGATGTCAACCGCATCTTGAAGACGAGGTTGAAAAGCCCCTTTTCTATGAGCCACTTGATATGATTGTTGAACAAGACAAAGATGAAAATCTGAAACAAATTAAACAAGGATTACTAAACGATACGTTATCCCCCTCTCTTGCTAAAAAACATCTAGTTCTCGATGGAATTTTGTATTACATTTCATTTACTGACTCCGATCCAACTCTTCGTCTTTACATTCCTCAACATCTTCAAACTGATGTTTTGTCTGAATATCATAGATCTTTAGGACATATGGGGATAGATAAAACATATGATGCAATTCGAGCAAAATACTTCTGGATTAATCTATTCAAAGATGTTGTTCAATATGTTACGTCCTGTTTAGTTTGTCAAACAAGGAGTAGTAAAAAGACTAAACCAGCTGTTCAAGAAACTGACACGCCTCCTTTTGCGTGGGCAAAATGTGCTGTCGACATAAGCGGGCCGTATCCTATTACATTGTCCGGAAACAAATACATAATCAGTTTCATTGACCTATTTTCTGGTTATCCCGAGGCGTTTGCGTGTCCTGACAAAAGTGCGCAAACGATGGCTCACCTCATTATAGATGAAATTGTACCTCGTTATTCCTGTCCTCTTGAAATATTGTCTGATAACGGTTCTGAGATCGTTAATCAGGTCATTAAAGAGACCTTGGCTGAATTAAATATACACCATGTAACAACGTCCTTTTACCATCCTCAAAGTAATGGTCTGATAGAACGATATCACAGAACACTAGTTGATGTTATGTCAAAGAAAATGCAGATTGAAAATGCTCAGTGGGATGCATTTCTACCTCACGTACTTTCAGCTATCCGGTTCGGTGTAAATGAATCAACAAAATGTTCGCCTTTCTACCTTTTGTTTAATAGAGAATGTGTGTTACCAATCGACACAATTCTGAGGCCGCGTCGAAAATACCAAGGAGAAGACCCTCATAAAATTTCGTTAGAACAACAACATAAAGCATTTCTCTTAGTTCATCGAAATAGGAAAAAAGCCAAACAAAAACGAAATGAGTACAAAAACCGAAAAATTGATGACGTCAAACTTCAGGTTGGTGACCCCGTTTATCTCAAAAACCACACTCGTAAAAATAAATTGGACATTAAATGGCGTCCTTATTATCGGATAATTGAACAAACATCACCTGTTACTTTTATTATCAAGCATCAATTAGATGGAAGCACGACCAAAGCTCATGCTGAACACCTGCGTTTAGCTAATTTAGAGGAATGGCACGTACCTGTAGATAAGTCAAGCCGCCAATTAAGACCAAGTAATTACGTTGTTCCGCCTATTTCGTCTGAAAGCGATAGTTCAGATAGTGAATCATCAACTGACACGATAATTTACGATAAGAGTAAATTAGTGCGTAGGCTGAAACGTCAGCGTTCACAAAGTTCTGATGAATCAGATATACCCCTAGCCGAATTGAGGCAGAGAATAAGGTCACGAAACAAACGTGATTCAAAATCCAATTAGGATAATAATGAGAAAATGATAAGAAGTAATAGCCTTTCAGTTTGTAATCTGTAAAAGACGAGGCTTCCTTCAGTTATAGTTAAAACTGAGGCATGCGAAAAGGTACCTTCGCTTTGTTTGAACTTTGTTAAACTGTTGTTGTTTAACTTCGTTGTGCGTTAATTGTTCTTGTTTTCATTATAAGAAAGAACAATGGTTAACTTCACGTTTACATTAAGCATTTTGGCAGCAATGTTATACATAAATGTCAGACAGCGTTCGTCGGCCGCGTTCGTTGCTGAAGCGATAGTCATTCGGGACAATGTTATATATTATAAGACAAATGAAGTAAGCACCACTAGGGCAAAATGGCTAGCAACAATTGTAATTGATTTGGAAAATATCCAGGATCTTCTGACAAGGTTAGCTGAAGATCTTAGACGAGTTAATCAGGCATTTAATGTCGTAGAATCAAGTCACTTGAAAGGGACAGAAAATTTCCAACGTACTTTTCAAGGGCTAAGGCAAAAAGTTAAGTACTTGCAAGAGGTTGAAAAAGAGATTAAGAGTGAATTGTTTCCTCTCATGTCACTTGCGAAAAAGACTCGAAATCGTAGGAGTCTATTACCATTTGTAGGAGATGCAATGTCATGGTTATTTGGAGTAGTCAGTGAATCTGACTTAAAGAATATTCGCAATCAGGTATCATCTCTGGAATACAATCAAAAGCAGATAGTTCATATTGTTGAGCAAAGTCTGACAATTATAAATGAGTCAAGAACACTCATTCGCGAAAACCGAAGAACAATGTCGAAAATAATCAGAAGTCTTTACGCAATGGATATAAAAATCAATTCCATGGCTCAAGAACTTACCAAGCAAATCAGTGAAAACCGTCGATTTCTTGAAATATACAGTTACCTGAATCTTCTAATTAGTGAAATAACTATTCTCACACAAAATGCAAAAACATATCTCACGCAGCTGAGAGCTGATTTAGATTATTTGGCGCTTGGAAAACTTCCTGTAACGATAATTAGTCCACCGAGATTACAAAGCTTGTTAGTTGAAATTCAGAAGGCGTTGCCTGATTTAATGTCACTAATTAACGACCCTAAAACTGAGATATGGGAGTTTTATAAGTACATGCGAACAGAAACAGCCTTCGTTAATGGCAAAATAATTATTATTTTTTCAATCCCAGTGATAAGGCTAGATAACAGCTATGAAGTTTTTGAGGCTATCTCAATCCCAGTACCACCACCTGTTGGTGTCAAACACCGAGGGAGAACAAAACGTACTGATTTATTGGCTAATTACAGATTAGAAAGTAACGCGTTCCTGATAGATAAAGCACGAACAAGCTATCGTTTACTTTCTGACACAGAAGTTCAGACTTGTAGTCACCATCGCACGAAATTTTGTACTTTAATAAGTCCTGAATTCCCGGTAAATGTAGACCATACCTGTTTGATTAATTTATTCATGGACGCAAGGAAAACAGACTACTGTACACCGCAAGTATCTCAAGAGAGATTGCCTATAGCTAAATACTTACTTGATACCACATGGTTGATTATTTCGCGGACGAACTTAAGTTTTGCATTGGTATGTAATGGCCTACATACTGAGGTTCATACTAGGTCGCCTGTTGACGTAATTAAGATAGACAGTGGTTGTATTGCTTCCAATAAATTCTTTACTTTATCACAACCCTACGTTGTGGGTAAAACAAATATGACTCATGAACAATACACGCAGTTAAAAATTGCAAATTTTACCGATGACGTGGTTTGGAAACCTTTTAAAGAACAATTTCCTAATGTCTCGAACATTGACATACCAGAACAACTGACGACTATAAATGACATGCCCTTGGACTTGTTACTACGTCAACTACATAATGTGCACTATGTAGACGGACATGCAAGGTTTAGTTTCTGGTATATTGCTAGTCTTGTGCTAACTCTGGTGGCTGCCTTTGCTGTTGTAGTTCGCTATTGTATTATGTCTAGAATTAGAAAATTTCTGCCAGATTGCTTATGTAAAAGGTGTGTGAAGCGACAACGACAGGCCGAGGATTCGACGGGAGTTGAACTCCAAACCATGGAGATCGATGGGAAAGAACCATCCACTGAGGCAGTGTCGAGCACCGACCAAAGGATACCTACACTGTATCCATACCTGTTGACCGCCCATGAAAGGGTTAATTAACATACAGAACTGTAGATAGATGGCTGATAAGAATGTCGTAGTAAATCGTGGTAATTATGTGGAAACAATTAAATTGGGCACAAGCAAGTTAGTAAGAATAATTGGGAGAACTATAAAAAATAATTGCCTTGATAAACTTTGATAACTTACCTATATATCCAGAAAATTAGAATATCTCTCACTTGTGCTTTAATCTTCATCCTATTTAGACGAACACCGAAAATTGGAAACTTTAAAGATGGCTTACGAAAACATGGAACACTTTCACAAAGTATCAGAAATAATTGAGCGTGTAATACGTGACAATAATTATAACCAGATGCCGGACAGATATATTGGACACCTGTCCGTGCAAGTAACTGCCGCTGTGTTAGACCACTATAAATTGAAGGATATTGCCGGTGACGATGACGACGACGATTGCGTCCTCGTCAACACGGAAACAGATGAGGACGACGATGACTGCGTGGTCGTTCGTGTAGAGCAACCACATGCCAGTGACTGTGGGAGCTGTTTACATCTCGGAGACGATGATGGACACGAGACCGTGAACGACGATTGTGAGGACGAAAACGATTATCATGAGGAGGACGAGACTTATGATGAGGAGGACGAGACGGACGAACATTGTGAACATTGTAAATACACCGAAATGCAAGAATAATTAGTCGTGGACAAAGTGTAGTGTTAAAGCAATTATGTGCAATAAATAAGGACAATATTTCTATTTCAAGGTAGGGGTTGAGTTAAGTTTTACTTTGCTAGTTAAGGTTAAAAATAAATGTTCAATTGCCATTGTTAATGTTCTCTTTTTAATTAAGTTAGGTGTCAATTAATTGTTATTGTCCTTTAATAATGTTACTTCTATTGATTATCCATGTAAGGTGTTAGGCTTCTATTTAAACTTTCAAGTATGGACATCACTCCTCTGTTGATATAGTATAGTCAAGATTCTAGTTAATTTAGCAAGTGATGTGGGTTACAACAGGAATGCCATACAGCTTTGTTTATTTCTTTTTCTTGTATCATGACGTAATTTTGATTAAAAAAAATTATGTTAAATTTGTAAACCAGGTTTTACAAATTTTAAAAAGAAAAGGGCGGATGTAACATGATGGGTGCCAGCACTGTAGTTATACAGTATTCTCGGTAAATATCACGCGTCGTGAAACGTGACTTGGCCACGTTCCAGGGGGCGTGCCCTGAGAGTGTTGTATAACCAGTGACTGAGTATAAAAGATGCTGTTAACCGCCGCAGCCGCAGACTGGAGACTGGAGACTGGAGACTGGAGACTGGAGACTGCAGACTGGAGACTGTAGTAGAGAGAGTTAGTTAGACAGGTTACTTGGTCGGGTGTAAATATGTAAATAAAATGTAGCTGATAGTAGCTGATAATGGACGTTGTGTTGCTTCGATAATTATTCTACCTGTACCACCTCCTTCGCTCTCGCCGTCGCTGTACTACATCGACAGCAGTTGTCCTGCGACAACCATCTAGTTGTCTCCACTCGACGAAGTTCAGCGAGGCAATTTTCATGGTGTTATGTCCACCCGTCAGAGTTTTCGTGAATTTTTCTCAATGTAAAGAACCTTGTCATTTTCACCCAAAGTTCACAGGAATGTTTCTTCGGTTTTCCGTTTCAGATTCCTTCTACATTTACTTTCCACGAAACATTCAGGTGAATGACATGAGAACAAAAGTTTTATTTGAATGGGGTTTAACGACATTTTTAATAGAATTCTAGGCATATCGAGGCATTTGGAGCACCTAAACATGTATTCCCGGTATTTCTAACACCAGGTTCATTTCCGAGTCTCCAGCTGCTCATCCGAATTAAGATTATTCACCTATTGGTAGGAGTCAGATGTCGGAAAGGATATTCAACGCGACCGGGCATCGAACCTTGGTCTTCAGGTCATAGTTCGACCATCTACCAACTGCGCTATAGCCGAGGCCATCAACAGAGGTAGATGACTGAAAAATCTCAATCTATAAAACTGATAAATTTCATATTTTTTTCTGCAGGAATTGTCGCCCATTGAGGGTCTACTAAATTAAAATTATTCAGTAATTTTGATATGAAAAAAATCATATTTTCTTTTTTTCCCATTTAAGGTATACAGTGAAACCTCCATATATTGAAACCTATTGCGCGGGTTTTGGGTTTGCGATTCTCGGTCTCTCCCGCCAAAAAAATAATAAATATATGAATGCATGAAATAACCTGTTAAACAGCACGGGGTGGTTTCGTCTCGGATCCTTGCCAAGTCCTGCATGATAGCTGCGGCATGTAGGCGACCGAAATCCATAGGAACCTTTTCAGATTGAGGGAAATTGAATATGCCAATCAAATTTTAGCTCCAATCTCAAGGTAAAGGTATAATGAGGTTTGGCCAAATACTTACGAAGAGAATATCGTCATTATGCAAAAAATATATCGTAACTACAGTTTGAATAAAATTGTAGCTACGACAACTTGGTCGCCGGACGAATTTACCGGCAGAACCGAATATCAATTGATTGGAAAGAGCCGGTGAACAGCCCATATACCACGTATAAATATTCTTCGCAGAGCGGCGCAGATACACCCGAAGGGCACGCTAGTGAAATGTATATTTTTTCAGTATTCATTCCAAAATGCCTCGGGTACATGTACGTTGCGGCAAGTAACAGTTCATTCCAATTGAAGCTATTATTTTTTTCAGTACTTTATTTCAAAATGCCTCGGGTACATGTACGTTGTGGCAAGAAACAGTTCATTCCAATTGAAGCTATTATGTTTTCAGTACTTTATTCCAAAATGCCTCGGGTACATGTACATTGCGGCATGTAACAGTTCATTCCAATCGAAGCAATTATTTTTTCAGTACTTTATTCCAATATGCCTCGGGTACATGTACATTGCGGCAAGTAACATTTCATTCCAATTGAAACTATATTAGCTGCGCACATACACACACAAAATCAACAACACATTTTTGGCTCAGCCATTCGTGAAATTATAATAACTTTTTGTTTTTCGCTCAATGTAAGATAAATTATTCATACGATGGAATAAACAATTATCACAATTATATTTACGTTTTATCGACATCATCCAATACAAAATATACAAAAATGTCTTACTTCAAAAAAAAACAAAAAAAAAAAAAAACACACACACAAAAAAACATGATGAAGTCGAATGGCAAAGAAACACTTAAGTGTTCGGGCCGATTAGCCGATTTATCCTAATTAAACCTTCCCTTCATTGCACAATTCTAGATACTTCCAAATTCCAAGGTTTTTTGGGGATAATTTGAATTTGATTTTATTTGAAAAACGATCATTTGGTAGGGTAGAAACTATTCTGGTAGAAGAATAAATTGCTTGTTACAAGCAATTTTTTTCCCCACAATATTTTTTAAGAGGTTGAACCAAGGGAATAGTCAGGGAAAGGTTAGAACTGAAATAGACATGCGACCAGTCTTATTTGGAGACTATGTTGGGTAGCTTAAGCTTTTTGTATTAACCCATTTCGAGGCGGCAAAACTGTAGACTGGTCCAAATTGAAAGGAGTTGGAGACGACAATTTAAAGTTTATGAAATTTTAGATTTTTCAATTTTGTGGAAAGAAAACATTGTATAAAATGAAGATGTTGCTTGTTAGAAGCATTTTCTTCATTTTATATAATGTTTTCCCAAACGTCAAAACTGTCGACAGCAGAGGGTTGGTAGTTCTTATTCCATGGTTTTACCTCTCCTCGAGATAAGGAATGAAAAACGCTGACATGTGGGACTATCTGCAGTCCAGTGATTGTCATTCTGTCATCTAACCTGGCGGAACAAGCGTGACAGCATGCATGTCGTAAACGACGACAAAGAGGGCACTGTTTTGTGATTTTGTTTCATTCCTCGCCAATATCTTGCTTGTTTAATGTGTATGCCCTTATACGTGTAATTGTATGTGTCTGTGGGTTCTGTATGATACACAATATCCTGCGATATATAGCCTAAACTGGCAGCCCGCTTTCTGTATCGATAAATCTAGGGGCAGTAACCCAGTCAATATAAAGCCACGATTTTCAAGGCCCCCTTAAAACCAAGTTCATTCAATAATCTTTATTTGTGATGAAGTATATACATAGATAAGTCGACTGAATACTAAAGCAAGACAAACAAAACAAAATAATACGAAAATGATTTTAGAGTACTCTCGTTACATAAATGGGGGAAATAATAAAAATGTGGACACAAATATCACAAAGTAAAAAACAACAACATAAACAGAGAAAAAATATTTAGAAAAAAAATAAAACAGTATGAACAAAATATAGATTAATAATACTGACCCCCCCCCTCCTTCCTTTCTCTCTCTCTCTCTCTCTCTCTCTCTCTCTCTCTCTCTCTCTCTCTCTCTCTCTCTCTCTCTCTCTCTCTCTCTCTCTCTCTCTCTCTCTCTCTCTCTCTCTCTCTCTCTCTCGCCTAGCTGTCTTTTGTCTGTGTGACCTTTCTGATTAGGTCAGCTGGATTGCAGTTACAAAATTATGTAATTCAGAACCCCAATAATGACCTACCAACAATTTATTGTCTACAAAACATAATCTATCTGGTTCTTTAGTAAATTCGGCATCCGAATTTAACGATTCAAAACCACTAAGGTCTGGCGACAGCTTGTACACCTTATCATGTTCTTTTGCGCAGACATATACATTTTCAGAGCAATCAACAGTGATCCCCGCCGGTCCACAGCCTTCAAGCTTTAATTCAGATACGAGAGAACCATCTGACGCTTTTATACACAATACCTTGTTGTTTGGATAATCGGACAAATAAATTTTATCTTTTAAACAAACGAAGTTAGGAAGAATACCCCTAAGCAAGTCATTTTGCAGCACTTTGAGCATTTTCCCTTTCGGTGACAAAATATGGATAGAATATGCTAGTCCGACGTATTCTACGCAAAGGCAGAATATTTTACCATCACAAAAGTCTATAGACCAACATTTATCATCTAATGGTATCACCTTTTTTTTAACTGCTGGAGTTTTATTAACGTCTATCAACCAAATTTGTTTAATCCATGGAAATGCAATAGCGAGTAGAGAATGCTCATCAGGCCTAGATACGGATGCTTTAGGGGTGCTGGTTTTACCGTCAGATGTAGAAGCCGGATCGGGTGTCTTTTGTTTAGCCACTACATGTATTTCCGTTGCCTCCCAAGGTTGTGCCCCAAACCGAATACGTCTTAATAATGCATTAGTAACGGCGCTGTATATTTTCAAGCGAGAATTATTAGAATCTAAAATAACCCACTTTCTCTTTTCTAGTTTACACAATCCATGCAAAGCACACTCCTTCTCGTCTGAGCCTTGCTTTACATTTACTTTTCCATAAACTCTAGTATTCTCTACCAGCAGTCCCTCTTCTCGCATTTTCTCGTCTCTCATTCCTCCTATGAATAATTCAGTCATGAGTTCTCTCTCGTTCTTTTCACTTTCCAGTTTAACAAATTCGTGGTTCATCGAATGCTTACTTAGACACTCATAACACAAATAAATGTCGCACATATAGCATAAGTAAAATGCAATTTTAGCAACTGTATTCAAAATACACTGGTCACAGTTTGCTTCCTTAACACCAGTCTTTCTCTTTTTAGTTGTTGATATATCCTGATTAATATCAAGTTCTCGTATTTCGTAAGTATCTCTTCCCTCAGAATCGACTTGACCTTCATATGTGCCGTAGGCTCTTGGATTATTGTCAATGCCTAGTTTTTAGTCGTTATCCGTCATTTTACCTGCAATACAATAACGTCCAATACAGATTCGTCCTTTATATTTACTATTAATTAATCGAACTTTCTAACAACTAACTGCTTTTAACTATTTAATTTAGTTAAAATGCTTTGACGTCTGAAATCACAACTTGTTTAACCCATTCTCACTTAACCCCTCCTTTCTACGCCCCTCAAGAAAACGGTCTGGGAAAACATTGTGGAAAATGAAGAAATTGCTTGTGTCAAGCAATTTCTTCATTATCCATAATGTCTTCTATCCAAAATGATAAAAAAAATTAAGATTCAATCAACTTGAAATTTTCGTCTGCAGCTTCGTTCAATTTGGACCAGTCTAAAATTTTGCTGTGAGAGAATGGGTTAATACTATAGGTTCAGCCTACTCCATACCATTCCTTTAATTGGTAGAAATTTAGTAATAACCATTTCCTGTTTGTTTTGTTTTGGGGGTTTTTTGATGATTTTTTTTTATTATAGACTAATCCAAATTGAAAGAGGGTGAAGACGACAGCGAAAATTGGATGCAATTTAAAACGAAGCCATCCTTTTTGATAGAAACTATTGTGGAAATAGGAGAAATTGTTTGTTTCAAGAATGTTCTTCTTTTTCCGCAATATTTCCTCAAGTATATAATCACAGCAACGTAAAATCCCGGGTTTGTACTGGAATGGGTAAAGCAGTCGATCTTTAACCACTGTCATCCTGTACCCAGTATATTATATTAGGTATTGATAACGATAAACCTTCACATACGTACAGTCAGATCATAAGCAACACAACCTGTTTGAAACTTTCAAGCCATGTATTTTTTTGGGGGGAGGGGGGTTGATTAAAAAAATATAATATCCTAGTCCTTTTCACCGCTTTCTGTCCTTTGCTAACCCCTTCTCCGTACGAATCCTGGTTATTGCGCCCCTGTGATTTTATACTTGAGAAAACATTGGGGGAAAAGAAGAAATTGCTTCTTTTCCCTCAATATTTTCTGCCCCGTAGGTTAGTTATGTCAGTTTTCAAATTGCACCCAGTTTTAATTGTCATCTACAACTTCTTCCAAATTGGACGAGGCTAAAATTTTGGAAAACAGAAAAGAATTAATGGTGAATTTCGGGAAAAAAATCATTTTGATAGGGGCAAGCTCCATTACTTGGCAACAGCGATGGGTATTTCTCATGCCCATGCTCTTCTTAACGATAATATGTTAACGTTATACAGGTGCGTGATAAGAGCATTTGCGCTGAAATGTTTTGTGGAATTTGGCTTTAACTGACAAATCTCGCCTGTCAATCAAATAATCAGTCGACAAATGAAATCATTCATTTAGACTGGAAGTCAACTTTGAAATCCGAAAGTGGTCGCCATTTATGTGAAGCACTTCTGTTGGTCTTAGTTACTTAAATGTCGTATCTACAGCTTATTCAAGCTGTAGTTACGGCGTTTATGTCGCAAACCAAAAATTCTACTTTTTGTTAGCGCTACTGACCATAAATCTTGCAAAATAAAGCCGTTTAAGATCGAAGTAAAACTACCTGACGGAGTCAATGGTTGGAGCCAGCAGAGTCGGTGGGCGGGGCCAGCGATTGGTCATTTGGTGACACGGGTTTAGAATCCTCTTGATTCATGATATAAAGTCACTGATCCATTAAAGTAGAAATCCTGATGCATAAAACCGTTGCTGAACAATCTAAATGTGACGAAAGAATTCTAGGAGAGCATCCTAAAGCCAATCGAATGCAGAATAACCCTTTTCGGGTAGGTGTGTATTTTTTGCAGGTTTAAGTTTACAATAACAATATTAAACCTTTCCTGTTCAATCACTGTTTTTACGTCCCTGTGGTTTTATACTTGAGAAAATATTGTGGGAAAAGAAGAAATTGCTTGTAACAAGCAATTTCTTCTTTTCCCACAACATTTTCTACCCTGTAGGTTTGTCACTTTTAAAGTTACACTCACTTTTAGTTGCTGTCAGCAACTTCTTTCAAATTGGACCAGTCTAAAGTTTTGAAAGAAGAGGAAAGGGTTAAATGAAAATACGACCCCAATATGCAATAAGGCGTGAATAAAATGGTGTAGAATTTATAGGATTCCAAAATTAATCCTTTTTGGGTAAGATCGAGTCTTATCCTTTCAAAGTCGAATTGGTAGAATTTACCCATTCCCGAATTGACGAATTGTTGAACATTTCCAAACTTAAAGAAATTACAGACGACATTTCGAAGTATGTGTAAATGGCTGAATTTGGAGGAAAACATTGTAGGAAAAGGAAAAATGGCTGATTACAGGCCATTTCTCTTTTTTCCCAAAATATTTCTGCAGTATTATTTACAGCGGCATCAAAAGGCGTTATTGGGTCGTAGTGGATTGAATGGAACAAAGTCAACAAATCAGATAGGAGCAGTAGCGCGAAAAAGGACCATGCTTTTGTAACACCGTACATTTATATGTCAAGAGTATATATCTGAACAAAGCCAAACCACATAGGTTTGACGAAAATACAAAAGCCTCTTTTCACTATATGGGGGAGGGGCCGCTTGGGAAAAAATACAGCAAACTCCTCATTAATCAAATGTATTGAAATTGAAGGTAAAGAAACCAACACACAACCTAAGTTGTAATTATAGTTTTACGTTTTCTACTTGTTTACAAATAGAATCCAATCATATTTTGAGGAGTCTAAAGGAGCAAAGACCTGTGGCAAACAGCAGGTCACAATTCGGTCTAGAACTTGTAAATATTTCAAATATGAATAAAGAAGTAACAGGAAATAAACTAAAGATACTTACCGTGTTCTGTAAGCCAGGAGTTTAACTTCACTGAACCGTGATTTTTCGAAAAACCCAAATTTTCGCACAAAAACGTTTGTTTCCTTTTCAACCTCCTAGTAAAGCGTAGGAGCTTGCCAATCTACCCGATCGATTAGTCATGCTTTTGAATATATTGAAAAGATCGATTAACAATGGAAGCGAATAATCAGTATTGGAAAAATGATTAATAAATTGTCCGCCATAGCTTTCTTGTTATCTAGATATGCGTGACTGCGGCCATAGCGCAATGGCTAGGGTCTTGGAGGCTCTCACTCATGAGGTCCCGGGTTCGATTCTCGGTCGCGGTAGATGTCTTTTCCGACATTTGTCTCCCATCAACGGGAGGGTAATCGTAAACCTAAGTGGGATGAGCAGCTGGAAGCTCGGAAAGGATGTAGCTGAGTACTGGTGAGAAAGATACCAGGAATCTATGGTTAGGTGCTCCAGTCACCAAGATACGACTGAGATATAGTTAAAAGTGACGTTAAACCCCATTCACATAACGTTTATATGCAATTGTAGAATAGTCAATGATTATACAGTGGCATCCTATTAATCGTACTACAACTTTCTCAACAATTTTGTTACAAATAACCAAAAGTTTCAATTAATGGGAAAATTTTGTTATACAATTTTTTTTTTTTTTGTACGTGAAATCAGTCGCAATTCAGCAGTAAATTGCTATTATCAGGGTTGCAATGATGAGGATTCTATTTATACTATGATATGCGACAATACAGTTAACCTGTATAAGACAGACACCCTAGATGCCAGTCCAAAGTGGATCATTTACATAAGTGGCTGTCTTATCAAGCTTCGTGCCTCAGACGGATCTTTTTGTCTTTCCAGACAAAATGATCAGCCTGGTTCACGAATCTTGAAAGACTTGGTCATAGCTGGGGAGAAAATTAATTTTGTATTACACATTGTAGCTTCATTGACATTTCCTAATCTGTTTAACCCACTCCCACTCAACCCCTCCTTTTTACGCCCCTCAAGAAAAGGCTTTAGAAAACATTGTGGAAAATGAAGAAATTGCTTGTATCAAGCAATTTCTTCATTATTCAAAATATTTTCTTTCCAAAAAGACCAACAACAACACAAAAAATAAGAACAAAATCACATCGTCTTGAAGTTGTCGTCGGTAGCATCTTTCAATTTGGACCAGTCTAAAATTTGGTTGTGTGGGAATGGGTTAACAATTTGATAGAAATGTTTCATTCACTGGCTGTATATACACAGGGATCACCCGTAAAATTGGACGGTTAAAGACAACAAGTGCGAGGGCAAGTTGATATATTCCCAGACTTCTTTCATAGCTTCAGTTTTTAGCCTGAGATTGCGTAGCAATCTGAGGCTAAAGTTACCACGGTAAAATTTCAACCCACGCAGAGTTTAATGTAAAAACATCTAACTCAATAAATATACTATTCTGCCACATGGAAATCAGATCGGACCAAATTACACGACAGCGAGTATTAATTAATACGCCCGACTGAGACAAGAAGGACGAATGCGAGATATGACTCATTGAAATCTGGCGCTTGATGAACTATACTTTCGTGTGAGTGTTCTGAATTGAAAAAATACCAAAAATTGATGGGTGATTGAATAGAAAGAAAGGAGATATATAATATACTGGACAATTATTAATCATGTATAATCATATCACATTGTTAAGAAAAAATAAGGTATTTGTTTCATTAAAAAATAATATTACTTATTACTGGGCTTGTACCTATGACTGTATTCAGAGTTACAGTATTAAAATGATCCGGTTAGACGAAGTTGCTGTATAAAGCTTATAAGCTAAGCTGTCGGTTTTACGCACGATCGGAATGTTTTGTTTTAAAGAAAAATAATAAGTCATTCACAGGATCATATTCGCACTGTCTGCAAACAATTTGGTCGTACTCGGACTTTGTGTCTAATATGTATTTACCTCCGAATTCTATCCATATACATTTAATAGACTGATTGATTGACTGGGGTTTTACGCCACTTTTAACAGTAGTTCAGTCATATACCGCGGCTGGAGCACCTAACAATGCATTCCTGATATCTTTCACACCAGTACTAACACAACATCCTTTCCTAGCCTCAAGCTGCTATCCCACTTAGATTTACGATTATCCACCCCATTGGTGAGAGACAAATGTCGGAAAGAATATTTGACGCCGCCGTGGATCGAAACAATGACATCCATGATTGAAGATTGGGAGTCTGACGTGCTACCAACTGTGCTATGACGGCGGCGATATATATTTAACAGCAACGTCTGCATGTCGCTTTTGAGTAATCCTGGTAAACGACCGCCTGTCCTCTCTCGCTTTCTTTACCTGGAGTATTTACATAACGAAATTGGTTTGTGTGGTAGAACACTTTAAACCTGGCAACACTCTCCATTTCCCCTCTCTCCTTCTCTAGCTCTCTCGCTCTCTCTCTACCTCTACCTCTCTCTATCCCCCCCCCCCTCTCTCTCTCTCCCCCCTCTCTCTCTCTCTCTCTCTCTCTCTCTCTCTCTCTCTCTCTCTCTCTCTCTCTCTCTCTCTCTCTCTCTCTCTCTCCTCTCTCTCTCTCTCTCTCTCTCTACCTCTACCTCTCTACCTCTTTCTCTCTCTAGTTCCACTGATTTTCGTCATGATATATTGTCCGTCGTCCGTCCGTCTGTCTGTCCGTCCGTCAACTTTTACTTAAAAATATTCTTCTCAGAAAGTACTAAACAGAATTCAACCAAAATTCACAGGAAGGATCATTGGATGGCCTTTATAAGATTCCTTCAAAGCATTTAGATCGGGTGAAAATATGTAACGATATTTACATGTAAATTTATCGTTACAATACCTCAAAAGCGGGAAGAATATTATTGTGGGCTTGTTGTGTCCCCTAGCGCACAAACTTGCAGATCTGCACATAATTGACAGTAGATTTGGTAGAAAGTGACACCTCCGATTATCCGACCATCATTTTTTTCTGTCCAGGTTAAATATCTCGTGGCTTTCAGCGCTTTGTTTTTTTATGTTTTAATCCTTATCTTGGAATAGTAAGGCGATGCTTTTGAAAATAAAGGATAAAACCACGAACGGTTGAAATGTCACAATACATGTTTGGAAATAATTGTAGGGGGGGGGGGGGAATCATCACTTTTCATTTCTCTAGAGATCTGGTCGACATATTTGAATTGTTTTCCGAAAAACTGTTGGACGATCACAACCGCCATTTAAAAATTCGATAGGCCAATCTGAATCTTTACTTGGCGCTTAGTGTAATCTTTGGACGCGCTCTGCATAGTCATGTACACTTTTAGTCTTCGGGGTGTGCGTGTATGGGGGGAGGTAGAATTACTTTTTGGGTGACTATCTATGGGACGCCATTTAGCTTGGGGGGGGGTAGACTTAATTTTTGGGTGACTAATCTATGTAACGCCATTTAGCTTCGGGGAGGGGGTTGTTAGAATTAATTTTTGGGTGATTTATCTATGGGACGCCATTTAGCTAGGGGTAGAATTAATTTTTGGACGATAAATCTATAGGACGCCATTTAGCTTTGGTGGGGTTGGTAGAATTAATTTTTGGGTTATTAATCTATGGGACGCCATTTAGCTAAGGAGGGGGGGGGGGTTAGAATTATTTTTTGGGTGATTAATCTATGGGACGCCATTTAGCTCGGACACGCCCACTAATCTCCTACAGAACATTTCATTTCCATATCAAACGGCGTCATTTTGCAAAATTTAAGAACAGTAACATGTAGCCAGAAAAGTTAAATGGTTGGTTTGCGACCTAAAATTTGCAACTGCGGCTTGAATAAGCTGTAATTACGAAGTTTAAGTCGCCAAACCAACAAAAATATTTCATAAAATGTCAGCTAATACCGCAGTTCAAAGTTCACTTCCAGCCTTAAAGGTTGATTCGACAGGCCGATTGAATCTTTGATTGACAATCGCAGTACGTAAATTTAACAGCCATGTCATGATTGTATTTTTGGACATTATACAAAAATCGTGTAGTCAGTACGGGACTCGAACCAGGGTGAGTTGTCTGGACTCGAACAAGAAACCTCTCCGTAATCACGGTTAGTTGTCGGGACTCGAACCAGTTACCTCTCGTAAACACGGGTTAGTTCAGTACCAAGACTCGAACCAAATACATCTCGAAATCAGGGTAACTTGCCTGGACTCGAACCAAATACCTCTTGAAACCATGGATGAGTTGTCGAGACTAGTACCAGATACCTCTCGTAATCAGAGTGAGTTGCAGGGGCTCGAACCAGATACCTCTCGAAATCAGATTAAGTTGCAGGTGCTCGAACCAGGTGCCTCTCGTAACCAGGTTTAGTTGCCGGGACTCAAACAAGATATCAGGATGAGTTGCCAGGGCTCGTAATTTGAGCGTGCGCGCTTATATTTTGAAAGTGCGCGCGTTATTTAACGCATGCACTTTCAAAATATGAGCATGCACGCATAAAAAGTAAACAATTTCATATTGTGCATGCACCTGTAATCTAGGCGTACGCGCACAGTTTATACCCTAGACAGCTTAGTAATTATGCGCACCGCCTACATTTTGTGAATGCACCTGTATTATTTACGCCTGCACGCGTTTATTTAAGCTAGTACTACTAAAAGTGGACTTTTGACCCATTCAGTACGTACGCAGTACGCCATATTTACATGCCATCTCTCAGAAGTGTGCGTGAGTTCAGATCGCGAAATTAGCGGAACCGTTCTTATTTGAACTTCGTCTTCCAATGTTAAACGTTAAGAATTTGATTCTGATTAACATTCTTATGATGCACCCATTGTTATGCACGATCTAACGATCACCACCAAGTGGCTCAGAGTCACAAACATATGCAGCTAGTCTGCGGGTCAAACTCCAGACCTCTAGAAATCGGGCCGTGGACATGAAGTTAAAGTAAACGACACCTTTGATTTGTCGAACCCTAGGCCGGCCCGGGTTCGTGATGATATGTCTTGTCGTGGGGCTATTCATGAATGTCTGGCCTCTTTTTAACACAATGAACCTATATATCTGATTATATCGCGGCATGATGATTTTCATTGCCTTACATAATACGAAAGTATAAACTACACGTAAAAATTCAACCTTACATCGCCGCGGCCAAAGCGCAGTGACAGAAGGTGGGTGGCTAATCGTATACCTAAGTGGGACGGTGCAGCCGGAGACCCGAAATTCTGGATGTAGTACTGGTGAGAGAGATATCAGGAATCCATGGTTAGGTGCTCCAGTCACCGCGAAATGACTGAAATACTGTTAAAAGTGGCGTTTAACCCATAACCAGACGGCAAAAATTGGACTGGTCCAAATTGAAAGGAGTAACAGACGGAAAATTACAGTTGATCAATTTTTAGATTTTTCCACTTTCTGGATAGGAAAAATTGCGTAAAATGAAGAAATTCGGCTTGTTCCAAGCGATTTCTTCATTTTACACAATGTTTTCCCAGTTGTTTTTCTTGAAGGGCGTCCTAAAACGTCACTGTGTGGGAATGGGTTAACCCCATTCAATCAGTCAATCGATCAAGCCTCACATCTTGTAGTGTAAGTTATTATTGTTTACTGAGTCAAATCTGCTCAGGCCTAAATAAAACATGAACATTACTGTTGAAGCAGGTTGGTTGGACTTGAAGAACTTATTGACCTTGAAAAAATTCTTGCAGCTAAGTTTTTTTGGGTCAAGGGATCAAAATTTTGTACTACATGTATCATCGTTATCAAAATTCAGTTCGAGCATCGTCCTATCATAAATAGCGTATCATAGGCGCTATTTAACTATTATTCTTAAAATGATAAATCCAATGCCTGTGATCAAAATGAACATTGTCGATTTCGAATTGATTGTTTGTCATTCGTCTACCATAACATCGAAACTACAACTTTTACACGCTTTACTATCCCTTCCGTTGCTTGTCGGAATTTGTCGTTTAATCCCGGGAAAGTACCGTCAATATCCGCTAATACACGGAAATAATCGAAAAACGCATCAATGTTTGGGTGACGCTTGCATGAATGAAAATCATCCTTAGAAAGCGTCTTTGTGACATTCTGCATAATTAACGCCGGTAACGATTGACAAACAAAAGGACTGAGCTTTTATAAAAAGCCTTCTTGAAAACTGAACGCTAGTGCAGAATAAAGCGACAACATAAGCTGCAAGTGGCTGCAGGATCGGCGTAATTTGTGTAAACATTAAAGGATTCTTTAAATAGAACACAATCCCACAGTGCATCGTGGTTTGACGCCATCTTGTTTATTTTCATTTTATCGGAAAGATAGGCGAGCCCTTTTAAACATAATTTTCTTATGTCAGCGATACCCCTGATAAGGGGTTAAGTCTGCAGACATTGGGCGAATCGCTAGTAAACACGTTAAAGTGACCGTCTCCGAAAAGGGTCAAGCTACGCCACAGCGAGATCGCCAGCGCACGGTCACTGAAACAGGAGTTGAAAAAAGCATGAATCATGTAAATGGCCAAGAAGAAGAGGCTATGGAAATATCTCGAGACGGTAAGATGTTTGGAAAATAAGTAAATACAAACTTTTAATTGTAATATTTTCCAAACAATTTGGATCTTTGCAATACGGCCTCAAAAACAATTGGTGTCAATATGACCCAGGAGTAGGCTATTCTGCAATATAACTGGCATTGAATCGATTGTTGTGATTTGATGCCTCTTGCATTATCATTCCTTGGATGTCATCAGTTTAGATTAAACGTGACCCCTCCCCTCAAAAAGTAAAAAAAAGGAAAAAAAATTTGCAAAAGTATCCAAGAATCTTTTGACTGTCTTGGTGGCTGAGTGGTAGGATTGTAAACAAAAATAGAAATTTGCGTTGTCTTTTAAATTATTCAGGGCTCTCACTAGGATTTTGAAAGTAGGATTCCAGGAATCCAATTTAGGAAAAAGTTGGATTCCAAGCAGAAAAGTTGGATTCCAGCCTGATTTGGCAGGATTTTAATACTGAATGCGATTTTCACCAAATCCTTTACAGCACTTTCTTTGTTGAAAATAGTGTGGAAAAAAGGGATTAATTTTGGTTTTAAGAATTATCATATTTATGGTCCATATTATGTTGTTTACATGTCTGATCATGTTCATTTGATCATCAGCAAATTCTCTTAATTAGGATTATTTGTAAATCTAATTAAGAAGTAAAGAATTAATGTCAAAATAGAGCAAATGATAGAATTATCCAACATGTGTAATTTTCCTTTCCTTTTTTTTCTAATCACACGTGGTAATTAAGTTTATCTTTGTCACACTAAAAATGTAATATTCCTCCTTTAGCAAGAAGTAAAGACAAAGGTGCGCAATCTGACCTTAGACTATACCACCTAATTTTCCTTCTTAAATTTAACCATTTTAAAGATTGTATTTTCAAAATAGATACTGACTCACAGTCAGTCAATCCCTCCTTTTCCCACTTGATTTTACTGAAAATTTGCACTGATCTTTATTCAGCTTGATAAGGATTATTTTGTGTTGAAATTTGGACAAAGTAATGGCATATATTGACAGTCAAAATGATGATTTTTAACCTAAAAAATTACAGTAAATTTATGATTCATGCCCAGCTTTAGAAGTCTAAGAGTCCCAAAAGTTTATCTAAAAATTTTCATTTTCAAATGAATTGCCTGTTTTACCCACGAAAACCCATGACAATTTAATTTTGCAATATAAGTTGACTTCTTTATTATGTTTTGGCTATTTTTTTACTAAAGTGATCAATAATAATTTGATTTCAGTGAGATAAGAGTGCTAGTAAAATAATTTTACCCAAGTTTCACAGATTTCTAACACCTGTCACTTAAGATCGTCGATGCATGACCGGTCACCGCAAAGTGGTAATTGTCAATCAAGCTGGGTGTTATCAATGATTGTGGTGTATGTTAGGATAATCAATTAACATTTTCCAATAATCTACCTACTATTTTAATGACCCCTGAACCATGACAGAGAATTCTACAGAGTCACTTTGACATACAGACTGCTTACGTCGGACGCATGTCATTGAAAAAATTGTCGTCCGTCGGAATCCTTTGATAGGATTTTTTGTCGTCCCTTGCGAAAAGTTGTCGTCTCAGACGACAGTACTGTCGTTTCCGAGAGCCCTGTTATTGATTTTCAAAAAAATATTCTGTCACTACTTGATCAAGCTGTAATCATGATATTTTCAAAATCTTGTCAATATTAATCTTCTGAATTTGTCTCATGTATATGTCTGATCTATATAAAAAAAATGCCATATTTAAAATGAAAAGTATTGACACAGACTGCAAAGAAAAGATGACTCTAGAAAAGATGAATGAAAAATCAGCAAAATGGTTTCAATTTTATGCATGGACAAATAGATAGGAAGCTATTAGACATCAGATAAAGCATAGGAATTTGAACACAGCATTACCATAGAAAAATGATGAATTATCACATCCAGGAGGTCTGCAATATTAGAAGTTTATCTTAGTATCGACCAGGATTTTAATTGAGTTCACCATTACATTACAGATATAAAAGACAAAAGCAACAACACAATGGCAAATGCAATTAACGGAGAAGTTGAGGAAGGTGAGAACCAAGCTGGAAATGAAGAGCAGGAAATGGAAGAAGGTAGGTGGAGTGGTGTAGAAAAAGAGAAAAAAAACAGGGCTCTAATTTCAGCTTGCATACTCGCAATTTGCGAGTGAAAACAAAGATTTCAAGTGATTTTTTCTGCAACTCAATTTTTTTGCGAGTGAAATAAATAAGCAGACAAAGATATCAAATTATTTTTTCATTCTTTTTTTTGCATTATGATTATGCTTAACCCATTCCAACTCAATCCCTCCTTTTTACACCCCTCGAGAAAAAAAGCTTTGGAAAACATTGTGGAAAATGAAGAAATTGCTTGTATCAAGCAATTTCTTCATTATCCACAATTTTTTCTTTACAAAAGAACAAACAAATTCAAAATTCCATCAAGATGAAATTGTCTTCTGCAGCTTCTTTCAATTTGGACCAGTCTAAAATTTTGTTGTGTGGTAATGGGTTAACCTTTGAGGCGAGTATCGTGATTTATGCTTTTCCTTAGGATCTTCTTTGGTTTACATTTTTTCAAAAAGTTTAAGTCTAAGGGAAGTAAATCATTTTCCTGTCATCTGTCAGATAAGTATAGGGAAACTCCGGTTCATATCAACACGAGATCAAGGTGGCCTCTGATTGGACAATAACATTGGAATTCAAAATCAACGATTTTTTCAAGACCTTTTATGTACCCAGTGTTCTGCCGAGGCCGCGATTCCGCAATATTCTCGCGTAAAATTTATTGATGTCCCATAAAAATTAGCATAGGTGCGAAAATTGTCGCGGCCGAAATTCAGCATTTTTTGTCATACTTTGGACGTAAAACAAACCCATTCTAAATAGTAAAAATGCTTCCCCCCCCCCAAATCAGAATTTATTTTAGGATTGCAGATTCGAAGAATAGGTTGGCCAATCAGATCTACTTTTTCTGCGATATTTATTTGACGAAGACATTGCGTAAAGCATTTCTATAAAGCTATCTAATGACACTTTTTGCTGGATTCAAATAGCCAACAAAACAAGGAATGATTTATATTCACAGTAAGAAATAATTGATATCTAACTATTCTGTACTTGATAAGTTATGAAATATTATATTATGTTGTTAAAAACAAGTTTGCAGTTGTAGGTGTACATGACATCTGGACATGACATATCGCGACCGTTTTTGTCCAAATTAATTATTGTCAATGGTTGATATAGAGACAAACTTTAACATAATTACGAAATCTCTGTTTATAATGATGTAAATGATTTACAGAGCTTTAAAACAATTATATCTTGATTTTATCTGGCCATTTCCTGTCTTGAATAACAAGCTCTGATAGATCACTCAGACCCTTCTCTTGATAGTTTTCAAAGGCTGTTCAAATCTTGATGGACCCAAGCTTTATACCTGCAATACATTCCGGTTGTGTTTCAGCTTAGACCAGTCTTACGTACTGTCTACTTGTAAAGTGTTAGAAGGATGTTACAGATATATTAGTCACAAATGAAACAAAAGAAAGTTTCAGTGAAGTTGGCTTTGGGATTATGCCTGGTTACAGTATGATACGAAATTTTATGACTGTCAAACTCGGATTGGACAAAACGCACACAAACACAAAAGCCCAAAGTAGCTAAATATCTTATAATTCACCCAAGCATTAAATGATAAAAGAACTAAACTATGCTGCTCTGATTTTTTTTGTATAATCAGCAAAACAAGGTTTATGACTGT
Organism: Fragum fragum; assembly: GCA_946902895.1. Lineage (NCBI taxonomy): Eukaryota > Metazoa > Mollusca > Bivalvia > Cardiida > Cardiidae > Fragum > Fragum fragum. Next base: position 15,816,992 of record OX336365.1, read on the forward strand.
ACCTGAAGTTGAAATTATGCTTTGATGTTAAGTATTACAGTGAAATGGAAGTGTCTCTTTCATTCAGAAAATGTCTCCAAAAATATAGGGCTGAGGGGACAATTGTCCCCTCTTCTGAAATTCCTTGGCAGAAAACTGGTACCGTTTGAAAAAAACAAACCCAAAAGTAAAGGTTTTGAATCATTTTGGCAATTTAATAGGGGTTTTAAAAGTGGGTGCATCTTTTGAATTGCCCGTAGAAACAGCTGTACAGGGAGGGTCATCTCAAAAATGGTGTCAAAAGTCATAGAGAAAAGGGATCATGCCGTACTGAAATTTATTTTTTTGGGTGTATGAATGGATGTTCTTTAATTTAAAGTAGGTCTGGTCATTCTTGCAAACTTTTGGACTGAGCTTTAAGGGAATATATCATAATGGTTGTCTATGAAATTGATTTACTTCCCTTAGACCTAAACACGAAGTCTAGATATGACATTATTTCCCAGAATCAGAATACTGGTAAATTCCAATATGCTGTAGTCATTATTTAACTCATCAATTATTGAAAATACAAAAAGAAGTCAGTTAACATTTCTAAATGTTTTTAAATTGTCACCGGTCACTGATCAAAGCAGAAACAAAGGTCTGATCACATCAACTCCCACAAGATACTGGCAACAATGTCCTGTATTTTGGTGTTAGCTTCTGAGCTTTATGTTTTGTGTAACTTTTATAGTCTGCAATTCGAAATGAATAAGTTTGAAGTAAAAAAAAAACAAAAACAAAAAACTGAGCCTTCAAATAAATAAGTTTGAAATCCACTATTTTATCAAATATTCTAACAAGTCAACCTCCGTGGCTTTTCAAAAGAATGCATACGTAAATGGATGCTTCACCGAGATCTAGATATCGATCTTGATCAGAAAAGTAAATTTTCAAGATGTTGTGTTCACTAACCGCTATCTCCATATGTAATTAGGTTTTAACCTTTGTCATGCTGGATGAAATCCCTTTCATAATTGCATTAAAATCAAAAGGTTGAAAGCACTGGAAGAGAAGTCGTAAGCAGCCTTTCTTAATATTGACTATTCTAAAGTCGCGTGTCTGGAAATAAATTTATGTTAAATCAATCTAGTTTTTCGTTGAAGGTTTTTTCACCATAAAAGAATAACCCATTAAATAATACATGATTTATTTTCCTACAGGTGAACCTGTATAACAACTAATTACTAAAATTGCAAGTGAATTTGACTGTTTGCGAGTTGTTTCAAAAGCCACTTGCAAAAAATTGCGAGTCAAATTTTCAGAGAAATTAGAAGCCTGAATATAATAAAAAACAACAAGGAAAAGGAGTTTATTTTATTTATACTCTTGAATGTCAACTGGGTTTTCATTTTGGGGGTAAATGTGCCCCTCAGGTTTTGAAATGGGGGTACAAATAAAATTCTGGGGGCACAGTGTACCCTTTACTTTGAGAGTTATGGATACACCACACAAATCTGAACCCTTTACCAAATGACAATGTTTTAGTTATATACCCTTGTTAATAATCAGTAAATAAGTGCCACACGTCATGTGCAAATTTCAGATAAATTTAGAGCCAAGGATAGCAAAATTGTTTTGAAAAGCTGATTTTTCACAATTCTCTTTTTCTAAATTATTGGATTTTGGAAGGGTTGAATGGGATAAGAGCCGGGTTTTCGTTTGACCCGAGACCATGGGTTTTGACGCACAGAAATTAAAAAAATTGCAATTTTGACGCTTGAAAATTTGTCACTGTGCGTCATTTTGACTCTCGAAAATTATCAGCCATGCGTCAAGGGTCATCATAAGTGTGCCAAAATTATTGGAAAATGGTTAATTGATTATAAAAATATACACCCCATCAAGATTAACACCAAGCTTGATAGGCAATTAGCACTTCCCAGTGATGAACATGCATCGGCGATCGTCATTGACAGGTACTTGACACCTGTGAAATTAATGATGAAACCCATTTTCAGAGTTCTAATCCTACTGAAATTTACTTATTTGCTATTTCTTTAATAAAAAGCTCACAGAATATAATCAAGAAGTAAAGTAAAACCAAAGAAAATATTGCCCAAGAAATGTCATTGGTTTTCGTGCATAAAATCGGCACTTCTTTTTATAAGAAATTAAAATAATTTGATCCTCTTAGTGCTCATAAGATTTTCTAAAACTGATTCAAACTAATAATATGTATAAATACTAAACTTTCCCTTAAATTTAACTTATATTGAAAATAGAATACTGTCAGATTGGAGAAATGTTTCAATCTGAGGCAGAGTTTAATCTAAGGCACCATTGCTGAAAAAAAACAACATACAATCACTTTTAAGGCACCATTGCTAACAAGGTTTGAAGCTTTTATTTCTAAATTGCTGGGGGGGGGGGATATCGCATTTTGACTCTTTGGATTTCAATTTTGACTCTCGGAAATTTTGGCCCAAGGGTCAATGACTCTTGACTATTGTGTACTAATGAAAACCCTGATGAGAGCAATGGCTAAACAACTCTAACAATTTAATTACGAAGGTGGGGATGGCATTTTGGAGCAGGCCATACCAGGCATGTTAGCTCATTGTTAGCTCAAACTCTGGTATTGAAACAATTCTGGTACAGAAAATATCAAATGGCCATTTGCAGAGAAATAGAATAGGTTACAACATATTGCAGATGGCAAATTACATATCTAAAATAAAACTACAACATTAAATAAACGGCTCCATTTTGTCACACCTGACTTAATTGTACAATGGAACTCACAAGAGAAACTAAAGTATGAATTCTTGTCAGTTTCTCTCCAAAAACATGTAAATATCTTGCATTTTGGTTGAAAAATAGCGCAACTTTGAACTTACAGTAAAACCTCGGTAGTTCGTAGCGCAAGGGACCGGGGAAATTTATACGAATTAACCGTAGTACGAACAAAACGGAGGGCAAGAGGTCGGCTGTTTGAGTTACACAGAATCCGACATGGTCCGATCTGTCCCCTATTCAGGAATTAGTTCTAAATTAGTTATTTTTTCTAAACAAGTGCCGCAGATATTAATTGAGGAAAACATAAATTAAAAATTACCCCTCTTGTATTTTTATGCTTTACCTCTGTATTAACTCTTGGCTTTTGTTAAACACATCGTTTGTATAAAATGGTGGCCTCTATCAGAGTGCTTTCCCTTTACAATACATTGGATCAAATCACTCTGAGTATTCTATTATCGAATCATAAGATTAAGGACCAATGATTGTGAAGAAAGCAACCGCAGAATAAAATAAAGTGGTTAGAATTTCTAAATGGCAAATTACACTGATACTAATGGGGCTGCATCAAATTTTCGGCGATGACTATGGAATCTTTATTCTATTAATTACCCACCTTACAAACCAATCAGCCCCTTTTAACTAAAGGTACACGATGACACATTACTTGTCATATAGATCAGCAGGTGTGAAAATCAAGGTAAGTGATGATTGGTGTCAATTAGTTTATCACACCTACGAATTAAACATAGGAGTTTGTGCTATAATCATACTTTCGGGACTTGAAATGGCCTACGAACTACGAACCACTGACGTTCGAATTAGACAGAGTTTTCTTACAAAGATAAAGAAGGAAAAAGATCGGGACCGAGTAAAGTATACGAATTAACACATACCTACGAACCAGTGACGTTCGGATTAACGAGGTTTTACTGTATTTCAAAACAAAGAAGTGAGGCCATCAGGATCCACATTATACAAACTTTTCCAACTGCTGGTTACCTCATTGTCACATGAAAGGGAATCACTTGCTCCTGATGCGATTTTGTTCTACTTTGCTTGCAATTTTTGGGGGTTTTAGGAAAAAATAACTAATAGAGTTTCTCAATTTATACAATAATTATATTAAATGCACACACACATGTAATGGTATTTTTGTTTCTACTTTCATTTATTTTTCTGTAGATTCATGCACGTCTTGGTGTAAGAATTGTATGTGAACTGACGTAATTGTACGTAAATTACGTACAGCAGTAGGTGAATGGGCACCCTGTTTCTTCTTTAAATTTATGAGGTCAAAGATTTAGCTGTTTTATATTTTTTTTTGAAAGCTATTAGGCTTTTGACATCAGACTTATTCAAAGAATTTTATTCATTCAAAAATAAACGGCTCCTATGGGCATGGCTAATTTCTGTCATGTTATATACTTGGTGAAAATTTTGAAAATCTTCTTTTCAGACACCAGTGGCTGGATTTTAATGATATTTTACTTTTGTGACTTTCTATCATATTCCCGTAAAAAAATTGATCAGATGAAAACATGGCTTTAATGTGCAGAGCTTAATTCAATGAATCATGTACAGTCAAAGCAAAATAATACTTACGAACTAGTTGGGTTTCTAGGAACTAGTTGGGTTTCAAGTAAATTTTACAGATATGATCCTTTGGTGGCCCTTTATCGCATCCAAAGAATATTGTGTTTAAAAAAAAGTGGGTGGGGCTAATTTCCATATGTGGTATTTAGAGAGAACTTGAATGATTTCAACCAAATTTCACAGGAATGATCTTTTGGGTTAAACCCTTTCCCTTTTTTGGAAATTTTAGACTAGTCCAAATTGAAAGAGGTTGCAGACGACAATGACAACTGGATGCTATTTGAAATGAACCCATCCTATGTGGTAGAAAATATTGTGGAAAAGGGAGAAATTGCTTGTTACAAGCAATTTCTTCTTTTTCCACAATGTTTTCTCAAGTATAAAATCACAGGAACGTAAATTCCTGTATTTGAACAGGAAAGGGTTAATAGTATTTCTTTGGAGGAATAGCCAATTTTCAGGTAGAGATCACATAGTAATGCAAGAGAAGTCATTGTGACTGCTTGACAGAGAATATTTGTTATATGAAAGAAAGGTGTCTCCCTTAAAGTAGCTTGAACTATTGGAAAAAAATAATTCTTTATCAAATGAGTTGTCTGATGTGTTTGAGAAACTAAATTACCTATGATATGATAAATAGACTCAGGCAGTCAGAAAAATCAGGTGCATAAGCACCTCTAGTTTCTACATTTTCTAGTTTTCCCAAAATGTTATTCCATAGCAATATTACTTCAATGTGTAAAACATAGTATTGCGTTGTTATTGGTCAAGCTGCTGTGAATATAAGGCTTGAATTCTTACTGTTTGTTATAAACTAGCACTCAAAAACAATAGACTGTGTCAGTATGACACTGTTTATTAGAGTAAAGAAAGAACAAAACATGATCCAGAAAAGGCTATCTTGTATTGATGCTTGTATGTACTTCTCATTCATTTTCAGATGACAGCAAAGCTGAAGCAACTTTTAGTCACACTATTGATGTTACCAAACTGAAAGATTCTAATCTTAGCCCAAAGTGTATGGTCAGGAACTTACCATGGTAAGAAACTTTTTCTGGCTGTGATTCTGGGGTTTTTAATTGATTGATTGAATGGGGTTTAACACTTTTGACAGTATTTTAGTTATACTGTGGTGGCTGGAGCACCTAATAATGAATTCCTGGTATTTCTCACACTAGTACTACTACTACATCCTTTCTAAGCCTCCAGCTGCTATCTCACTTAGGTTTACGATTATCCATCCATTGATGAGACCCAAATGTCCGAAAGAAAATGTGCCGGCGATGGAACCCATGACATCCCATGGTTGAATATTGAGATTCTTATGTGCTACCGACTGCACTATGACCGAGGCTATAATTCGGTACTCCTTAAGCTATTCCCAAATGACAAAATTTTAGACTGTTCCAAATTGAAAGAAGCTGCATAGGACAATTTGATTTGATAAGATTATGAAAATATTTGTCTTTCTTAGTAGAAAACATTGTTGGAAATGAAGAAATAGCTTGTCACAAGCTCTTAGCTCCAAGGCCAATAGAGCTATAGCGATGGCTTTTTCCCATGCAGCGTCTGACTGTCTGTCCGCCCATCTGTTAACTGTTCCTTGTTTACGCAATAGAGTCCACAGTTTTCATCAGATTCTCTTAAAACTTTGTCAGAATGTTTGTACCATCAAAATGATTGTTCCATCAAAATTGGGTCAGGTCTTTTCAAGATACATGGGAAAAGGGGCCTTGTGAAAATTTGATAAAAAAAACCTATTAAAAATCCTTTTTATACGCCCGTCGAAGACGGGACGTATCATTGGATCACCCGTGGCGTCCGGGCTTTTAGGTTGTCTGGGCGGTGTTCACTTCTTTATCCGGCGCAAAACTCTGTCACCGTTAGTCCGATTGACTTTAAACTTGGCAGTTATATTCTTCTCATCAATAAGGAGTGCAGTGCTCAATAACCATAACTCTACCTGGCCTATTTTTTTAGTTATTGCCCTTTGTTGTTTTTCATATTTGAATCTTGTCCGGAGTATATCTCTAAAAGTATTATAACTAGGATCATGAAACTTCAAGGGTGTATAGATCTCACCAAGGGGGAGTGCAGTGCACAAGTACCACAACTCTACCTGGCCTATTTTTTGAGTTATTGCCCTTTGTTGTTTTTCATACTTGAATCTTGTCCGGAATATATCTCTAAAAGTATAATAGCTAGAATCATAAAATTTCATGGATGGATAGAGCTCACCAAGTGGGAGTGCACTGTACAAGAACCATAACTCTACCTAGCCTATTTTTTGAGTTATTTCCCTTTGTTGTTTTTCATTATTGAATCTTGTCCGGAATATATCTCTAAAAGTATAATAGCTAGAATCATGAAATTTCATGGATGGATAGAGCTCACCAAGTGGGAGTGCAGTGTAAAAGAACCAGAACTCTACCTAGCCTATTTTTTGAGTTATTGTCCTTTGTTGTTTTTCATACTTTGTTTGACAAAAAATATTCATTCAAAATATCCTCAGTTCTATTCAAACCCCCAGTTTATATTAAGCAGTGTGACGGGCGTATCTTGTTACAATTTGGCACCTTGTTTACATGATAGTGTCCAAAGTTTTCATCCGATTCTCTACAAACTTCGCAGAATGATTTTACCATCAAATGGATTGTTCTTTTCGAAATTTGGTCAGATCTGTGAAGAAACACAGGAAAAAGGGCCTTATTGAAATCTAATTAATAAATCCTCGTTTACACGATAGAGTCCACAGTTTTCATCGGATTCTCTTCAAACTTGCTCAGAATGATTGCATCATAAGGATTGTTCCTTTTGAAATCATGATCCGTCAAGAACATGGGAAAAGGGGCCATATGAAATTTTGAATAAAAAATCCTCGTTTGCGTGATAGCATCTAGTTTTCAACAGATTCTCTTCAAACTCTCTCAGAATGATTGTACAATCTTAAGGATAGTTCCTTGTGAAATTAGGTCAAACTATCAAGGAACACAGGAAAAGCGGCCTTATGAGAATTTGATTTAGAATTCAATAAAAAATCTTCATTTACATACTAGAGTTCACAGTTTTCATCGGGTTCTCTTCAAACTTTCACAGAAAGCTTATACTTTTATCAGGATTGTTCTTTTGAATTTGGGTATGATCAGTGAAGAAACATGAGAAAAGGGGTCTTCTGAAAATTTGATAAAAAAAAAATCTTTGTCAACACTCAGGAGTGGACAGTTTACATCGGATTCTCTTCAAAATTTCATAGAATTATTGTTCCATCATAACGATCGTTCCTTTTGAAATTGGGTCAGATCTGTCAAGAAACGTGGGGAAAGGGACCTTATGAAAGTTTAACCAAAAAAACTTAGTAATGTTTAGTTTTCGTCGGAATTAGGTCCGAAGCATCAAGTAACATTGGAAAAGGGGCTGTATGAAAATTTGTTAAAAAGATCGCTGTTAAGACAAGCCCACATCTTTGATCAGATTATTTTGAAACTTTCACAACATAACAATCATTCTTTTCAAAATGAGGTTTAAACTGTCAAGAAATATGAGAAAAGGGGCCTTCTGAAAATTTAGAAATCCTTGTTACAAAGTCCAGAGCTTTAATTGGATTTTCTTCAAACTTTCACAGAATGATTGTACATTAACAATGATTGTTGATGTTGACATTAGGCCTGATCCATCAAGTATCACAGGAAAAGGAGATTATGAAATTCAATTTATAAATCCTTGTACCACAATAACGTCCACAGTTTTAATTGAATTCTGTTCAAACTTTCACAGAATGTTTGTGCTATCAGTAGGATTCTTTCCAAATTGGGCCTGATCTATCAAGTATCAGGGGAAAAGCGGCCTTATGAAAATTTCATTTACCATCTTTGTTACCAAGTTCACAGCTTTCATCAGATTTTCTTTAAACTTTCACAAAATGATTGTACAATAATTACGATTGTTGATGTTGACAGTAGACCTTATCCGTCAAGTATCACAGGAAAAGGAGCCTTATGAAATTTAATGATAAAATACTTCACAGAATGTTTGTGCCATCAGTAGGATTGTTTCTTTCCAGATTGGGCCTGATCTGTCTTGATCAGATTCTCTTCAAACTTTGATAGCTGCTGTCATAGCGCATCTGGTACTGCGTCAGACTCCTAATCTTCAATCATGGGATGTCGTGGGCTTTATCCCCGGCAGTGGCACTTATCCTTTCAGACATTTGTCTCTCACCAATGGATGGATAATTGTAAACCTATAGGGATAGCAGCTGGAGGCTATGAAAGGATGTGTAGTGGTAGTACTGGTGTGAGAAATACCAGGAATCCATTGTTAGGTGCTTCAGCCACTGCGATACGACTGAAATACTGTTAAAAGAGGCGTTAAACCCCAATCAATCAATTAATCAAACATTGATAGAATGATTGCACCATCATTTGGATTGTTCCTTTGTAAATTGAATCTGATTTGTTAAGTGACACAAGAAAAGGGGCCTTATGAATTTTTTATGGCAAAACATCAATATCACAAAAAAGTCCTCAGTCTTTACCGTTTTTTCAAACTATCTATCATTAGGATTGTTCGTTTGTAAATTTGTTCTGATTTGTTAAGTTTCACAGGAAAGGGGGCCTTATGAAAAATTTATTACAAAAAAACTTGTCACAATTCAGTCTACTGTTTTCATGGATTCTCTTTAAACAGGACTATTGTATGGTCGTAAGGAAAGGGGCATTTTACTAAAAACAATCCTGTTTACCTGTAAAGTCCACAATTATTATCAGATTCTGATGAAAATTTCACAGTACAATTGTAGGGTCATAAGGAAACTTCCTTTTGGAATTGAAGTGGATCTGTCATGAAACACAGGCAAAGGGGCTTCAGGGATCGTTTCTTAAAATAATAAAGGGGATAAACTCCGATTTGTTATTTTTTTTTATGCTTTCTTCTTTCAGCAATTAACTTCCTTAAATATCAGATTTCTTTCACAGAAAACTTGAAAACCAGTAGAGAATTTCAGGCCCTCATGGGCATCTTGTTTCACAATGTTTTTCCAAGAATTTTATTTGCGACCATAAGTGGTCAACCAAACCCTATTTCATGGATACTCATTATTCCCTCCATACCTCCCTGTACAAATGTTTTGGTGGTTACGGAATGGGCCTGTCTATCTGTGTCTGTTTATCCTTCCATTCATCTGTCTATTTGACTTGTATGGCAATGGGTTAAACTTATTTTTACAGTATGTGTCTAAATGTGATAGGGTCATATTATCAAAATAATTTAACCCGTGTCATGCTGAACCCGGAATATTCCGGTTTTTGCAGGAGGTGTAGACTAAGATCAGACTGCACTTATGTGCAGACTGATCTTAGTCTATACCTCCTGCTTGTACTTTTCCTGCCAGAGTTGCTTAATAAGTTATTTTCTAAAAAAAAAAATGAATTTTGAACAGCAAGTTCTATCAGTGCTCTCAGCCCTTTGATTTGACAGCAATTCAGTAAGGTAATTTATACAGCATGACAAGGGTTAAGTTTGTCGTAAGATCTATGACAAAATTTGTGTTGGAGGTCAATCTGCATGTCCAGGGATCTCTTGATTGTTGATAACTTGAGGTATCTCCCAGTCAATGCCTGGTAATGACAAAATCCAGGAAGCGCATAAGGGAAGAAACTTTGATGTGTAATAAGTGACAATAGATTATCATTGGCTTACTATTTAGCTTATAATTTGTCTAATTTCAGGAAAATAATGGCAATGCAGCGAATTAATCATAATGCAGAGAAATTTAACCAGAAGAGCTTGGGATTCTTCCTTCAGTGCAATGCTGAATCAGAGTCTACGTGAGTTTTCTGTTTCTATGATTGTTGTATGGAACCCAAAGCCTAATCACACTGTACTTAAACATCAAAGAATAAAGAAACAAGAAAGAAAAAGAAAGAAAAAACAACAGTTTTAGGCAGTTTTTATGCCCCCACCACTTAATGGAGGGGGGGGGGCATATAGATTTGCCTCTGTCCGTCTGTACTTCCGTCCTTCCTTCCGTCCTCCGTCCGTCCCGAAATTGTCTGGGGCATATATCTGAAAGTATAATAGCTATCATCTTGAAACTTCATAGATGGATAGACCTCATTGAGGAGAAGTGCAGTGCACAAGAACCACAACTCTTGCTTGCATAATTTTGGAGCTATTGCCCTTTGTTATTTTAAAAACTTACATTTTGTCCAGGGCATATCACTGAAAGTAAAATAGCTTTCAACTTGAAACTTCACAGGTGGATAGACCTCATTGAGGAGAAGTGCAGTGCACAAGAACCACAACTCTTGCTTGCATAATTTTGGAGTTATTGCCTTTTGTTATTTTAAAAACTTACATTTTGTCCGGGGCATATCTCTGAAAGTATAATAGCTATCAACTTGAAACTTCACAGGTGGATAGACCCCATTGAGGGAAAGTGCAGTGCACAAGAACCACAACTCTTGCTTGCATAATTTTGGAGTTGTTGCCTTTTGTTATTTTAAAAACTTACATTTTGTCTGGGGCATATCTCTGAAAGTAAAATAGCTATCAACATGAAACTTCACAGGTGGATAGACCCCATTGAGGGAAAGTGCAGTGCACAAGAACCACAACTCTTGCTTGCATAATTTTGGTGTTATTGCCCTTTGTTATTTTAAAAACTTACATTTTGTCTGGGGCATATCTCTGAAAGTAAAATAGCTATCAACTTGAAACTTCACAGGTGGATAGACCCCATTGAGGGAAAGTGCAGTGCACAAGAACCACAACTCTTGCTTGCATAATTTTGGTGTTATTGCCCTTTGTTATTTTAAAGACTTACATTTTGTCTGGGGTATATCTCTGAAAGTATAATAGCTATCAACGTGAAACTTCATAGGTGGATAGACCTCATTTAGGAGAAGTGCAGAGCACAAGAACCCCAACTCTTGCTTGCATTATTTTGGAGTTATTTCCCTTTGTTATTATCAAAGCTACTGGTGGGGGCATCTGTGCCCTGTGGACAAAGCTATTGCTAAGGTTGTCTTTGTGTTCAAGTTTATACTAAATGAAACAAAACAAAAAAAACAGGCAAATTATGTTAGTTTCCTTTAATCTTTGAACTGAAATTTATTTAATATTTTGATTCAAAACTAAAGCAATTTCTTAAACGTTGGTTGGTTGCTTAATAATACATAATCTGGTTAATTGTTGCCATCTATTACATATAAAATTATTGGCTGCACTGTCCCAATGGACTTGGCTTTTGTACGAGGTTAACCCATTTTTTGACTGGTCTAAATTCAAAATCTTAGAGATGACAGTTTTAAGGTGATGAAATTTTAGACTTGAAAAGTTAAATTATTTCCACACAATACCTCTTTTTTACGCACCTCAAGAATAAAGCTTTTGGAAATATTGTGGAAAATGAAGAAATTGCTTCAACAAGTAATTTCTGCATCATCCACAATGTACTATACTAAAAGTGAAAAACTTTCAAAAATTTCTTTAACTATAAATTGTCTAACTTGTATAATAGCTTTGAAAAAACATTCTGTGAAAAAAATAAATTGCTTAACACAAGTAATTCTTTTTAAACAATTTGGCATTTTTTTCTTCAATTTTGGTGCAATTTGAAATATTGTCTGCAACTTTTTTTCTTTTTTTTTTTTTGACAAATCTAAAAATTTCATCTGGTAATCAGTTAAGTCAGATTGCAATTTGGGTTCTCACTGAGGAAGAATAACCTGAGGAACAATATCCTATCAAACATGTATTCATATTATCTGCAGATCCTGGTCGTGTAATGCTGCTGCAGAGTTGAAAATCATAAACCAAAAACCAGATGGAGATGCTTTTGTTAGGAGTAAGTGAAAGACTCTAGTTTGATTACACTAAGTCTTGTAGAAAAAAATAATATATACTAGTAATATTTTTCACAAGAATAACATGTCTGTCTGTTTAATTTTTGGATAAACAATGTAACTGATATAGTCGTGTTAAACCTGTGGATATAGTCATGTTTAACCAGTGTTATGCTGAACCCGGAATATTCCAGTTTTGATAGGAGGTATATATAAAGATCAGCCTGCACATAAGTGCAGTCTGATCTTTGTCTACACCCCTTGATTGTCCCTTTAAAGCCAGAGTTGTTCATAAGATAAATCTTCAAAAGAAATATGAACCTACAATAATTGTATCCAGTACTGTCAGCCCTTTGATTTTAACCCATTCCAACACAAGAAAATTTTAGACTGGACCAAATTGAAAGAAGCTGCAGACGACTATTTCAAGTTGATGTAATTTTAATTCTTTTTGTCTTTTGGGATAGAAAACATTGTGGATAATGAAGAAATTGCTTGTTACAAGCAATTTCTTCATTGTCCACAATGTTTTCCAAAGCTTTTTTCTTGTGGGGTGTAAAAACGAGGGCTTGAGTTGGAATGGGTTAATGCAGTTCTATAGAGTATTTTATTCAGCATGACAAGGGGTAAACAGAATTTTTATCTATACAATTGATGTACATTCACAAATATCTTGTCTACAAAATTGACTGATTGTGATTTTCTTCTTTCAATTATTCAATAAGGCCAGTGGTATGCAGAAATAACATATGACAGGTCATTTATCAAGATTATACAGTCAGGCCGCGATACACCGACCATCGTTGTATCGGCAAACTCAGTTAACGACAAAAAAACACTAGTGTTGTATGTTTTATTGAATTCGTTTGTCTTTATTTGAGATGTTTGAGCAATTTGAGAAGTTTGAGAAATCTGAGAATTTTGAGAAGTGTCCTTAATAAATGCGAGAAACAATTTTCTGCGTTACTTTTATTATCATTGTCCCAATCTGTAACGTAATACGTAAACTTCCCAGCTTCTAGCCTGTTCCTGTTTACAACTTTCACTTCCTCTCTATTCCGTCATTTCTCGCCGACATCCCGAAAAATCTCCCGGTACCCAAAATCTCCTGCTCCATTACAACGACTGACACAGTTACCGACAGGAATTGTGTTGGGACAAAGTATGTCGTTATAACGGGGTTTGACTGTATTCTCAAAATTTGGGTGGTATTGGGCAATAGTAATACATAAGCATATCTTTTTTTTTTCAGAAATACAACATCTTTTCTACAGTAAAGAAAATGACTGGGGTTACAGCCATTTTATACCATGGAATGTAAGTAAGCTTAATCCTATAGTATTAAAAAGGATATTTGAATGACAATGAATTTTATCTCCCTTTACTGCCTTCTTAATTATTTGGATATCAAATCTTCCCCTGGTAAAGGCACAAAGAATATCAAAAACACAAGATTTTAATAACTATTGAGAATAGGCAAACTGAATTAAAACTGGACTGTAATGAAACTACAAAAAAATGATGAAAGCCAGTCTGTATCACTGATCTCAACATTCAAAGTATTTCTAATCTTACCAACATTGGAATTTTCAACCCATTCCTCACACAGTAATGCTTTTTGACGCCCCACAAGAAAAATGCTTTTGAAAGCATTGTGGAAAAGAAAAAAATCATTATCCACAATGTTTTCTAACCTTAAATATAAAGATATTAATTTTTCATCAACTTGAAATTGTCTTCTGTAACTTCTTTCAATTTTGACCAATCTAAAATTTTGTTATGTGGTAATGGGTTAAATAATCTTTCAGTTACATCATATCAAAGGTTACTACTGCATGGGCTTTCTGGTGTTCACCTGTACTTTTCTGGGGCTATGATCTCCTTGCCCAAGGATATAACATGATCTGTGACATAGCTTAGACTTAAACTTGCAACCCTGGACTTCTCTCTGATAAGGAGTCTAATCATGAGTCTAATGTCCTAATCACTGAGCCATGCAGGACCCCTGCTTTGGTGATAGAACTATAACTTTGTATCACGCAGATCTCTGTTTCTGAATATATTTAGTTGAAACTGAAAATATATGAGTCAACATGTGGTCTGTTAACTATTACTCATGTTCCAGGTGCAGGTTAAGGTTGAGATCAGCATGTACATTTATGTTGGTGAACCAGGGTCTTTGCTTTACATATTTAGATAGGTGCTAACTCAAAGTTTCTAAAGAATAATCTAAGTACACTGTGCAAATGTTGAGACTGCAAATTGAAAGATTGTTGGCCTTGATCATTGTCCTCCAACACTGCAGTTTGACAGAGATATTTTACTAAGGGAAAATTGTTGGTTGACAGGCTAAAACTTGTTACTAATTTAAAGTTGCTGAACCAGCAAAAATACTTAGCCTTTCAAATAAGCTTAACATAGTAAGAAATGGGTAAACAGCCTAAACAGACCATTATGATAAGAGACAACTTTACATTTTCTAAAATTTATGTTAAAGCTGAATGTATTTTCTTGAATCTTTAAAATCAAGGGTGGCGATTCTAAATTTGTTGCCATTTTGAATTTTGTCACTTTTTGATTGAAGTTTATTATCCCCCAACACCTTGTATCCAAGCTTCAAGGAAAGTAATCAGAAAACCCAAAGATAGTTATTCTGACAGTACTCTCATATTTGAATTTCAAACAAAAGGACTCAACACTTCAAAAGTTGATAATATCCAGGTCTGAGATTTGTATTTCTTTATTTTCTTGTGTGGTCTATACATTCAAAATTGGGGATTTTCAGGACCTTCAGTCCTTTGGGTTGTTGCATGCTAATGGCAATTAATTTTGCAAAACAACGCCATTTAAAACTGAAGCCAATGGGCAGCTCCAACGGAGGAAGTGGGCGTGACCAGTGGTTGGTCAATTGTCCTGTTATTACACACATCTGAAATGGTTGTAAATGTCACACACAAGCTAATATTGATGGTTCAGCAAGAAACAGTTGTAACTGCCTATAAACATATAGGCAATTACAACTGTTTCGCACTGAACCATCGAATTATAATGATGTTTTTGTATAGTAACAGCAAGTATTTTATTCCTTATTCACATCTATATCGGTTGCTGTTTCTGTCACATCAGTCCATGTATAAGATTTATTTCTTGGCTGTATTACAGGATCTGATAGACCCAGATAAAGGTTATTGTAAAGATGACAAAGTCACATTACAAGTACATGTGATAGCTGATGCACCCCATGGGGTCAGGTAAGATGCCAAATCTTTTTGCCGTTTTGAGTTTTTATCCTCTGGAATATTCCATTACCAGAGGATGTAATGCTGGTCTAACTTGAATTAATGGCAAAATTTTTACATGGATGAATCAAGTATGGTAGAGATTATATGAGAAAAATAAGAAAATATTAATCTTGAGGAGAAAGAAATAAGATTTTGCAATGGTTGGATTAAAAACTAAATAGTTTGTCTTGACTAAGATCAGCATGCACATATGTGCGGTCCATTTTTGTCATTATTTCCTGCAATTGACCAATGGCCACTGTTAATAAAAAAATCAATTGACCGATCAATTATTAGAATTTTCTTCCTCTATACAAAGGATCCATCTTTTTTCTGCAAGATATAAGTTTCTCCATACTAAATAAATCTTGGAGGGTGGGAGAGAATATTTTATACATGTGGTTCAAGTTCTCTGATTCACATCAATTTGTTTTATTCTACCTGATGTATGGTATGCACTGGTACACTGAGTACTCTGAGCAAGGGAAATCAAGACTTTATAGTGTAATTTACAATCAAGCTAACTTGAAAAAAGCTATTTGGAAAGCATATGATATTATTTGATTTAAATCATGAAAGTTAGAAATTCTTGTGTTTGTTTCCAGTTGGGATTCAAAGAAACATACAGGTTATGTGGGATTGAAGAACCAAGGGGCCACTTGTTATATGAACTCTCTCTTACAGACACTCTTCTTCACAAATAAACTCAGAAAGGTATGTGTTATAGACGATTTCTATTAAGTAGCATCAAAGAGTAGTTCTAAGCAATTTTTAAAAAAAAAAACCAAAAAAACATATAATTCCAGAATTGTTGATTTGAAATTCAGAAATTGGAAAAAGTTCAGAGAATCAAGGTATTTGAAGATATCATGGATATGAATAAAACACTCAAATCCGAGGATATTGAATTCAAGTGTTCATTTGTCTTGTATTTGGTCAAAGTTATAAATGCTGTTTATCTTTATGGGGTAATTTGAAAGTCTGGATAAGAATTATTAAGAAAAAAAGTGACTATTTTTAAAGTGACGATAGAGTTGGGCTTTCTGTGGCCCGGCCATCAGAGGGTACCATGTTGTAATGGGAAATTTTATGCAAACATTTAACTAAATGTTGCTCCTGCCCACCTAGATGTGTAAATGGGTACACATGAGGGCTATAAGCAAATGCACTGTGGCTGAAACTGGCGCAATGACTTTACAGCTGATTTGTGACTTGATGGTCATGGGTTGAGTGTGAAGTAGTTGTGTTTACTCTGGTTTAAAAAAAGACTAAAGAGTTAAACTTTTGATGCTATCTAGATATGGGCAGAAACAATTATTTTTTCATTAGAATGTGAAGTTTTGATTAATAGAATAAAAATTTGTGTTTTTTTTTCTTATCTACAGGCAGTGTACTTAATGCCAACTGAGAGTGATGACCCGGCCAAGAGTGTCCCTCTAGCGTTACAGAGAGTGTTTTATGAATTACAGTTTTCTGATACTGCAGTGGGAACAAAAAAATTGACAAAG
This sequence comes from Fragum fragum, assembly GCA_946902895.1. Taxonomy (NCBI): domain Eukaryota; kingdom Metazoa; phylum Mollusca; class Bivalvia; order Cardiida; family Cardiidae; genus Fragum; species Fragum fragum. Next base: position 15,833,981 of record OX336365.1, read on the forward strand.
TCATTTGGGTAAGATTACCTATTTGTCATATTTCAGGTCAATTGTTGTTTAAGTGTTCCCATAAAACAAAAGTGATTGTTGCAACTTGTCTTAAATTGAATCAGATAAATCATGTTTGCTTAAGAGGATAATAATGTGATTAAAGCTTTTGTCCTACCCACTAAACAGAGGTGTATATTGGTGTCACCATGTCCATCTGTCTGTCACTCCGTCAAGACTTTTTTGTCCCTTTGCTCAAACTTGCAAACCCTTTGACCTAGGACCATGTTACTATACACAAGTATTGCCCAAAGTAGGTGCCCTATTGTTTTTGGGTTATAGGTCACAGGCCACATTTTAATTTCTTTTAAAAACAGTATCTGTGCTCTTACTCAAGTGTTATTTGATCAAGCACATTTGAGTCCATGACCCAAAGAGGTGCCAATCTGATTTTTGGTAAAATTGAGATGAAGATCACAAATTAACTTAGTGTTATAAAACAGTTCAAGTTTTTGAAAATACGCCTTCTGTGAGGAGGTGCTGGTGGGCATATTTTATCCCTTTGGGGGAGTTCTAGTTTTGTACAGATTTTCATTCAAAATAAGGTTAGAAAGGAGATGAGAGATTCAGTATAGTAATGGTACACTCCAATCTGGGTTTAGGGCAAAACTATTTTTAGTGCCTATCTAATTTAAGGCACTTGCAATGTTTTTGAGCTGACATCTAAAATATCTTTAATGATTACAGGTGGGAAACTTTAGATACCTTTATGCAGCATGATGTACAAGAGTTATGTCGTGTGGTGAGTATTTTAAAGATCTCTTCGTTTATTTCTTTGCATGAGAAATCAAAGTAATATGCACCTGTGCGTGGCTATTTTAACTATTGGATCGCTGGCCACACCCTGTGAGCTACAACAAGAAGTTTTCACTTCAATATGAAATTGCATTATTTTGCAAACTTTATGACAAGTAACATGATAAAAAAAGTGAAATTATTGGTTAGTGACCAAAACGGCATAACTAAGCTGTAGTTAGGACACTGTAAGTTGCCAACCACCATAAATGCTTCAACATTCAGAGTTCAAATTTCCTTTTGGTCTAAATGAATGATTTCATTTGTTGATTATTTGATTGATCGTCAACTAAATGTTTTCGAAGTAATGACTCAGACCATCCTACTTATTCTGATCAATGTCTTCACTATGCATTTTATAGATGAGTACTTACTCAAAGTATGTTTTGATGATCCACCCTTTCTATGCTCCTGCACTGAAAGTTTGGTAGTATATTAGTGTACTGTGTCTCCCTGTCTTTCTTTCCATTTATCCAACTGTATATCCAAATTGAATCTCCAAGCTTTACAATACCTTGTAATTTCAAAACTCACTCTTCAGCTACAATGCCCATATTTGATGTGTAGAAAGCTTTCAATAATGTGCATGTAAAGATGGCCACATGTTCATAATTAAAGCCATAATTTTAACTCTGTCTGAAAATTTGATATAGATATTTAATGTGTAAATTTTACATTTCCCTGTTACTGGAAAAGAACAGAAATATGAAAACTTAACCCTTGTGATGCTGAACTAAATCCTTTTCAAAAATTACATGAAATTCAAAGGGCTAAAGGTCCTGAAAAAGTAGTTGTGGGGCAAATTTCAAAATTAGGTCTTTTGAACATCTCTGACAATTTCTCCTAACATTAAAATATTTTGTCCTCAACTTTGCGTTTTCTTTTCAAATCTAACATACTTTTAGATGTCTTCTGCAAGCTCTTTCAATTTGGATCAGTCTAAAATATTATTGTCTGTTAAATAGTTAAACAAAATTGAGAATAAGAATTGTTGAAATCAGGGATTGTTGAGTGAAGTAATTAATGTGAACTATTAACCAATTCCCACAAGACGATCCTTTTTTTAACACCCTCAAGGTAAAAAGCTCTAGAAAGTATTGTGAAAAATGAGGAAATTGCTTGTTACAAGCAATTTCTTCATTTTTGATAATGTTTTCTACATTAAAAGACAGATTTTAAAATCCCATCAACTTAGTTTTCATCAGCAACTTATTTGAATTGGGACCAGTCCAAAATTTTCTTGTCTGGTAATGGGTTAAGGACTTAAATTGAGGTAGTCTTATCTTGACTGTTATTTCAGTTGTTGGAAAATATGGAAAGTAAAATGAAGGGTACTTGTGTAGATGGAACCATTCCTCAGTTATTTGAAGGCAAAATGTTGGTGAGTTGTTGGTCTTTATTTTGGTCTTTGTTTTGTTTTGGGTTTGAATTTTAAGCTGTATTGTTAGAAAATGTATACTACAGTATATTTTTACCTAGTTGTAAGAATTATGCCCCTTTCTCAACTCAGATTTTTGATCGACTATCCAACAGCTGAGCTTCAGGTACTGGTGAGTATTGAATGCGTCAATATAAAATTGACATGCTATAAGATTTAGTTAATTTCTGTACATACTTGTAGAGTACATTTAGGTTGAGCCGTTGTTTGAACTATGTTATCACTTTCATTTGGTCTCTGATAATATTTTGTCATGTCTAGGGTTTTATTTCAATATCAACACAGTTGGGTCCTAGGGACTCATCAGTAGATGTATAGTTTAAGAGTACTCAACTTAAACATAAACTGTTCTTTTTATGTACTCATATTAGTTTTTTTTTAACCCTTTTCCGTTTCTTGAAATTTTAGACCAAATTTTTTTTTTTTTTTTTTTGGTCCAAACTGTAAGAAGTGGTAGACGACAATGAAAATTGGGTGCAATCTGAAATGAAACCATCTCATGTGGTAGGAAAAACTGTGGGAAAAGGAGAAATTGCTTGTTACAAGCAATTTCTCATTATTCCACAATGTTTTCTCAAGTATAAAATCATAGCAACCTAAAATCCCAGGTTTAAACAGGAAAGGGTTAAGCAAATATTGATGCTATAGCATTGTTTTAAGTAAACAAAGCATTGAACATATATAACCTTCTAGGTCTCAATTTCACTCAGAATGGAAGACTGTCAAAACTGTCTCTCAAATATTTACTGAAGTAGAACCACATAGAGCCAATGTGACTTGCATGAGACAATCTTGACAGTCCTGGCTAATTATTTGTGAGTCTCAGATTCGCTAAACCTGTGTTAGTTAAAATCCTGCATCCCCCTAGATTTTCAAATTGAAGCCTGAAAATCACTCCAAATCAGGGATCCAGTGTTTATCATAGGATTTCAAAAATGTGGGGGAATTCAGCTCAAAATTTACACGATTGAAAAATCTTTAGTATTTCAGTCTTTTTATTTATAGAAAAAAAATCCTCCATCAATGTTAAATATATGGGGGATCTTTGAAAAAGTGGGGAAAGCCCTCAATCCCCCTGCCTAGAATAAACATTGGACCTACATACAACCCTGTGGCTGTCCAAAATGTTGTCTTCAACTGATTTCTACTGCTTTACAGAATTCATTCTCTCCTCTAATATATAATATAACCCCTGTACGCCATTCAGTAATGTTCCTAGATTTCAGTTTTGGTGTGGCAAGGGCAGACCCTCTATAGTCAAATACATACAATAAACTAGCCATTTCCCACAGAGGCTTTGCTTTATTAAGGGGAAAAAACTCAGTTCCGATATTTTGCACAGTTTAAACATTTTACTGTCTTTTCTGCTTGATTTGCCCAACCTGCCTAAGAGACCAACAGTTGGTATCCTTGTGAAATACAAAACGAACAACTGTAAGAGCCTCACTAAAAATGATTAGGGGTCAGATTGTCAGCAGTTGGTTCGTCTGTTGGTAGGTCAGTAACTTTTTCTTGTCTGCCCATTTTCAGCTAAACTACTGGTTGGATTTGATTTAAATTTCACACAATTTCAAGCAATGATGCAAACATGCCATTTTGGTTATTCTTTTTTCTCACAGTTATGTCCCTTGGTTTAAAACTTTTGCCCATTCCTATTCTTTTTAACTCTTTCCCGCTTTTCCCGATTTTACGTTTCTGTGATTTTATACTCAAGAAAATATTGTGGAACTCCTTTTTCCACAATATTTTCTATCACATAGGATGGTTTCTTTTCAGATGGCATCCAGTTTTCATTGTCGTCTGCAACCTCTTTCAATTTGGACTAGTCTAAAATTTCCAAAAACGGGAAAGGGTTAGCTACTAAATTGATTTGATTCAAATGTCACACATGCACCCAGTATCTAGTAAAGATTTGCGTATTTCATTTTGGTCACAGTCCCACAGTCCATTTACTTTTCTCAGAATTATGGCCCTTCATTGAAAAAAGGTTGACTCCGGTGACTAGATAATTTTTTGCGACATAGAGCCATGGGGTGGGGGTATTAATCACATTCAGTGATAGTCTAGTTTTGATAAATCACTGTCTCGTTCATGTGTTATTGGTATATATTGTTTCAGTGTAAGATCTATTTATCTTTCATTGAGTAAACAGCAATAGCTATGTTTTTTTAAAAGCGAAAAAAAAAGGAAAAATATGAAAATTTTCATCCAAAATCTGTAGGAACACATCATTAAGCATGTAAATTACCTGGCAACATGATGACATCAATAGTATCTTGGATCCTGCTTAGATGGCATTCATAAGCTTGAAGTGAAAGAAAGCTGGGATTGAATATTCAAAACCTTGAATTTTTCATTTATCAAGTAATAATCCACAGAGTAATCTGAGCAATCCATCAGAAAGTGTAAGAGAAATAGAATTTTTTTGAGGACGTTGTTATTGTCATTTTTAAGGTTGATGCATGGTATGGATAAATTTGTGTTGAAAAATAGAATAATCTAGCTCATATATGGACCTGAAAATGACAACCACCTGTATAAGAGAGCCATTTTCAAAAAGTCTGTATGGTGGCACTCTCATACATTTTCGACTATTCTGAAAGGAAACTCAATTCTTCCAGGATAAGTCTTTAACTTGTAAACCATGATTTTGTCTCTCATAAATCCTAAAATATTCTGTTTTGACCTTTGGCATTTCTCATGGGTTCCTCCTTTGACATTCATGAAGGGAAATTTCTTAGTATCAAAATCAGGGAATTGTGATACTTCAAAATCAGGAAATTTTGATACCTCAAAATTTTTCTGCTATTCATCTTCTGTATCACTGAAAATTATATGAATTATATGCGACTTCATTATCTTAAAAAGAGACAACAAAAATTTAAACTGGTCAAATTTCAAAGAAGTTGCTGAAGACAATTTAAAGATGAAACTTTAGATTTTTTCAACTTTCTGGGTTGAAAACATTGTAGAAAATGAAGAAATTGCTTCTTACAAGCAATTTCTTCATTTTATACAATGTTTTCCCAATCATTTTCCTTGAGGGGAATCTAAAAGCATCACTGTGTGGGAATAGGTTAACACATACAAGGAAAAAAAAAAAAATATGCATTTGCTTTTTATGTTGTATTGACCCTTCAAGGTCAGTTTTGACCCCTAGAGTTTCATGGTCAAGGAGTCAATGACTCCTCAGTTTTAACCCATAACCACATGGCAAAATTTTAGACCAGCCCAAATTGAAAGAAGTTGCAGACGACAATTTAAAAATTACGAAATTTTTGATTGTTTCAACTTTATGGGTAGAAAACTTTGTGAAAAATGAAGAAATTGCTTGTAACAAGCAATTTCTTCCTTTTCTACATTGTTTTCCAAAGCTTTCTTTCCTTGGGGGCATTTAAAAGTGTCACTGAGTGGGAATGGGTTAAAGGCTAGCACAAGCCCTGTTTTCCTATTTATATCGATACTTTTCTTGACAAGTTTTCAGAGGTTGTTTGTGTTATATTGTCAGATTAAAATACATTAAAATACTGCATGATATGATTCGTATTTATGTTTTTCAGTCCTATATACGTTGTAAACATGTGAGTTACTGTTCTCAAAAAGAAGAAGCATTTTATGACATACAGTTAAATGTCAAAAACAAGAAAAATGGTATGTACATGTATTATAGATTCATCAGTTTAGCATTTAATTTTAGTTTTGTCTATCAAAAGTTAAGCATTTTGATTAGCTGAAATGTTCTTTTCATAATTCCATAACCAAAATTTTGAGCATGCAACTATACCTTCAAATATGTGTGCTTTGCCCTAAAGGTCAAAGTCACACATATTGTATATCTTTTGATCCTTTGGTCCGATTCTCATATTTTACACACTTGTACTTTTTTAAAAGAGCAAGTTAACTGTCCTTTATTCTGGTTGACCCTGCCTATATCTTTATTCAATGGTCCAATATTTAACCACTTGTATATCTTGATGAGAGCAACTGTATTGGGCTTGATTCTGGCTTATACCCTAAAGGTCACAATCACATCCAAAGGTCAAAAGTATTATTTTGACCTAGGTTCCATTACCTATGATTTGATTCTCAAAAAGATTTACATACCTGTAATTATTGATGTAAGCAAATGAACTGTGATTGATGCATATTTTGTAGACTTTGAAAGATGAATGAACTGTAGCCGTGTTTTGTTTTTCAGTGATAGAATCATTTAAAGACTATGTTACAGTGGAGTCACTAGATGGTGATAACAAATATGACGCTGGGGAACATGGTCTACAGGTATTGAAATTTTTGTCGAATGGTTCAATATACATGGTGCTCATAGGCCTTGAAAAACTGCTCATAGGCCTTGAAAAACCCTTGAAATTGATATTTCGACATAATAAAGAGGTATAGGCAACAGAAGGTATAGACAAAGATCATAGTCTTCACTATATGTTAGTCCAATTCAAGCCAGAAAAGTTTTTATGAAATTTATATTTATCAATAAGATCTTTGCTTTTAACCCTTTTTAATGCTGAACCTGGAATATTCCGGGTTTGACAGGAGATGTAGACCAAGATCAGCCTGCACATGAATGCAGTCTGATCTTGGTCTACACCTCCTGCCTGTAATTTTCCTGCCAGTGTTGTTTAGGAAATTGATTTCTAAAAGAAATATTTATTTTTGAACAACAAAGTATTTTATTGCTTTCAGCCCTTTGATGACTATTTTAGTGCTTTCAGCCTTTTGATTTCATACAATTCAGCAAGGCGATTTATGCAGCCTGATAAGGGTTAATGTAAATCTTGAAAGTATTTTTTTTTCAATTTGACAATTAATAGTAATAGAATTACTTCAAAAGAATGTACACGTTGTATTAAGAAGATAATGCTTGCTTTTAGTTATGGTTATCAAATTTTTTTACATTTTGACCAGCTTAACCCATTCCCAGACAATGATACTTTTTGACACCCCCCCAATAAAATGTTTTGGAAAAACATTGGAAAATGAAGAAATTGCTTGTAACAAGCAATTTCTTCATTTCCGATTTTGTTTCTACCATGACAGTTGCAAAAAATCTAAAATTTCATGGACTTTGAATTGTTGTCTGCAACTCCTTTCAATTAGGACCAGCCTTTAATTTTGTTAATTGGGAAAGGGTTTTAAAAATATGAGTACCAAACTGTTTTGTGTACCTATTCTCATTGTCTCTATTTATTAATTTTTAGCTCAGCTGTTTTCGGAGAAAAGGAGATTTTGCTATAGCCTTGTTGTTGTCGTCATCGTCATCCGAAAACTTTGACATTTTATGATATCTCTTGTTCTACTAAAGGCATTCTTTTGAAACTTGGCACACTTGTTCACTATCAAAAAAGCACCCTATACTATGAAGGGGGATAACTCTAGATCCATTTAGTCCACTATCCAGCATCTAACAGCCGAGAGCAGGCACCTGTATGAGGTGCTCTTGTTTTACCTTTATTTATCCTTAACACTAAATTACAAAATACGAGGAGAATATTTCTTCTTTTCATTGAGGTATGAAATGAAAATCCAAACCACACTTCTATATAAATCCGTTTCCAGGCTTCATACAGTGTGATAAGGTTTTATTTCTTACCTCAATGAAAACAAGATAATCTCCTCCTCCTCTTGAAGCATTCCCTCAAGATGAAAATTTGAAAAAGCATCATGGAAATAAATTGCTTATTGTCCAAAATGTTTTCATTCTCAAAAAGACAAAGGTTTTAAATGATATGTCAACTGAAAATCCACATCTTCTTTCAATTGAGACCATCTAAAGCTTTGTCATCTGGTAATGGAGTGACTAAAAGATACTTGGTTTCAACAAGAATAATCAACACATAGAACTTCTTAAATGATAAGAATTGATTTTAATTTCAATTGCAGGAGGCTGAAAAGGGTGTGAAGTTTAAAAATTTCCCTCCAGTCTTGCATCTACATTTACTCAGGTTTATGTATGATCCTGCATCAGATGCTAATGTTAAAATTAACGACAGGTAAATCTTTCATTTATTTAATGTATTATTCTATTCAATAAAAGTCAAGATTGACAGATAGAGGGAGAGATTTCATTTCAAAAGTGAAAAATTTCATAATTTTGTCATTTGTATGTCAGACCTTATATTGTGAGCATTCATTGCAATCTTCTGGCCAAGATCAATCCTATGAGTAGCAGCAACATAGGATGTGGATGAGAAATCGCAAATTTAGAATGTTCTCACTCCCTCTTTTCTCGAGCATTATACAGCATTAATCTGGAGTTGCTTTTCATAGTTATGTAAATAGAGGATATATATATATATATAAATAATGAGTTGCCATAGAATGCTGAATTTACTAGCATTAAACTTGAACTTTGTCATGCTGAGCCCTAAATATTTCTGTGGGAAGGAGGTATAGATAAAGATCTTTGGGCAGGAGGTATGAATAAAGATCTTTAGGCAGGAGGTATAGATAAAGATCTTTGGGCAGGAGGTATAGATAAAGATCTTTGGGCAGGAGATATAGAAAAGATCAGCCTGCTCATTGTGCAGTCTCTTCTTAGTCTTCACCACCTGTTTGTCCATTTTCAGCCAGAGTTGTTTACGAGATCAATTGTCAATAAGAAAGAATATACATCCATTACCAGCAATTATAGTGCTTTTTAATGCAGTACTGAAAAAGTTACCATATAGCATCTTAACCCATTCCCACATAGTGACGCTTTTGGACGCCTCTCAAGAAAAACAATTGAGAAAACATTATGTAAAATGGAGAAATTGCTTGTAACAAGCAATTTCTTCACTTTACGAAATGTTTTCTATCCAGAAAATTGAAAAAAATCTTAAATTTCATAAACTTTAAGTTGTTGGCTGCAACTCCTTTCAATTTGGACCAGTCTAAAATGATGCCATCAGGTAATGGGTTAATTCATTACCAGACAACATCATTTTAGACTGGTCCAAATTGAAAGAAGTTACAGGTGACAATTTTGAATTGATTGAATTTTAAAGATCTTTGTGTTTTGGGATAGAAAACATTGTGGATAATGAAGAAATTGCTTGTACCAAAAAGTATTATTGTTTGGGAATGTGTTACTTAACCTTTTCATCTTCTCTTTTCCTGTACAAAACAATTTTAGATACAGTTTTGTAAGCCAATGATTTTAAAAATTTGAACTTTTTTTTACAATTTTACTTTGCTTCAAAGGGTGAAAAAATCACAATAAGATGAAGTAATTATTTCCAAAAGACTAGATAATGCTCATTTAATAGATGATAATTGTTTTTTTCATTTTAAGATTGATTTATCTTCACTGAACTATAAAAGCTTTTTGTTGTTCACATTTACTTAAAGATATAATGATCTTTCACTGAGGCAAATGATTATTGTATGTCTTAAATGCAGATTGGAACCAAACTTTGAATTTTCAATAAAGATCTCTGAAAGCCTGTCACTACACATGTGGATAAAATGGCAACATGATGATATCAAACTTAGATGACATTAGGTGACATTAACACGATATGAACAAAAGATGGGCTAAGTCTTCAAAGCAGTGAGTCTAAGATTTTGATAATTACACTGTTTTTATGGTGAAATTATCGAGTGACAATTCACCAAGAAATTATGATATTCCACCGGAATGCATTAAAGAAAGATGTCTTCTTGTGTATTATTGATTTCTTGACCTCACTTTCCATTCCAGGTATGAATTTCCTGAGAGATTAAATCTCGATCAGTTTTTAGAGAAGAAAGAGAAGACACCGGCCAACTATATTCTGCATGCAATTTTAGTACACAGTGGAGATAACCATGGGGGGCATTATGTTGTCTATATATCTCCAAAGGGGGATGGAAAGGTAATTAATTTGGGAGATAACTAAGGGAGAACGTTATGTTGTCTATATTTTTCCAAAGGGGATGGCAAGGTAATAACTCAGGAGATAACTCGAGAGGAGGGGCATTGTATTTTCTGTTTACATTTTGCATCTCAATAGGGGAAGGAAAGGTGATAGGTTGCGAGATAACATGGGGAAACATTGTTGTCTACATATTTTAAAAGGGGGAAGGAAAGATAATAAACTTTGGGTTGTATTAAGTTTTCTATATACCTCCAAGGTAATAACTTAATGAATTCATTGTTTGATCAGTCTATTTTACATTTCAAAACTTGAAACATAGTCATATAACTCTCATCAATGAGTGAATAATGGCCAAACTGGGAAGAGCAGTTGGAGGGTCAGATCGGATGTTGTGGTGGTACTGGTGAGAGAAATACCAGTTACCAATAGTCAGGGACTTCAGCCACTGCAATATAACTGAAATGATTTTTAAAGTGGCATCAAAACCTGTGCAAGTGGTCAAACAAAGTGATAACTATCTTTAATGTTAACCTGCTTTGTATTGATACAGAAAACACATGCATCTGACTAGTTTAAATCTTTACAATAAAAAACTCTAAGCTTTCTTGTAATTTTGTCTGTTGGTCTATCTGTCTATCACACTGTTGACTTTTCTTCTTCATTGCTTTAATACAAAAGCCATTTGGCTTGACTCCTTGACAATTTATACAAGAATTTCCCTTGACAAAAGGAGGAACCATATATTTTAAGTGTCAGAAGTGAAAGCTAAGGGCTTCAGACTTGTTTTAATTGAAATTAACCCTTGTCATGCTGATCCCGGAATATTCTGGTTTGGCAGAAGGAGTAGACTAAGATCAGACTGCACTTATGTGCAGGCTGATCTTAGTCTACACCTCCTGCTTGTACTTTTTGCAGTAAGAGTTGTTTATGAAGTAGATTTCTTCAAGAAATATTGATTTTTTAACAACAAGTTCTATCAGTGCTCTCAGCTCTTTGATTTGACCGCATTTCAGTAAGGTAATTTATACAGCATGACAAGGGTTAACAATCAGTATTTCTAATTTTTCAGTATTGTAAATTTGATGATGATGTTGTGTCCAAATGTACGAAACAAGATGCCATAGATCGAAACTTTGGTGGTCAAGATGACGATATTTCTGTGAAACACTGTACAAATGCTTACATGTTGGTTTATATCAGGGAAAGTTGCATAGGTAAGTGACTGTGTTACCTTGGATATTGGATTTCATACACACCTGATTTATTGTGATTGTGACATGAGCTTTCAATCATGGGATGTCATGGGTTCGATCCCCGGCGGCAGCACATATCTTTTCTGAGATTTGTCTCTCACAAAAGGGTGGATAATCGTATAATCTGGAGGCTAGGAAAGGATGTAGTGGTACTACTGGTGTGAGAAATACCAGGAATCCATTCTTAGGTGCTCCAGTCGCCGCGATATGACTGAAATATTGTTAAAAGTGGTGTAAAACCCCAATCAATCAAAAGATCAAATTGGGGAATTCACTGCCATAGCATACTTGTCAAGCTTGTATTACCATTTTGTATTTTAACCCATTCTCACATGATGATACTTTTTGATACCCCTCAAGAAATATAAATGAGAAAATATTGTCTATATAGAGGAAATTGCTTGAATCAAGCAATTTCTTCATTTTTCACAATATTTTCAACCCAGAGGATTGAAAACAAATTAAAATTTTAAAGCTTTTAATTTTTGTCTGCAACTCCTTCAATTTGGATCAGTCTAAAATTTTACCATCTGGTAATGGGTTTAAGATAGGTCAGTTAATTTTGTGTTTATTACAGATGATATTTTATGTCCAGTTGCTGAAGTAAATATTCCAGAAAGTTTAAAAGATCGGCTTGCCGAAGAGAGGTATGTTGTATATGGCTTCTTTTACTTTCTGTATAATATTCTTAGAATGTTTATATTATTTGTTTGAAATTATCATGCAAGTAATGAACAAATCATAGTTTAACTCTTTCCTGTTTTGCAAAATTTTAGACCTGTCCAATTCAAAGGATTTGCAGACGACACTATAAAATAAATTTTATTTGAAAAATAAACATTCAATAGGGTAGAAAACAAAGGGACGTAAAAACCAGGGATTGAACAGGAAAGGGTTAAAAAAAAAAATATAATAAAAGGCAGCCTTTCTTATCACCTCATGTGTACATTGTTCTAGATAAAAAACTGAACTCAGCTATATTTGCATCAGTGGCAGAGCATTCACAAAAAAATTAAGATGAATTGATCTTACAAGAAAAAACAATTATTGTGTTTCTTTAGTGTAAAAAAGGATAAAATATAGGTTTTTATTTTTTTTTGACAAAATTTCCAAGAGGGTGTCAATTTGCAAGTTTAATTTAGTAAACAAGTAACTATACAGTTCCATGTTTTGATGCTCTGAAGAAAAATATAGTTATAGAAAATATCATCTTTTATCTCATTGTTTTTTATCTTAACCCTTTCCCGTTTTTTGAAATTTAGACTGGTCCAAATTGAAAGAAGTTGCAGACGACAATAAAGATGGGGTTCAATTTGATATGTTACCATCCTATGTGGTGGAAAATTTTGTGGCAAAAGGAGAAATTGCTTGTCACAAGCAATTTCTTCTTTTTCCACAATATTTTCTCAAGTATAAAATCACAGTGTCGTAAAATCCCGGGTTTAACCAGGAAAAGTTTAAAGATATTTTCAATTTCAGTGCACATTTAATTGTCTGCTTGAGCCATTTCAATTTAGATCAGTAAGGAATCAGGTTGTTTGGTAAAAGTTGTCATCTGTTTATCATTCAGACGGTTAGAGGCCCAAAAGAGACAGGAGAGAAAAGAGGCACATCTCTATATGAATGTGCAGGTTGTGACGGAGGATTATTTCTACGGGCATCAGGGAACAGATCTCTTTGACCTAGAGAAGGCCAACTTTAGGAACTTCAGGGTCAAAAAGACAGAAACCCTCAAAGGATTCTTAGAAATATTGGCAGAAAATTTGGTAAGATCTGTTAACTCTAGTCTTCATTTCTCGATACCAGACAATGGACTGTTAGAGCTGCCTGCTTCAATAAATTGATGTAATGAGCCAAGTAAGCCCTGTCAGTGATGCTCCTAGGGTTGTGAGTATGAGCCCTGGCTTGGCCTACTTCCTATTGACAAATGAGTCAATCAAAAAAAAAGTCATTGCCACACACATCATTTGTCTCTCATCAAGGGATGAATGATGGTGTTCCTATGAGCATCTGAGGAATTCAGAAAGATTGTTATTGTATTGGTGTGAGAAATGACAGGCAGCGGTAGTTGGGTTTACTGTTGAAAGCAGTGTTAAATTATGTAAAACAACAGTAGAATGTTCCAGAAGTCTGCCTCAAAAATAGATATTGGAATACTTTTGAACATGTATTGAATAGTGGCCATCAAAGTCGGTATCATCTCTGGCCAGACTGTGTAGGTTGATAAAGGTCAAAACTTCACTCTTGATGATTTTCTGTCAGAAATGACTATTCTACCTTACTATATATCTTTTGAATGTGACCTCTGGTTGACTTCTGCTGGATCCAATCTTTTTTTCAAGTATATGTTTTACAGAACACCAAGAAAGTGCCTTTTTACCTGACATGTCACTTAAGAAATGAAGAGAATTGATGTATGAACCTAAAAAGCTTAATTACACTGTATGTTTATGCAAAGGTTTAATACTTCTTTTCATTTCTTATATATTCATACCTGCAAGCAAAACAAAGCAAATATTTTACTAGTGAGTAAAATGTTATGGATCTACTTTGTGCTCAAGCATACAAAATACCTGCGTGCTCAAAATTTTGTTCATGGAAGTGTGAAAAGAAAAATTCAGCCAATCAAAACACTTGAATCTTGGTAGATGAAACTAAATTTAAGATATTAGATAATGCCTTTGATATGATTTGAAAGGATGTTATAGATACATTGAATTTTCTGGTTAACACATTACTAGAGACAAATTTTTAGACTGGTCAAAGAATTTGCAGATAACAATTCAAAGTGAAGTAAATATAAAACAATATGTACAAAATTATGTAAGAAATATTGTGAGAAAAGGATAAATTGCTACTTACAAGCAATTTCTCCTTTTCTGAGAAAGTTTTCCATAACATTTTTACTTGAGGGTTTTGTGGTAAATGATTTTAGATACAGTTGACATCTTATTTTACCGTTGTCTATCCAAAGTTAAACTCATAAATACTCTTCTTCAAAACAATCAAAGAAACATTGCTTGTAATTGGTATGCAAGTACATTTGGTGATATATATGTGTGTATAACAAAGTCGAGGTCAAGGTAAGTCATGAACGCCAATATATGTATCCTTGAGAACTTTGTTGTTTTAGTAACACATTTTTCATTCCAGAAATATCCTGTCCAACAGATACGACCGTGGCCATTCCAAGCTAGACAAAATCAGACCTATAGACCAACTCTGCTTGATATAGAGGCAGATATGTACAAAACAGTAAGTTTTATCTTAAACTTTGACCTGAACTTAATTAATTTATACACAATAAGACTCAGGAAATGAGTTTAAAAAAAATCTTTCCTTGAGAACATACAAACATGAACCTCAGGCCTAACTTCATTGTATCAGGTAAATAAATGAAAGATGATTAATACAGTTTTCACATCCTATGGAAAAGATTTTATAACTAGCTCTAAAACTTCTACATTAAATTACAACCAGTTTTGTCAGCCCAATTAACTCAGTTGGTAGAGCACCCAACTTCAAACCTTGAGATGGTGGGTTTGATCCCCGGGCTGACCAAATTAACTGTATAATCATCTTTCGGATGAGATGTTAAACAGAGGCTCCCTATGACTGTGCTACCAACAAGCACATTAAGAACCAGGCGGGGCATTTAGCAGTTTCGCTCTGTATCCATGCACTTCTGGGGTCGACGCTCATATCGGCATGTGTTACTGTAGAAGCAATGAATAAACGGAAAATACAGTCAATTGTTTGAGATGTTGAGTAAATAAAGGTACACTGCAGCTCCACTATAACGCTGTTGGTGGGGTCCAAGAAATGAAACAGCGGAAGAAGTGGAGTAATTATGCTATAACACTGTCCTCCCCCCCCCCCCCCCACCCTGCTGTAACTGAAATTTTCAACCGTCGGAATCGGAACAAAACACCTGATAATTCGTGATAAAATTCCTGTAACAAGTTTAATTCTATACAAGTTACTAGTCGGGAAATGAAAAACAACAACTGTAGTTACGAGATTTTAGCAGAAACCGACGAAATTCAGTGTGCAGAGAATTAATTTCTAACCTTACCTTCCCTATCTGTCAGGATTGAATAATCTGTAAATTTCTACAGGTCTATAAATTGTGGTTCTCTTTCTCCCAATATTAAGAAGCTAGAACTATTATCTGAGACATGTTTTATCATTATGATAGTCGTCGGCATTAATCTAATTGAGTTTTACACGGACGTAAATATTTCCATCCTTAGACAAATAAAATCTAAGTATTCCGCATAGCGACGTCTCCTTGGAGACCGACGAGTTGTTGAACACCTGGGGCTACTGAAGTGTTGAGAAAATGTCTTGTGGATCGACCTTCGAACCTCTTTCGCGGTAATGGACTTAATCTAATTTCTTTACCATTGTTAAAAATATGGTAACAATAAATTTGTCTATGAGCTTTTTGCCGAGTGTTTGATCATGCAGGATGGCATTAAATTTTCACATTATTGAAAGAAATGCAGAAAAATAACGGTATTTTATTGTAATCTACTTAAATTATCTATCCCGTTTCGGATGAGAATCTTCTGATATTGTGACATTTACAATTCAAATCACGTATTTTCTGTATTTAGCGAAAACGTCGCAACTACGACTGATTGTTTTCAAAGCACATTGTTGTGTTTTTATCTTGAAGCCACTATCCTCTATGAGCTCCGGATACCAGCAAACTATGAAGTGAAATAAATAGTAGGCTCAAGTCAATTTGTCTAATTTCATGCTCGCGCCTTACTTTAAGAACACGTCCTACCAGGGGCTGAAGAAAATTAAGAATGCCGAGAGTGAAACAGTCTGATATTTTAATCGCACCACCTTCAAGGTTTGTAACTGAAGGATACCGAGGTGCATGCCTATTCGCTATTGATTTTAGAAATATAAAAGACCTAAGGAATTGATCATCTCAATGTCAAACAGCAAGACCAAACAATCAAACTGATTTTATAAATTGAAACACTACGCGTGTCATCAATCAAAGCAATTACCTCTGAAGTAATGCATTAATGACCAGGACCATCCATGTAAGGTGTTAAAAACTTACCTGGCTTCGGGTAATTATCGATTTTTATGTGCAACCCTTTTTCTTGGAGCGGGCCAAAGACGGGATGAAAAAATCGCGGCCAAATCAGCATTAACGTCGTATCTCAGCATCTGCAGCCCTAAATGCCCCCCCCCCCTCCAAAATTTTGGGAGCCAAGCGGACCCCCGTTATAATGGAGTCAGCGCTGTGCCCAGTAGCGTTATAGAGGAGTTGCAGTGTAGTTGTATAAGATTTTGACTTGGTGTTTAACTTTGATTTGAACAACATCTGGATATGTTTATTACCAATGCTCCTAAGCTAGAGTTTTTATCCGTT
Organism: Fragum fragum; assembly: GCA_946902895.1. NCBI lineage: Eukaryota > Metazoa > Mollusca > Bivalvia > Cardiida > Cardiidae > Fragum > Fragum fragum. The sequence continues at coordinate 15,850,757 of OX336365.1, forward strand.
CCCACACAATGATGTTGTTTTAATGCCCCTAAAGAAAAAAAAAGCTGAGTGAAGCATTATGGACATGAATTCTCTTATATTTTAGGTCCAAGAATTATCAGATGAGGGTCCTTGGACGTTGTTTGTAGAAACTCTTAACCCAGAAAGTCCCCAACAGAGATTAGATCATTTTGACAAAGACAGTAAGTTTTTAGACAAAGCTTCAGATGGAGTGAATTTCATTTCATAGTGTAAAATTTCTTATGCTTCCATCTAAATACTAATAAGAGTAATTTCATTAAAACTAATTAATTGAGAACTGCTATGGCCATAGCGCAATGGTAGCATGTCAGAACTCCTAATTATGGGTCCTGGGTTTGATCCTGGACGTGGCAAATATCTTTTCCAACATATGTCTCCGACCATTGGGTAAATAATCTTAACCTAAATGGGATGAGCAGCTTGAGGCTTGGAAAGGATGTAGTTATAGTACTGGTGTGAGATATACTAGGAATCAATTAATAAGTGCTCCATCCACTTCGATATGACTGAAAAACTGTTAAAAGCGGCATCAAACCCCATTCAATCAATGAAAACCAGCAACATAAGGTTTGGAAGAAAAACAGCAGATTTAAGACTTTTGACACACACTAGATAAATGTACCTGTCACCTGTTAACTATTAACAAATCCATTATCTCATTCTGGATTGGAGATTACAGCTTTAGTTTACCTGTTACTATATGGCAATATAACCAAGGCTAAATTGGGAGAAGTTGCAGGTGGCATTTTATATTCACTATTCCTTACAATTTTCAACCAAGTTAGTCTCAATAAAATGATGAAGATTTTTAGTATTTTCACTAATGATAATTATATATTGTCTGCAACTCCTTTCCACCTTAAATTTATGTTGTCTAATAATGGGTTTCTTCTTAATTGTTTTTCACAGGTGATGTATTGCTGTTTTTGAAGATGTATGATGCAAGGTCAAAGTCCATCTCCTACTGTGGTCATGCTTATGTACCTATCTCAGCTAAAGGAGGTAATCTAAATATCTTGCTAGTTTCAGGGATTCAATGAACACAGGGCTTGCAAGTCTTAGACTTGCAAAAAATAAGCCAGGGATCTCAGAATTGTCTGAATTTTTCTCTGAAATTTAATTTAGAAGGTTACAGCTGTCAAATACATTCAAATTGACCTTGTCCAGAACACAAATCCAACATTGGTGCATGGATTTTAAAATGATTTTGAACCCATGCTCTCCATCATGAGTAGATGTTCCATTTGAAGCAAATTTTCAGAAAGCTCAAATGTCAATGTAATATCTCAAGGTCAAATATTCATTGGACTCATCTTATTGTCCCTGGACAACTTACTAGCATCTTAAAATCAAAGGTAAAAAATGAAACAAATTTGTAGTGAAATGATTTATAGATTTTATGCTGTTTGATGCCACTGTCAACAGTAATTCAGGTATGTTTTAGCAGCTGGTGCACCTCACCATAGGTTCCTGTTGTTTCTCATTCAAGTACAACCACTACATTTGATCTAAGTCACCAGCTGCTCATCTTATTAGGTGCACTTCTTAATATTGGCTCTTTGGTAAGATATAAATGATTTGTGTCTCAATGATATTTCAATTACTGAAAAGAGTGTTTGCCAAGTAAGTGTTCAACTCATAATCCCAGAATTGAAAGCACAGCTAACTGGGCTATGCAAAATTTGTCTTAACCCTTGTAATACTGATTTTGGCATAATATCCTGCTTTGTCAATGGCTTTGGCATGTGTATAGACTAAGATCAGATTGCATTTCTGTGCCTACACTACCTGCTTGCTCTTGTAGTGTTTAGAAAATTCTGTGAACACAACATTGATCTAGTTGTCAAGGTTTCAAAATACAGTGAAAAGAAGATGAATATTCAGGAGGACAAAGGTTAAAATTCCTTCTCAATCTTTTCCTGTACAAACCCGGGATTTTACTTTATCAGGATTTTATACTTGCGAAAAGATTGTGGAAAAAGGAGAAATTGCTTGTAACAAGTAATTTCTCCTTTTCCCACAATATTTTCTTTCACATGGGATGGTTAAATTTCAAATTGCATCCAATTATCATTTTCGTCTGTTACCTCTTACAATTTGGACCAGTCTAAAACTTCATAAAACGGGAAAGGGTTAAAGAATACAAATCTGTAATATCTTGTGGATATATATTTGATCTGTTTCATTTCAGTTGAACTCATGCCAGAGCTAAATAAGAGAGCAGGTTTTGCCCCAGATACACCCTTAATATTGTTTGAAGTAAGAAAATTTTAACCCTTTCCTATACTCTCCCGCTGTTAAACTACCCTCAAGAAAATAGCTTTGAAGAACGATCTGGAATTAAAGAAATTGTTTACCCAGAATTCCATCAACTTAAATTGTCATCTGCAACTTCTTTCAATTCAGACCAGACTTAAACCTTGCCATCTAGTAATGTGTCAATGGAATATTTGTCCAGAAGATCCCATCAAAACCTCAAATCATATCATTTAATCACATACTTCCATATATTGATGCAGGGAAGAAATGTAGCTGCCATAAACATTTTTGGATTAGGAGAAATTTTAATGATGTTATCTATATTATTTCATAGACTTACTTAGTTACATCGAGTTGTCACATGCCAAGACTGCCAATTCAGACAACTCAAAGATTCTGTTGTCCCATTATCAGTTAACCTGTTCTGCATTCTTTTCTTTCTAAAGCCTTTAAACTCGCTTTCATGAAAATTTTAGACTGGTCCAAACTGAATGAGATTGCAGGTGATATTTTAAAGTACCAGGAAATTGAAAAATAAGTGATGATATTGCAGAAAATAGCAACTTTTGCATTTCGAAATTGCCTCCTCAAATTGAATTTCATTAAAATCTTAAAAAGCCAGGGTAGAAATGGACTAAAATTGGCCTTTTTTGTAAGAGAATGAAAATGGTTAATAATGAAATTTATTCTGAGGTTTTCATTGTATGGTTTTCCAACTGAAAAAAATGCCATTAGGTATTGTTGACAAAGATCACACTGTAAGCTTGTGCCTACTTATCTTCAATGCAAGGACATTCTCAGAGCAGCAATAGAAGGGGTTAAAATCTACAGTTAAATGAATATCTGAATGGAAAATTTATCCCATTCCAACGCAATCCCGCCATTTTATGCCCCTGAAGAAAAAGACTTAAAGAAAAAAAACACTCTGGAAAATGAAGAAATTGATTGCTACAAGCAATTTTTCAGTATTCACAATGTTTTCTAACCAAAAGAAAAAGATTTTTTTGAATTCATCAATAAGATCATCGATAAGATTGTCTGCAACTTCTTTCTATTTGGACCAGTCTGGTAATGGGTTAACAATGTATTTTCCCTAAACTGAGCAAAATTCTTTTAGCTAAAAATCAACATTTCCATCCTTTTATCAAGTGTTTAACTCATTTCCACGCCTTCTAACGCCCCTCAAGAAAAGATAGGAAAACATTGTGAAAAAGGAAGTTATTGCTTGTCACAAGCAATTTCTTCACTTCCAACAATGTTTTCCACCTACAAAGACAAAAAATTTAAGATTTCATCAAGTTGAAATTGTCCTCTGCAACCTCTTTCAATTTAGACAAGTCTAAAATTTTGTCACCAGGTAATTGATTAAAAGAAAGAGAACAGAAATCATGTTTCATTTATTCTGTAAAATCATCTTAAATGATAGCTTCACAACATTCCAGACCTACTCAGTAATGGACCATGAGCAAGAGTAAGTCAAGTGTCATAAATTTTTTGAAATATTTTTTCTCAGGAGGTTAAGCCTAACTTTCTTGAGTTGCTGCCAAGTCATGACCTGCCTATGGAGAAAATGTTAGAAGAACTAATGGATGGAGACATTATAGTGTTTCAGAAATACGAACCGGATGCAAATCATTACGACTTGCCAACGGCAAAAGATTACTTTAGGTGAGACACTTAACAAAACCTGGTTTATGAAATACTAACAACCTAGTCTGTCTAGACTAAGGCAGTTCTCTGCTAATTAAGTTTGATTGCGATGAAGCTTTTACCTTATACAGTCACTTTCAAACACTAAGGAGTATGGACCCACAAAATGTAGTTGATATTCAAAGGTCAATGTAGTCCTTACCTGTATAGGCAAATTGACTCTTGTTCAACTATATGTTGTGGTTATTTAGTATATTTTATATATTTATTATAAAATAAATATACCTGTGTTAATAAAGTGGTATGAAATTAGTCATACTTTTTGGTTTATTGAGCAGAAAAATTAGGATGATGATACAGCAGACTTTTCACAGAATTTATCATTACATCTAAGCGAATTATTTTAACCTTTGATTATTCTTGAAAAGCAGCTCAATTGAAACTTTGAAATCAACTTCTTCATGGCAATATCTTCATGGTTTACTGTAGTATGTAAGCCATTCCCATTTTCCTATTTTTCAGGGACTTGTACTACCGTGTAGAAATAACTTTCTGTGATAAAAACATCATTAATGAGCCAGGATTTACTCTAGAGTTGTCACAACGCATGAACTATGATCAAATGGCAAATGCTGTAGCTAAATACCTTAAAACAGATCCTTATTTATTGCAGTTTTTCAAACCACAAGGGTAGGTCAAGATTTTGATTCATTAGGGTCATACTTTTTAATTCAATTTTAGTATTGTCTATCAAGATTTAAGTGTTTTTATTTGCTTTTTTTTTTCATTCTTTCTTGAATAAAATTTGAGCACACAACTATTTTGTATATTTGCACACAAAGTAGATCCATAAAATTTTGTCTAAACAGGGTTTTCCCCAGAAATTTTTGAAGGCGTAGTGGCAAATGCGCGGTGTGTTGTCTGCTAACATCTTGGTATGACTATACATAATATAGGTCATTAAAAGTGCTTTTTAGCTTGATTATTGACATCTTGTTTTTTCTTTATTGAGAGTTATTCTTGGATAATATTCTTCAACTTTTTAATTATTATAAATTGATTTATCTACTCTGAGGCTTATTTTGATACCGACCAATTGTGACAATACTCAGCTTATTTTACCTCTCTATCCTATTTGTTAGAAAGGGCACTAAATTGTCCAATTAAGAAGGATGTGAAAAGGAAAGATAATGAAAGAATATACCCAAAAGTCTCAAAGGAATGAGTAAAAAAGTGTCAATTGCTTGTCTATTAGATAGGAATAGCTTTTCATGCTTGGCCATTTTATCAAGTCTGTCCAAAAAACATATCCTTGAGGACTCTTTAAAGAAGCATGGAGTGATGGATTGAAAAAAATGCCATTCTTCAGAAAAAACAGAAATTATTATCAGTACTTTCAAAAAAGTATTTATAAGGTTCCTGTGTGAAATACCTTGTTTCATTTTCAAATTTTGTATCTTAAAGAGCTCCATTAGATTCTCTGTGTAAAATTTGAAATGCTCATTATTTGCCCATTCAGAAGCCTTTGACTGTCTGACACTATAACTATTCTTCTAACAGTACTTTCAGCTCTTTGATTTCAATAAGTTAATAAAAAAAAGTATAATATATAAGCAGTGTCCTATCTTAACCTTAATTCTCAAATTATAACATGAAACTTGATCAAATTTATAAAACAAGTGTCTTTACTCTTCTCTTCTTTAAGTGATTTCGGCACTTTGATTTTCAAAAGTGGATTTTGTTTTCCAATTTCATAGAGTGAATTATCTTTTCCTGATTATAAATGATTATCAAACCATTACTTTTTATAAAAAAATCCCTAATTGGTCTAAGGCTTGAAGTGCTTTCAGCACTTTTGATTTTTATGGGGGTATTATTTCTTTTTGAGCAAAAAACATGAGAGGATGAGATATCATTAGATGATTACTAAAAGTATAATAATATTTTTCATCAAACTTTTAAAACAAATTTATAGAAAAATGGGTTGAACAAACAAGGTTACGAATGTGTGAGATAATACCATCCATGTTGGATAAAAAATAAATGGACTTAATCCAGAAGATACATGTGTGTAATTATTAAACTGGGTTAAAACAAGAGCTGAGTATAACTAGGCTGGCTTCTATACAAATCTGTTTTTATTATTTTGGCAAATTCTCATAAGGAAAAAAGATCGCGAAAAAGGGTATGTTTTCAGCGAGCAATGTATGAAATAAACTGACACAATTAATCTTTCCTTCAAAAAATTAAAGTTTAAACCACTGTGGCTTTAGTTAATAGTTGTCACATTAAATAACCACATCTTTAAATTTTAACTAGGGCAATCTCAGCCGAAGTGACAATTTTCTGAAACCGGATCGCCATTTTGAATTCGTTGTTTACATATTGGCACCCATCATCCTTTGTGACTGATAGCGAGGTACCAGTGGGAAACGCGAGAAAAAAAATCAATAATCACCAATTAGTAAGAGTGTAAGGGTCTTATCAATAGAGATGTTATGTAATACGTGGTATACAACACTATAGATAAAGAGCCTGTCGTGTCCACGCTTCTGCAACCAGTTTAAATGGTTTGCTTGAACCTTTTTCAGCTGAAAATTAAGCTGTATCGGTGACCAAATTTAAGCGTATCAGCGATCTGAAGGCGTATCGGCAAAGTCTCTTAATTTATGAAGGCGTATCGGGGCCGATACGCCATAAGAGCCTGGGGAGAACCCTGCTAAAACTAGTGAAATAGTTGCTTTGTTTTGCTTGATGGCATTAAAGTTTAAGAAATAAAGAGAATGTTTTTGTTTTCATTGAGGTATGAACCTATAAACTTCTCCTTCACTTGTTTGCATTAAAATATATGCCATCTGTCAGCTTTGAATTTAAGCTTTAACCCATTCCCACTCATTCCTGGTATTTTATGCCCCCCAATAAAAAGCTGTGGAAAAATCATTGTGGAAAATTAAAAAAAAAAATTACTTGTTTAAGCAATTTCTTCCTATTCCTTAATGTTTTCTTCTCCAATAGATAAAGATTTTTAAAATTCTATCAACTAAAATTTGTTTTTATTTTAGCTTCTTTGAATTTGAAACAGTCTAAAATTTTGTCATTGTAATGGGTTAAAATGTAACTGATGTTTTATTTAAATAGCCTACTGATCCAGTGATAGGCAACCATATTTAATTTGATTTATCATGGTACAGTTACAGAGATGGACCTGGAAATCCAATCCGGTGTACGTTTGAAGGTACTCTCAAAGAACTTCTGATGTACACAAAACCACGGCAACAGAAAAAACTCTACTACCAGCAGGTTTGTGTCTTCATTAGGGCTGACTATCGGCTAAGAAAATCACTATCGCGATAGTTTAACTTTCACAGTATTGTTATCGTGATACTATCACTATCGTCAGAAATCAATCGCAATATATCACGATACTATTGGTATATGTTACTTTGTTTATTTTCTATGTTGATCTGTAAATAGCATAGTCTAGAGGCGACTCTCTTTTTATCAATGTTTTCGCCTTCCTTTACGAAGCCAAAATAGTCCCAAAATGGTCCCAAACATGGGACTTTCCGCCTTTGTTTTTCACTATCTCGATGTCAGACGACATGTCAGACGACAAAAATACGTAAAACAAAATAACTCGATTAGTGTCCTCGAAATAAGTAATTAATTATCGTAATTAATCGAATATCATTTATGATTGTCTTATTTTTATTTTTTCGACAATTCTAGCGCTGAGAATTCATAAAACATTGATCTCAAGTCTTAAATTAACATGCTTTTGGATTTTTGAGAACCTTTTCACTTCATAAATCAAAAGTTAAAAATCAATTCCTAAACAAAAAAGGAGTACGGTAAAAACAAAAATCAAATGTGCCGATCACATGATAATAGAAATTGAAAGTAGGATAAGTTACACAGAAAACTTGTTCTCCCTCTATCTCTCTCTTTCTCTCTCTCTTTTTTAACCCAAGAGACCAAGTAAACATTGAATTTCTGTGTAAGTAAGCTTTTAATATTTACTATCGAAACTATCGATATTTGAACAAACAATCGCGATAGTTATCGATGTCAGGGAATTGCAATCGATACATCGATATCGTGTCTGTCACTATCACAATACATCGACCTATCGATCTATCGTTACACCTCTAGTCTTCATATACCAGTAAGATAGGGAAATATTCTTATGTTGTTGTTTTTGGTTTTGTTGTATATTATTTCAAGAACTTTTTTGTGCTTTACTGACCATTTAACCCATTCATACACAATCTCACATGTTTATGCCCCTTTAGGAAAACTTTCTGAAAAATGAAGAAATTGCTTGTTACAAGCATTATCATCTTGGTCCACAATGTTTTCTATTTCAAAAGACAAAGCTTTTTTTAAGAATTCTTCAACTAAAATTTGTTGTCTGCAACTTCTATGAATTACGGCCAGTCTAAGATTTTGCCAGCTGGTGAATGGTTCAACTGAGTCTTGAGGAAATGGGGGAGATGGATTATGTATATGACTTTCTTTGCATACAAATCTAGCACTTTAAGAAAAATCCACAAGATTGAATGAAATCTTTAATACTAAGATGATGGAACTGTTAAAGGATCAGTGAAAGAGATTGTTTGGTTGGGCTTTCATGAAGTCTTTCCCACAGAGTCCCAAATTTTCTGCCCCTCCAGAAAAAAAATGAAGACTCGTAGTAAAGATAAAGTATTTAAGTTAAACCTCTCCCATAAAATGCTACCTTTTTACAACCCTCGAGAAGCTTTTTCGGAAAATAACATGAGGAAAATGAAGAAATCGTTAGTTACAAGGCATATATATTGAATTTTATTAACTTGAAGTTACTGTCTGCAACTTCTCACAATTTTAATGCATCTAAAATTTTGTTGTCTGATAATTGGTTAATAATTATCTTTTTTTCTTTCAGCTTAATATTAGAATAAATGAACTGGAGAATAAACGCCAATTCAAGTGTATATATGTAAATAATAGGTTAAAAGAAGAAGTAAGTTAAACTCAAATTTATTTGCTATTCAAACATTTCTCTCACTTATTTTTTTACCAGATTGGAAAAAACCAAAAATGAACTGAAATAGTTCTGTTGATTTTAAATCAATCCCTGACTTGGTCAAAATCCTTCCTAAGATATAACAAATGGCTATGCAACATTTTTCTTTTAAGTAGCACTCCTAGTTCCTAAAGTTAAGTCGGACATGCAGCTGGTGGTGAGGTTTGGGTGCTGTAGTTACATTAGTGAGAGAAATGAAAGGAAGCTGTGGTATAGCACATCTATGACCACAACTAAAACGTTGTTTAAAGTATTCTAATAACTGAAAATTGCTGTTCTGGTAAAAGAAAAGGCATTTTAAAAGCTGTTGGGAAAAGAAGGAAATGATCTTCATGAATAGGGAATTTTATGTTACGATTGATCTACATCTTTTATTTGCTTTGAGCTGCAGAGGAAAATTCTGATATTTCACTAGATCAGAGGTAGAGTGGAATATAAGTTTTCCTCCAGCGCGAGATGTTGTAACACGGATTCCATTTATTATGACATCTTATACAGAATGAAAATGACGTCATATTAGACTACCTTAATGATTTGACACTGTCAGATACAGATTTTTTTTTACGTCTTTGACTTTGTCTATGAGCAATGTATATATTTTATTAGAAATATTTGTAGGTATAAAATAAAAGAATGTCCTAATTTATCCGTGTAAGCTGCAAATGTAATGTACATTTTTTCTGTCATTTGCAAATGCATTTTCATCTGGTTCAGAAAGGGTATCTGTATAAGCAGACATTTTTGAGGTAATTATTTGATCTGCCTTTTGATTATAGTTAACTTATTAGATGTTTTTGATAATGTTTTCAGAAAGAATTAGTGCTATATCCAGATAAAACTGGTCGAGTGGCAGATCTTTTAGAAGAAGCAAAGAAACAAATTGAACTCACAGAGAGTGGTAAATTGAGGTAGGACATTTTTTTCACAAAATACTAATATGTCGTTCAATTGGGGCTCAATAAGGATTCTGTAAAAGAAATATTTTTCACATCATTAAAGTATTTATCACAGGTCAAAGCTACAGTAAAATCTGGTTGTTCCAAAAGAAGATTTTTGTTTCTTCAATTTTTGAAGAGTGAAAAATGATGTACTTTACCCCAGTTCTACACAGTCATGAGGGCAAAATCCTATTAAGTTTTTAGTACTCTTAGAGGCCTTGCATCTTACTTTATTGTTTTGGTGTTTTTGGGGGTATGTGTGATTTTTTTGTGTGCAAATTTCAAGGAAGTGCGACTACAAAAATGCAATTGAAATGTGGTCATTTTAGTGATTAATTGAGTTTCAGTCTGTTCCCATAACAACTGAAAAAAAAAGGTATAATCCTAAACAGTATATTAGATGAAATTGGTGGCATGCATTCCATAGTGCTTAAAGAGAATGGCCAGACATTTTTTGTAATAAAAAGTTGTTCAAGATAAGTAAAGGTGACACATTTGAGGGACTGTGGGCCCCACCAACTGACTATGCTGGCCACACCCATTGACTCCACTGGCCACACCCACTGACTCCACTGGCCCCACCAGATGACTCCGCTGGCCACACCCACTGACTCTTGGAAGTTCCACTTCGATATTAACAGTGTTATTTTGCAAAATTCATGGCCAGTAACATGTAACAAAACGCTAAAATGGTTGTTTTGCAACCTAAACGCCATTACTAAAGCTTGAATAAGTTGTAGTTACTATGTTTTAGTCACCCAAACCCAAACAAAAATTCTTCCCAAAATATCAGCCAATGTCTGAAAGTTCAAAGTTCACTTTCTGTTTCAGTTAATTATTTGATTTTATGATTGGTAGCTGCAATTGGTCAGAATCAATTTTAGTATATGATACAATTGTCTCTACAGATTATTAGAAGTGATAGGGTGTAAGATCTACTCAATACAGCTCGAGGATATTTCTTTAGAAATGCTCAGTTCTGCCGGCACCACAAAGACATTGAGAGTGGAAGAAATACCCAAAGACGAATTAAATCTAGGGGACGATGAAACTCTCATTCATGTAGCTCATTTTCACAAGGTAAATATCCAGACATCACTTTGCTTTGTGAATGTTTTGACAGGATGGAAATAGATGGACTGCTGTCAACACCCTATGATCTTCTAGAAGGTAGTTTGACTGAGGTGTCAAACAATGTTTGTATGAGAATATATTGTCAAGACATAGAATAAAAGTAAAATTGTAGATTGATGACCTAGATATAAAAAATATAGCTTGAATATGCTGTAAATTTAACATTTAAGTCACCAAACCAACAAAAATGCTTGCCGGGAATGTCAGAGGAGAACATTTAATTGGTTAATAAGTACTTTGATTGACAGCAGAGATACATTCAATGCTGGATGTATTCTTTTGATTTATATTGCCGTCTGATAAATCCGTGAGACAGTTTTTTGGTTGACTCTTTCATAAAACTGCATTGTATTGTATTGTACTTAAAACTTATGTTCACTATCTATAATCTAAAGAGCTACCTATACTATTCAGGGACAAAACAATTGTGTTTAACCTATTACCAGATGGCAAAATTTTAAACTGGTCCAAATTGAAAGAAGTTGCAGACAACAATTCAACTTTCTGGGAGCCGCCATTCATAGCGCAGTTGGTAGCGCGTCGGACTGTCGATCTAGAGGTCCCAGGTTCGATCCCCAACGGCGGCACTCATCCTTTCCGACTATTTGTCTCAAAAATGGGTCGATAATCATAGACCTATGTGGGATAGCAGCTGGAGGCTAGGAAGGGGTGTAATGGTAGTACCAGGATTCCATTGGTAGGTGCTCCAGCCGCCACGATGTAACTGAAAGATTGTTGAAAGCGGCTTACAAGTCCATTCAAACAAACAAACAAATCAACTTTCTGGGTAGAAAACAATGTGGAAAATGAAGAAATTGCTTGTAACAAGCAATTTCTTCATTTTCCACAATGTTTTCAAAAGCCTTTTCCTTGGGGGCGGCTAAAAGTGTCTCTGAGTGGGAATGGGTTAACCATTTCGACATAATATTGATTTCTTTTTTCACCCACAGTATTCAAGAAAGCATTGTGGATAAAAGAAGGAATTGCTTGTAACAAGTAGCTTCATCTTTTCCAACATTGTTGTTATGATTATTATTAAGTCAAAGTTGAACTGTATTCAGCAAACTCTAACAATTCGGACTAGTCTAAGTTTTTGTTGACTTGAATAGGTTTAATGGGTTGGAAGTCAATAAACCTATTACCAGATGGCAAAATTTTTAAACTGGTCCAAATTGAAAGGAGTTGCAGACAACAATTTAAAGTGTATGAAATTTTAGATTTTTCAACTTTCAGGGTAGAAAACATTGTATAAAATGAAGAAATTGCTTGTATTTCTTAATTATACACAGTGTTTTCCCAATTGCTTTTCTTGAGGAGTGTCAAAAAGTGTCATTATGTGGGTATGGGTTAATGACTGTATTTGAGTGTGTGGTTTAACTTTTGTTTTGTCAAATTGTGTTGTAAAGATTGCGGGAGTGAATTTCTGAAACTTTTCAAACTTATGATTGCCCTTTACCAATAATGTTCTCAAGATAGTCTTTCACCAGATAGAAGACATGATTGTTTAGTAATGGGGTCAATGTTCTTCTGTATTGCAGGAAGTGTTTTCAACCTTTGGTGTGCCCTTTTTATTGAAAATTAGAAACGTAAGTATTTCATCTTTTAACATTATTTGAAATGATAAATTTGTGCTAATTTACTTGATGAGTTTTCCAGATATAATTGACTAATTGCTGGCCCCACCCACTTGGTCCTTTGGTCACGCCCAATGACTCAGACAGGAAGTCCAGCTTCGATTTTAAACCGGAATAATTTAATTGTTAGTTTCGTCTATCAAAAACGAGTGATCTGATTGGTCAAAAAATTTAATTCATACCTCCATGAACAAAATTTTGAGCACGCAGCCAGTTTGAATGCTTCCGCACAAAAAAGTTCACTACAAAAAGGTATCAAAATTTGTTAAGTTGTTGCATTTTTCGCTGGATGCTATTAAATTATAAGAAATGAAGATAACAATTTTTGTTTTCATGGAGGTATGAACCGAAAAACCTAATCACACAATGTATGAATCCGCTTTGCGTATTCATACAGTGTGATTAGGTTTTCGGTTCATACCTCCATGAAAACAAAAAATATTCTCTTCATCTCTTAATTATTTTGCAAAATTTATGGCCAGTAGCATGTAACAAAAAGGCAGAATAGTTGGTTTGCAACCTAAACATTGTAACTATAGCTTGTATAAGCTGTAGTTTTGATGTTTAAGTTGCCAAACCAACAAAAAAGTTAACAAAAATGGCAGCAAATGTCAGATTTTAAAATTCTTTTCTGGTCAAAATGGATGGTTTCATTGGTTGACTTGATATTTGATTGACAGCCAGCATCTGTCAATTTGCCAACTGAGTGACATCAGACGTGGGATTTCATGTGAGATATCAAATCTTTGTTGATGCTTTCTGGTGGATCATTTAAATGTCTTGGGGAATTATCATTTGATGATTTTACTGAAAAGACAGTGAAGTAATCAAAATGATAAACTCACTTCTTTAGTAGATTTAGCCTTGTTTTCATTCAATTCAAACCACTGAACGTAATCTTAGTGGGACAAAAGTTGTGATGACATCATTAGATCGGCATGCAATTCATATGCATATTGACACACTGTAAGAGTTTTTTTTACTAAAATTTCATAATTTGCGTCTTTTTTGCATTAAAGAAATAGAATTATCGTTTTGTTGCTGTATGAACCGTCAGATCCTTAATTTTGTTAACAACAAAAGCTATATTTTCTCTAATGAAAATATAGCTTTTGTTGTTCAACAGTGTAGATAAATCAATCTTACACTGAAACGAACATTTATCCTCTAATTATTGGGGTGACATTTATTCAGAAAGTTAAAAGTGTGCTGCTCTAATGTTCCTCGTCAACTAGATAGTCTCTGACGTCATAAAACTGTAAGTGACAAAGGGAACTTGATTTAGTTAGACAGAAGTTAAGGTTAACTTTGATTTGACTGGTAAATATGTGCTAATCAAATAGATGAAATGTCTCTTTAATTTTATTTCAGAATGAAAAATTCTCAACAGTTAAAGAAAGAATACAAAAGAAATTAGATATTTTAGACAAAGAATTTGAAAAGGTTTGTTAGCATTTTACTAATTGAATTCAGTTTATCCATTGACCAATCTCTGGCCCTCCTCCTTAATCCATTAGCCACGCCCATTTACTCCAACAGAAATTCTGACTTTGATTTAAATTGGCATAAATTGATTTATAAAATTTATGGCCGTAGCATGTTACAAAAAGTAGAAGGCAACCTAAGCGTAACTAGAGATTTATTCCGTTCTTGTAGCTCCGCTACTTGTAAAAATAGATTTTGTTTTTCACTCAAAGAAAGTTAAACCTTAGAAGTTAAAGTTGAACCCAGAATATTCCTGTTTTTGCAGGATGTATAGACAAAGATTAGCCTGCACATAAGTGCAGTCTGATCTTAGTCTACACCACCTGTTTTTTCCTTTAAATGGGTTCGATCCAACCAGCGGCACATATCCTTTCACACATCCGACATTTGTCTCTCAGCAATGATTTGATAATCGTAAGGCTGCCGTCGGTATCGCAGTCAGTAGCTCGCCAGACTCCTAATCTTCAATCATGGGGTGTCATGGGTTCGATCTCCAGCGGCAGCACATATTCTTTCCAACATTTGTCTCTCACCAATGGATTGATAATCGTAAACCTAAATGGGATAGCAGCTGGAGGCTAGGAAAGGATGTAGTGGCAGTACTGGTGTGAGAAATACCAGGAATCCATTGTTAAATGGTCCAGCCGCTGGGATATGACTGAAATACTGTTAAAAGCGTTGTTGAACCCCATTCAATCAACCAATCAATGATAATCATATATCTAAGTAGGATAGCAGCTGGAGGCTAGGAAAGGATTTAATGGTAGTACTGGTACTAGATATACCATGAATTCATTGATAGATGCTCCAGCCACTGTGATATGACAGAAAAATTGTTAAAAGCAGCGTTAAACTCCATTCAAAGAAAATATACAAACTTTTCCTTTAAAATCTTTTCAACCCTTTCATTTTTTAGAATTTCTGAAAAAGATTTTTATTCAGCATGAAAAGGGTTAAGCAATTTTTCAGTGAAACAAACAATTAACTTCTCCACAAGTTTGTTTACATAAAGCTCCCCATGTCCCATTAGGGCTATGCCTTGGCACAAGCTTTTTTGTTTGGTTTAGCAATTTTAAATACATGTATCTATCTAAAGCATAGGTATTAACCCATTCCCACACAATGATGTTTTCTTAGGCCCCACAAGAAAACGAGTTAGGAAAACATTTGTGTTAAATGAAGAAATGTTGCTTGCAATAAGAAATTCCCACTCAATGACGTTTTTTGAGGCCTCTCAAGAAGACGAGTTAGGAAAACATTTGTGTTAAATGAAGAAATGTTGCTTGCAACAAGAAATTTCTTTTATTTTCACAAAGTTTTCTTCTCAAAGAATTGAAAAAATCTAAAATATCATGAACTTGAAATTGTTGTCTGCAACTCCTTTGGACCAGTCTGAAATTTTGTTGTCTAGTAATGGGTTAAAAGATGTTTGTTTACTTAATTTGTAGACAGGAACGGCAAACAAGACAAATCATTTTTGTGGTGACTTAAATGCCCTTTAGAAACAGGGTTACAGTCACCAAATCATCAAAAATGCTTGACGTAATTGTGGGACATTACTGTTGAAGTCCAGCCGCTGGGATATGACTGAAATACTGTTAAAAGCGTTGTTGAACCCCATTCAATCAACCAATCAATGATAATCATATATCTAAGTAGGATAGCAGCTGGAGGCTAGGAAAGGATTTAATGGTAGTACTGGTACTAGATATACCATGAATTCATTGATAGATGCTCCAGCCACTGTGATATGACAGAAAAATTGTTAAAAGCAGCGTTAAACTCCATTCAAAGAAAATATACAAACTTTTCCTTTAAAATCTTTTCAACCCTTTCATTTTTTAGAATTTCTGAAAAAGATTTTTATTCAGCATGAAAAGGGTTAAGCAATTTTTCAGTGAAACAAACAATTAACTTCTCCACAAGTTTGTTTACATAAAGCTCCCCATGTCCCATTAGGGCTATGCCTTGGCACAACTTAAACTTATTCAGGTCACTGTGTCAGTGAGATTATTACTCTTGTGAGTGATATAGGACCATCTTGGTCCTATTGTAAGTAAACTGTAAATAAACAAGTGTTTTTAATACAGTTTGGCATTTACCAATTCCCACACAATAATGGCCTTCAATATAAAAGCTTTGGAAAATGTTGTGGAAAAGGACGAAATTGCTTGTCACAAGCAATTTCATCCTTAGCCAAAATGCTTTCTAACCCAAAATAAAAAACAATAATACCCTTCAATATAAAAGCTTTGGAAAACATTGTAGAAAATGGAAGAAATTGCTTGTTACAAGCAATCTCTTCCTTAGCCACAATGTTTTCTAACCCAAAATACATAGATTTCTAAAATTTCATCAACTTAAACTTGTAGTCTGTAACTTCTTTGAATTTGGACGGGTCTAAAATATTACCCTGTTGGGATGGGTTAACTTTTCAAAACAAGGTCTTATTGTTAGTGAGCCTTGAAATCCATTGGCATTGATGGAAACTTTGTGAAGCTTTTTTGTTTGGTTTAGCAATTTTAAATACATGTATCTATCTAAAGCATAGGTATTAACCCATTCCCACACAATGATGTTTTCTTAGGCCCCACAAGAAAACGAGTTAGGAAAACATTTGTGTTAAATGAAGAAATGTTGCTTGCAATAAGAAATTCCCACTCAATGACGTTTTTTGAGGCCTCTCAAGAAGACGAGTTAGGAAAACATTTGTGTTAAATGAAGAAATGTTGCTTGCAACAAGAAATTTCTTTTATTTTCACAAAGTTTTCTTCTCAAAGAATTGAAAAAATCTAAAATATCATGAACTTGAAATTGTTGTCTGCAACTCCTTTGGACCAGTCTGAAATTTTGTTGTCTAGTAATGGGTTAAAAGATGTTTGTTTACTTAATTTGTAGACAGGAACGGCAAACAAGACAAATCATTTTTGTGGTGACTTAAATGCCCTTTAGAAACAGGGTTACAGTCACCAAATCATCAAAAATGCTTGACGTAATTGTGGGACATTACTGTTGACTTCCTGTCCAAATGAATGATTTGATTGGTCAATCTAATTTTTGATTGACAGCACCTTGAAATAGTTCTCTTACACTCATGGAACTCATATAACCCTTTCCTATTCTGCAAAATGTCAGACCCGTCCAAATTCAAAGGTTCTGCAGATGAAAATTTAAAGTTAATTTTATTTGAAAAATAACCATTTTGTAGGATAGAAGATATTGTTGAAAAAGAAGAAATTGCTTGTTACAAGCAGTTTCTTCTTTTTCTACATTGTTTTCTAAATTATTCTCAAGGTACAGGTATGTAAAAACCAGGGATTAAACAGGAAACTGAAATCGATGGCTGATCTGGTAGATTTGATGTGATTTTTCATTTTGTATTTCAGTACAAATTTGCTGTCATTGTTATGGGAAAAGTGGAATACATATCAGATGAAGACCAAGATCTGAAAGTGAACATTAGTCAGTTTTTACCTCATTCTCTGTCGGGTAAGTAGACTTGGGAGAAGGGTGAACGCCGCTTGAAAACGGGTTAACCCATTACCTGATGACAAAATTTTAGACTCATCCAAATTGAAAGAAGATGCAAACGATATGTTGAATTACACCACAACTGGAAAATAAGTGCCAAATAGGGTAGAAAACATTGTGAGAAATGGAGAAATTGCTTGTTATACACAATTTCTCCTCTTCACACAAAGTTTTCCATGATTGTATCTCTTCTGGGAGTCAGAAAGAATCATTGTGTGGTAATGATTTAAAGCAAAATTAGAATGAAATAGATTTGTAAGACTAAGTGTCAAGAAAGCGATACTTTACATGCGTGTATGTCATTGAGAAAAAGTAAGAAGACAACTGTGACTTGCTCTGCATTGCAAGGGTACATCAGGCTATATATTCCTTGTAGCATGCTGAAAAGTATTATTAGAAAAGTTTATTTGATGCTTTCCGGTGGATTACCAAGAATTCTCCTTGAATAATCACTTGATTATTCCTCTGACATTATAGCAAAATAATCAAAATGGAAAACTCACAGTTTTGATAGATTTAGTCCAGCTTTTTCATTTCACACAACATAATCTACGGAGGACCCAAGGTGTTGATGACATTACCAATTTATCATTGTAATTCATATGCTTTTGATGGGCTTTTAGACTTTTTGAACTAAAAGTTTCACACTTTGTCTCTTTTTCTTTTTTATGAAAGAAAGAGAAAATTTGTTGTTTCATTTAATATACCTTTCATTGAGTGAACAACAAAATCTGTATTTTCACTCTTGGCTTCGCCACACCTGTAAATGTACCTTTTATTGTTCACTCAATGAAAAATAGATAGGTCTTGCACTGAAACAACAGTTATCCTCTATATAATTTGCTGAAAAGGATCAAGAAAAAGTCTTATTATTATTTCTAATTTCAGGAGGAAATATACAAGCTCGACCCTGGTTAGGATTAGACCATGTGAATAAAACTCCAAAACGATCACGTGTTGGGAACTATTTAGAGAAATCTATCAAAATACACAATTGAGAGAACAATCAGTGCTAGTGGAATGAGATGGTAAAAACTGTCACGAGGGATGCAACTCGATGCAATTTCTGCAATGGGATTAAAATCGGATTGTGTGATTGCATGGACTGCTAGTGTATCAGGGGACAAAGTTCTCTATACAGTTATCAGCTCAATCCTTACTTGTAAAAAATTAGACGGCACAAGAATTAATGTAACCGAACAGACAGATGTTCAATTTGTAAAAGTCGCAGAAGATTGAGCTTTTTACTCTCATGTCACATGGTTTATACCCTTATACAAACGTTACTCTGGAGATTTCAAACACAGTTTGAAGAACAAACATTTTATATATTACACTAGAATCAGGAAATCCAAGATCTCGGAGAAGTGACTTATACAGGTAATGTCTCTGAGATTGGATTTTAATCATATTGTAGATTCTTGTCAATGTGTTCTTGGCACCTATCACAATCAAAGGAGATACTGCAGAGTTGGTGTAACTGCAAATACACTGTTTTGCATATGCAGCTGTTTTCTACATTATACTAGAGAAATATGACTTGCCTGGCTAAAGGGACCACTGGGGAATTTATATTAAAGCTATATGTTGAGAAAAAATCTTGTTCAGCATAAGAGGGTGACCTAATTTTTATAGATACAACTTGATTAAGGTGTAGTTATAACATTTCAGTTACTCACAAATGAAAACGTTTCACACACTTCTGGTATTAATGAAAGATCTGAGATTTTAACTGACAGTAGTAGTTCATCAATTAGGGATGGCATTTAACCCATTACCACTCTGACACCACTGTAAAGTTATGATAAGGAAACATTGTGCTGAAAGGAGAAACTGCTTGTTGTAAACCATTTCTCCTTTCCTCACAATCTTTTCTATTATATTCATTCATTTTTCTTCAAATTACACACACCTATAAATGTTGTCTGAAAATTCTGTCAGTTCGGACCAGTCCAGAATTCTATTGTATGGGAATGGGTTAATTCTTGTAATGCTAAAACTGGATTATTACCAATTTGGTTGGAGGTACAGGAGTAGATCAGCCTGAATCTTTTGCAGTCTGATCTTGTCTACACCACCAGTTTGTCCCTTCCAGTCTGACTTGTTTCGAACAATTATATTCAATATAGATATTGACCGAATGTAAGGCCTTCTAATGCTTTAACCCTTTCCTGTACAAACACAGGATTTTACGTTGCTGTTGTATCATACTTGAGAAAACGTTGTTGAAAAAGAAGAAATTGCTTGTTACAAGCAATTTCTTTTTCCACAATGTTTTCTACCCCACAGAATGATTATTTTTTAATTAAAATCGATGAAGAATTATTGTCTGCAAAACCTTTGAATTTGGACAGGTCTAAAATTTTGAAAAACAGGAAAGGGTTAAGTCCTTTGATTTAACTGCTATTTTGTAATTCAGCATGACAAGGGTTAAAACTCTAAGGTACAGTTCAGGTAGATGGCCTGTTTAACATTCAGAAAATTCATTAACCAATTACCACATAATGACGCTTTCTGACACCCTGAAGAAAAATTTCATGGAAAACTTTGTGGGAAAAGAGAAATTGCTTGTAACAAGCAATTTCTCCTTTTATCACAATGTTTTTTTACCCTATTTGGCACTTGTTTTCCAATTTTAGTGCTATTTAAAGTTTCGTTGGCAACTTTCTTCAATTTGGACCTGTGCAAGATATTCTTGTCTGGTAAAGAGTCAAATCAGAAATGATTTTTGCCTGTGCAGCATAGCGTAGTACCCGCAGTCTGAGAAGGAGGGGTGTTTTTCGCAATTTTAAGGTTCCCTTTTTGTATGTTTGGTAACAAAGGTCTGAATTAATTCCTTTAAGCTGATCAACCAACTACACATTATTTGTTTTGTTTTATGTTGTGAAAATGCTAATGAATCAATTTAAGAGGCTGTTTTGTTTCTTATTTATTTTTTTTTTGCAATTAATGCCTTCCATAGTAAAATCTGATTAAAGAGTAAGAAAGTTGAGAGAAAGTTGCTCAAATCTATTTTGAAAAATATTAGAAAATGCTGGATAATAATTATTTTCTCATGTCTTCACAAACTTTCAAGCTTTTTCTAATAACCCAGTACAAGATGACAAATTAATAAGACAGGTCCATACTGAAAGATTTTGTATACGACATTTTAAATTGCACTAAAATTTGAGAAAAGGTGCCAAATAGGGTAGAAAACATTTTGAAAATTAGGAGAAATTGCTTGTAACAAAGTTTTCCTTGTTTGTATTTCTTCAGGAAGTCAGGAAAACTCATTGTGTGGTAATGGGTTTAAATACTGGAATTATCCTTTTTCACTCTCTAGAGACCTTAACCCTTTCCTGTACAAACCCGGGAATTTATGTCGTTGTGTTTTTTCTTCGGAAAACATTGTGTAAAAAAGGAGAAATTTCTTGTAACAAGCTTTTTTTCCTTTTCCCACAATATTTTCCACCACATAGGATGGTTTCATTTCAAATTACATTCACTTTTCATTGTCATCAACTTCTTCAATTTGGACCAGTCTAAAATTTCATAAAACAGAAAAGTGTTAAGAAGAAAGACAAAAATGTTGTGACAATATTTCTCAATTCATACTTATTTACCATCTCCAACCTCTTTGTATATGGAACAGTCTAAGATTATATTGTCTGGTAAATGGATTATTAATTTATGGTAGAACCTTTACGTCTGTATAATGGTTGATCAAATTTTTGCAGGACTTAATTTACTTTTGTGCTTTTTTTTCCATTTTGAGGTAGAAAACAGTATAATTGAAATTTACAGCTGCAATATTTCTAGATTGTAAACAGGACAATGCAATATTCATAAAATTACTTCCTATATCAAAGATTTTTCTGAGTCTGTGATATAACATCACAAAGAACATTCTGATAAAAGGAAAATTGCTTGTTACAGGAGAAATTCCTTTTATTATAATGTTCCTACAGATAATTGATTCATTTTTTCATGACTGCAATTTTGTCATAAATTTATTCTAACAGATTTTTTTTTTTCAATTAATGCTTTGCTGCACAAATTTCTAGTTATCCCTTTCCTGTTTTGCAAAATTTTTGACCTGTCCAAATTCAAAGGTTTAGCATATGAAGATTAAAATGGAAAGGGGATTTTTATTTGAAAAATAACCTTTCTGTAGGATTGAAAATATTGTGGGAAAAAGAAGAAATTGCTTTTTACTAGCAATTTCTTCTTTTTCTACAATATTTTCTCAATTATAAATTTACAGGGACATAAAAACCAGGGATTGAACAGGAAAGGGTTATGCAGTATTATTTTGCCTGTATTGGGTTCAAAACATAGGAAATGTTTAAATTTATAGTATATGTAATTGTAAGACTCAAAATAGTTTGTCTTAAATGATGATTTCCCTATTTACCTTTCACACATCTACTTTGTGCAGCATTGAAAGTCTTGAATAAAGTACAAAATAAAGTTTTAAGATATTTAGAGTTATGCGAATTTCTACCGCTTTCCACATTGCATACTGCTTGATTGAAAATGTGCTATTTTCTCAAATCTAACATCATGACACCCTAATTTTTCTGACTATTTCAATTAAACAGTTATTGAACTATAAACTTATAATTGAAAAGAAAAGAAAATCAAATGCAACATTCTTTTAGAAAAGGATGAATTCAATTTAGTTTTTTATTTAATTTCAATCTTAAAAGAGTCCATCCTGAAAAATTATGTTTTTACTTTTTAAAGACATGGAAATATACTAGACATATTTCATCTCTGTTGGTGTTTTAACATTTAAAGAAAACAGGGATAGATAAATGAGGAAATTGTATCAACAAATCAAATATTATACTTCTTGGTAAATGTCATACAATTGATAAAACCCCACTAGACCCCCATGATAGATTGTGCCTTTTTGTACACAATACAATTTTGTGACCCCTTTTTTCCTTAGCTTTTGTGGATTCATGACATTTTCATCTGCAAATTCAGAAAAAAAAGGAAATTTCTTTTGCAGGAATCTAACTGTAGAAATTGTCAATAAATATCAGCTGAAGCCTTTTCTCATGATTGTTGACTTTGCACTCTGATCATAGTCCATGTGATATACTAAAGCTTTATAAATATTCCTTTAGCTTTGAAAAAAACAACTCTATGTACTCTTTTCAATATCTTCATTTTCATTTTGTTAATGCCACATAAGTGTAAATTAGTAAAGACAGCTTGGTAAATTAAATTTTGCATAACACACACCTTAGCTCGAATAAATGTCAATGGCTCTTTGCTTGGCTTTAGTTACCATGTTATACCACGTTTGTCATCCTAGACTGAAAGTGTGGATGGATTTAATAGTTTAAAGTGTAACCAAAGGGCTAACTGTCTTAAAGATTAAAGCGAAACTTGATACGAATACTCCATTCGACACTGAACCAAAACGAGTGCAAGGAAGCAAAACACTGATGTTAAAGCGTTACTCGTTTTTATGCCCAGAGGGGCATATAAAGTTCCCTCTGTCGGTGTCTGAGTGGGTGGGTGCTTGTGTGTGTTCAATTTTTGCCGGAGCATATCTTCTGCATTAATTGATGGATTTCAAAATAACGGCACCGTTGTTCCCATTGAAGAGTACAAGTGTCAAGGGTAAAATTGTTTTGAAAACCCCCAAGTTCAAGGTCACAACAGAAGGTCATGTGACAAGAAATTAAGGGGAGGGGGCATGTGTCTGGAACACGTTTCTTGTACTTTCATTTGTCCACTTCCACTTTGCCTTTAAGTTGATTTTTATTTTCACAAAAGTTGCTACAGATGTAGGAAGGCATGGTTTTGCTCACAAGTTGCTGTAGTGAGTTGCATGCACCAAATCACTATTGAGTAAAAGGAAATTAAAACCTGTAGAAAATAGATGCTGAAAATGTTGTTGGTAAATGAGAAAAGACTGGTTGTTGGATTTTTTCCCTTTGGAATTTAATTCCTTTCTATCAGCCATGTTAAACTTGATAAATAACTGGGTTGGAAACACAGTTTGACTTTGGAATAAGTGTCTAAATATCTCATAGACACTTGCAATAGTTTTACATTTGCCAGAGGAGTTGTTCAAGATTATTTGACAATATTTGAATTATTGTGTAATTTGTATCTTTTTGTCGAGCCCGCTTGCGGTGAACAACAACAGTTGTCACTATGACAAGTTGGTGTAAGTGCGTTAGTCCATTAGTCTGTTAGTCCGTTCAAATTTTTCAGGACAATAACTCCTACATTTATGGACGGATTTCAAAATAACTTGGTACATTTATTCTCCATCATGAGTAGATGTGCCATTTGAAAGAATTTTTGGGATAGTTCTAATGCCAAGGTCATAGCTCAAGATCAAACACTAAAGTTTTGATTGGCAAGAGCATTTCTCCTACAATTATATGGATGGATTTCAAATTAACTTGGCACAATTATTCTCCATCATGAGTAGATGTGCCATTTGAAAGAATTTTTGGGATAGTTCTAATGTCAAGGTCACAGCTCAAGATCAAACACGTAAGTTTAGATTGGCAAGAGCATTTCTCCTATAATTATGGATGGATTTCAAAATAACTTGGCACAATTATTCTCCATCATGAGTAGATGTGCCATTTGAAAGAATTTTTGGGATAGTTCTAATGTCAAGGTCACAGCTCAAGGTCTAACACTAAAATTGTGATTGTCAAGAGCATTTCTCCTACAATTATGGATGGATTTCAAAATAACTTGGTACAATTATTCTCCTTCATGAGTAGATGTGCAATTTGAAAGAATTTTTTGGATGGCTTCAAGTTCAAGGTCAAAGCTCAAGGTCAAACACTAAAATTGATGGTCAAGGTCAAGTTGATGGTCAAAACTTTGCGGGCTTAACAGCAGCTGTCCTGGTTATTACTGGTTATTACTTCTGGTCATCTTTGTCCAACTTGTTAACTGAAAATATTTTCAAGTCCGACCCACCTCAGCTACTAATGAAATATAGTAAAACTTGTATTAACCCTTTCCTTTTTTGGAAAATTTTAGACCTGCCCAAATTCAAAGGATTTGAAGACGAAAATAGAAAATCTAATTTATTTGAAAAATGATCATTCAATAGGGTAGACAATATTGTGGAAAATGAAGAAATTGCTTGTCACAAGCAAGTTCTTCTTTTTCCTCCATGTTTTCTCAAGTATAACAACACAGGGACGTAAAAACAGGATTGTACGGGGAAGGGTTAACTCATTCCCACACAGTGACGCTTTGGGACACCCTTCAAGAAAAACACTTGAGAAAACATTGTGTAAAAATTAAGAAATTGATTGTAACAAGCAATTTCTTCATTTTACAGAATGTTTTCTATCCCAAAAGTTGAAAAAAAAAAAACCCTAAAATTTCATACACTTTTCATTGTTGTCTGCAACTCCTTTCAATTTTAAACTTTTGCCATCTGGTAATGGGTTAAGGGACCATTCAAAGGACAGCCCTAACGTTGTCGTTGAAGAGAATGGTTGCTTTATAATTTGTTGTAACATGATTATGATGGATCAATTTGCTAGCACACGTGAATTATTGCTGAATTCTTACTCAGTCCCGTGTTGTTCACTGAGACAATTCTAATGAGTTCAAGTAACAGAATTAAGCTACGGTTAAAGCTCTTTTATCGTATTCTTCAACTTTTAGAAATGTTATGTTCTTTAGAAAGGGAATTTCATTGTGGTTGCCTAATAAAAGTGGCCACCTAATAGAGGTGGTTGCCTAAGCAAGATTGACTTAACATGATACATGTACAAGCATCCAAGTGACATGCCTTAGAGTTGAGATCGTTGATAGATGTTTTATGCATGCTAATGTATTGTTGTAACAATAATACACAATTTGTAAATGTTTTTTAGATTAAATGAAACAAGAAATCTTTCTTGAAAATAAATTAATTCTTCATGTAGCCGTCATGTTATTTTCCTTTGAAAGCCAAAAAAGCCCCGAAAAACTCTTGAAATATTTTCAGGAATTTTTATGGCAATTGCCAAAGTCTTAGTTTGCAATACTTTGTCCTTTTTCAAACCGGTGGTTTTGAAACAAAAAATCCAGCTATTTTTATCATCCTTTGGCAGTGGGGGTATATTTGTTTCGTCATGTCTCTGTCCGTCAGTAGACTTTTTCCTTTCCGTGCTCTTAGTCTAGAATCGATTGACCTACAACCTTGAAACCCTGTGCAATCGTTACCAATGATCCAAGAAAGTTCCATATTGTCATTGGGTCATACATATCAGAAATCAAGGTCAGAATTGATCTTTGATTGAAAACCATTTGGGGCTTTGGAGCTTGAAACTTTATACCTTTGTTTCAAGTTGTCATTGACCAAAGTAGGTGTCCTATTGTTTTGGGGTAACGTAGGTCAAAGGTCAACTTGAATGACAATGTGGGGGTCATAAGTCCGCTTTGAAACAATTTTTATTGTGTTAGCCCGATAAACTCAGTTGGTAGAGCACTTGACTTTAAACCTCAAGATCACGGATTCGAGCCCTGGGCTGACCATATCAACTTACAAACTAATTTTCTTTCGGATAAGAAGTTGAACCGAGGCCCTGTATGATAGTGCTATCCACAGAGCACGCTAAAGAACCAGGCGGAGCTCTCAGCAGTTTCGTCCTGTATCCTTGCACTATTCCTCGTAACAACTAACCGACTTCCGGGGGCGTCGTTCATATCGGCATGTGCTACGGTAGCGACGACGAATAAACGGAAATACACACTTTTTAATTACCTTGGTCATTTCGGATCTCTTTTAACACAATGATGCTTTTTGACGCCTCTCTTGAAAATCAACTGGGAAAACATTGTGTTAAATGAAAAATTGCTTGAGACAAGCAATTTTTATGCCCCCACATCGAAAGATCGGGGGGCATTTGTTTTACCGGTGTCCGTCTGTCTGTCCGTCAATGAGTCTGTCGGTCTGTATGTCTGTCTGCAAAACTTAACCAAAAAACTTAACATTGCCAATTTCTACCAGCCTATTCAAGATACAATGCTCATATTTGGCATGATGATACATCTCCGTAATACGCATCTCCTCAGGTCAAGGTCATGTGATAAGGTCAATGTCACATACCAAGGTCAAACGCAAAAAAAAACATGTACGGCGGGGGCATTGTGTTTCACAAACACACCTAAAATGTTTTCTTCCAACAAAGTTGAAAAAATCTATTTTTTTTTAAAACTTTTAATTGCCGTCTGCAACTCTTTTGAATTAAGACCAGTTTAAATCTTTGTCGTTAGGTAAGGGGTTAATCAGAAATATTAATTTGAAACTTGGCACGTATGCCAAGTATTGAAAAAAGGCGTCCATACTTCCAAGGGGAATAGTTCTAGATATTTTTTTCTCTCGGCTGAGCTACTTTGATAGATGCCCCTGCATTGATAGATTGGGGGCATATATATTTTTTTTACTGCACGCCTGTGTCTGCTGAAACTTAACATGTAAAATTATTCTTTCAATAACTTCTATACTATTCAAGCTATAATGCTCATATTATACATGAAGATAGCTTTCATAGATTCGTATCTGATGATACAAAGGTCAATGTCATCTGATAAGCTCAAGGTCATCGATCGAGGTAAAACTTCTGTAAAAGTTGCTGTTTGTAGAACATTAATGTTTCACAATCACATCTTGTTGTATTGTAATGGGCGTCGTGTTTCGTCAATCGTTGACATTTAGTTTTGGACAACCTAGGGACCACAAATTTTTGTTCAACGTGAAAACTGGTCAGAATATCTGTCTTGGCACGTTCAACATTGGTCACTTAGGATAAAATTGGATAGGCTAGTGGGTCAAACCTCCGAAACGCATTATGGGCACCCTAAAGACGTTTTTTCCTGTTTAATCAACATGAAAATTAGAATATTTGTCGGGTTGAAGCCTTTGGCATCTTCAAATGTGATGAAAAAAGGAAAGAAAATACCAGGATCACTAGCTCCTAGAAGAACATTGTGGACACTCTTTAGGTCAAATTTCGTCGGTGCGCGAGTAAAATGTCGTAACTACAGCTTTGTTAAGGTTGTAGTTATGACATTCTGCTCACGCACCGACGATGTTTTGTTCAACTTGAAGACTGGTATAAATTTGGGTCTGATGTTCTGTCACTTGCGGTCAAAAACTATGGCACTAGGTCAAATCTTAGAAAATCTTTTAGGTATTCTAGGGAATACTTTTGCAGCTTGATCAACTTGAAAAAAAGGCAGAATATTTTTCTGAATGACAACTAAATTGGGTCATCTTGGTTAAAAACAAGGTCAAATAATAGTAATACCTTATTGGCACATTGCAGACCACATTCTTGCTCAATAAACCTGAAAATTGATAGAGAAATATTTTGACAAAGTATTAAACGGTTTGATTTTTGATCACTTAAAGTATAGGCTAAAAAACAAATGTTGTCTCTCTAAAAATGTACGTTTTGCTCAATCAATCCTGTAATTAGTCGAAGATGTCTTGATAATAACGCAAATGAGTTAGAAATTAGGTCATATTGAGTCAACAACTAGGTCAGTAACTAGGTCTAGATGGTTGTCTCGGGTGAGTGATTTAAGGTAAACTAGTTGTAATGATTTAGCTCTTTTTTTAACCCATAACCAGACGGCATTTTTTTTACTGGTCCAAACTGAAAAAAAAACTGCAGACGGAATTTAAAGTTGATTAAAACTAAGATTTTTTCAACTTTCTGGGTAGAAAACATAGTGTAAAAATGAAGAAAGTGTTTGTTGCAAGCATTTCTTTTTATTTTACACAATATTTCCCCGATTGTTTGTCTTGACGGGCGTCAGAGAGCTTCATTTTTAAGAAATTAGCCGATCGCTGGCCCCGCCCACCTACTCCCTAGGCCCAACCAATGAACTCCGACAGGAAGTTCCGCTTCGATTTTTAACGGCTTTATTTCGCAAAATTTATGGCCAGTAGCATGTACCAAAAAAGAAAAATGGTTGGTTGGTGACCGTAACGTCGTAACTACAGCTTAAATAAACTGTAGTTACGACGTTTAAGTCGCCACAGTAACAATAAAAAGGGTTAACAAAAAATGGCGGCCAATGAGTGAGTTGAAAAGCTCAGGCCCGGGCTGAATAAATTATTTGATTAGTCGATTGAATCCTTGATTGTAAGCAGCGATTGGTCAATTAGTTAAGACAATATTTTGAGCTATTGTGATCATCCACTGTCCAGGATCTGTTGTCGACGTGCGTCTATCAACAATTTCTTTAAACAATTCCTTCTTAACTAGTGGACCAATCCTGATGAAACTTTTCAGGGATGTTCCTTGTGTAAGCTCATCCAGAAATTGTTCAAATGACTGAAATCCACCTTAACTTTAGTTGCCACAGCAACAAAAAAGGGTGAAAATAATGAAATATCTGAAAATCTTCTCTGAAATTCGGAGGCACAGAGCTTTATATTCTGCCTGCCTGCGTCTCCTTTATCAAGTTTATATGTGCGATGTTGTGTGGATTATATTTGGGCTCCGTTTAGGCACACCCTACTTAATAATAAATCAAAGGAGGACATTTTTAAAAACCTTCTTCTCTAAAACCAGAAAGCCTAGGGTATTGATATTTGGTATGTAGCATCCTCTGGTGAACCTCTTCCAAGTTCGTTCATGTGATACCCCTATGGTGACATTTGGGTCCTGTTCGGGAGTACCCCGATTTTGTATTGAAACAAAATAAAATCTTCTCTGAAACCAGAAAGCTTCTGAAACCAGAAAGCCCAGAGCATTAATATATGGTTTGTCGGCTGTCCCAATAAACATCCACAAACTTCGTTTATGTGAGTTTTTGGGTTTTATTTGGGCTCTGTCCAGTGCACCCTATTTTAACATAGAATCATAGAAAATGGAAAAGATCTGTAAAATCAGAAAGCATTTAGAATTAATTGATATTTGTTATGTAGTCTCTTCTAGGGGACATCTTTAGCTAGCACAGCGTCAGCTTTGATAGCTTAAGTTAATAGACAAAATTTTGTGGTCGTCTCAGGGTTCAACGAGTGTAAACTGTCACCGGAGGATAAATCACTAAATCCATTGAATGCTTACGCCATAAAAGTAGTTCTTATCTATTTCAGGAATATTGCAAACTCCGAGGCTATCTGCAAGTCATCTCCTGGGTATTTTAATCCCGCGTTTACAGCATCCCAAGAAAAAGCTTTGGAAAACATTGTGGATAATGAAGAAATTTCTTGTAACAAGCAATTTCGTCAATGTCCACAATGTTTTCTACCCTACAAGGCAAAAATTTCCACCAATTTGAAATTGTCGTCTGCATCTTCTTTTAATTTGAACCAGTAAAAGAGTATGTCATGATGTAATGGGTTAACTCCTGATATAATGATAACCTTTAACAAAGAAAACCATGCTTTGCTAGCTTACAATACTTCCAGGACTTTGATTTCATTATGAAAGCTCCATAGGTCAATATTGCACTTGTATCGTACGCACTTGAATTAATCGATAAGATTGGGGGACATGGGAACGTATTGGCGTTGTTAAACTACAACTGGTCTAGAAATCGCGGTCTTTTTTGGTAGAAAACATTTTGGATAGAGAAGAAATTGCTTGTAACAAATATTTTCTTCAATTTCCACAATGTTTTCCAAAGGGGAACATACTTTTATTGATTAACTATAAGCAGTCTAGAAATCGTTGTCTTTTTTGGTAGAAAACATTGTGGAAACTGTAGAAATTGCTTGTGACAAGCAATTTCTACAGTTTCCACAATGTTTTCCAAAGGGGAACAACCTAAAATTTTTCAACTATAAGCGGTCTAAAAACCGTTGCCTGATTAGGTAGAAAACATTTTGGAAATTGAGGAAATTGCTTGTAACAAGCAATTTCTTCAATTTCCAAAATGTTTTCTGCAGTTGTTTTTCATCGGGGCGTCAAAAAGCATTACTATGTTGGAATAGGGTCATGTATTACAAAGAGACCGCTGCAGAAGCGGCTGTGTAATGACACGGGACGGCAATATTATGCTAATTCGGACGGACAGATTTTGTGTGGAGCTCAGGGAATCTTAACCCATTACCAGCTGACAAAATTTTAAACTGATCCAAATTGAAAAGAGATGCAGAAGACAAATTAAAGTTTATGAAAGTTTAGATTTTTTTAATTTCAACTTTCTATGTAGAAGTCGTTGTGTTCCAATCAATTTCTTCATTTTACACAATGGTTTCTCCTTGACGGGCCTCAAAAAGCGTCATTGTTAGGTCATTTGTGCGATAATAAGCAAATTTTTGGTCTCATATTTTCTTCGCCGACGTAACTTATCATCTTGTAGCAGGATAATTGATCAATCGCAGCTGTCAATCAAATGACCAGTTGACCAATGAAATCAATCTTTCAGATCAGATCAGCATACCCAGCTGTAAAAGTGGTTAGCAGTGGGATTCAGCCATTGCCTCTCTTTCAGGGACGAGAAAATATCTGGATTGTGAGTGTTCGAGAGCGACTCTATAAGCTTAAAGCCTTCGTCGCAATCGAACTACAATAAATTAGTATAAGCTAAAGACCAGAAATGAATTATGAACTCCAACATTAACCGCTACCTTTGTTAATTTTTTTTTTGTTGGTTTGGCGACTTAAACGTCGTAGCTACAGCTTGGGGTCGCCGACCAACTATACTACTTTTTTGTTACATGCTACTGGCCATAATTTAAATTTTGCAAAACAACGCCGTTTAAATTCGAAGCGGGACTTCCTGTTGGAGTCATAGGACGTGACCAAAGGAGTAAGTGGATGTGGCCAGTCATTGGTCAATTGCATGTCCCTTCAATTAATATTCTGACCCTTCACGTGACTTGACAAATCATAAGATCTGCAAATCTCGCAATCTTTCGTTTACGGTATTGCAACAGTAATAACATAAATAACATCCAGAATTTATGGATAGTTCTAATGCCAAGGTCACAGCTCAAGGTCAAACACCAAAATTGTGATTGTCAAGAGCATTTCTCCTACAATTATGGATGGATTTCAAAATAACTTGGCACAATTATTCTCAATCATGAGTAGATGTGTCGTTTGAAAGAATTTTTGGATAGTTCTAATGTCAAGTTCGCAGCTCAAGGTCATGCACTAAAATTGTGATTGTCAAGAGCATTTCTCCTACAATTATGGATGGATTTCAAAATAACTTGGCACAATTATTCTCCATCATGAGTAGATGTGCCACTTGACATTATTTTTTGGATAGCTTCAAGTTCAAGGTCAAAGCTCAAGGTCAAACACTAAAATTGATGGTCAAGGTTAAGTAGATGGCCAAAACTTTGCGGGCTTGACAGTAGTTGTCTTGGTTATTACTATTTCATACTTCTGGTCATCTTTGTCCAACTTGTTAACTGCAAATATTTTCAAGTCCGACCCACCTCAGCTACCAATGAAATATAGTAAAACTTGTTTTAACTCATTCCCACACAGTGATGCTTTTGTACGCCTCTCAAGAAAAGCAATTGAGAAAACATTGTGTAAAAAGAAGAAATTGCTAATAACAAGCAATTTCTTCATTTTACACAATGTTTTCTATCCGAAAAGATGAAAAAAAAAAACACTAAAATTTCATACACTTTTCATTGTTGTCTGCAACTCCTTTCAATTTGGACCAGTCTAAACTTTTGCCATCTGGTAATGGGCTAAGTGACCATTCAAAGGACAGCCCAAACATTGTCATTGGAGAGAAGGTTGCTTAATATTTTGTTGTTAAACGATTATGATGGATCAATTTGCTAGCATACGTGAATTATTGCCGAATTCTTACTCAATCTTGTGTTGTTTACTGAGACGATTCTAATGTGTTCAAGTAACAGAATTAAGCTACGGTACTTTTTTAACCCATTCCCACACAGTGACGCCTTTTGACGTCCCTCAAGAAAAATAATTTCGAAAACATTGTGGAAAATGAAGAAATTGCCTGTAACAAGCAGTTTCTTCATTCTCCACAATGTTTTCAACCCAGAAAGTTAAAAAAAATTAAAATTTAATTAACTTTGAATTGTCGTCTGCAACTCCTTTCGATTTGGACCAGTCTAAAGTTTTGCCATCAGGTAATGGGTTAGGCGACCATTCAAAGGACAGCCCAAACATTATCATTGAAGAGAATGGATGCTTAATGATTTGTTGTTACATGATTATGATAGATTAATTTGCTAGCACAGAACTCTTACTCAATCTTGTGTTGTACACTGAGGCGATTCTTATAAGTTCAATTAACAGAATTAAGCTACGGTTTAAGCTTTTTTATCGTATTCTTCAACTTTTAGAAATGTTATGTTCTTTAGAAAGGAAATTTCATTGTGGTTGCCTAATAAAAGTGGCCACCTAATAGAGGTGGTAGCCTAAGCAAGATTGACTTAACATAATACATGTACAAGCATCCAAGTGACATGCCTTAGAGTTGAGATCTTTGATAGATGTTTTATGCATGCTAATGTATTGTTGTAACAATAATACACAATTTGTAAATGTTTTTTAGATTAAATGAAACAAGAAATCTTTCTTGAAAATAAATTAATTCTTCATGTAGCCGTCATGTTATTTTCCTTTGAAAGCCAAAAAAGCCCCGAAGTACTCTTGAAATTTTTCTGGAATTTTTATGGCAATTGCCAAAGTCTTAGTTTGCAATACTTTTGTCTTTTTTCAAACCGGTGGTTTTGAAACAAAATATCCAGCTATTTTTATCACCTTTGGCAGTGGGGGTATATTTGTTTCGCCATGTCTCTGTCCGTCCGTAGGCTTTTTCCTTTCAGTGCTCTTACTCTAGAATCGATTGACCTACAAACTTGAAACCCTGTGCAATCGTTACCAATGATCCAAGGAAGTGCCATATTGTCATTGGGTCATACATATCAGAAATCAAGGTCAGAATTGAACTTTGATTGAAAACCATTTCGGGCCCTTACCCATAAGTCATATGGCATAGGAGCTTGAATTTTTATACCCTTGTTTCAAGTTGTCATTGACCAAAGCAGGTGTCCTATTGTTTTTAGGTAACGTAGGTCAAAGGTCAACTTGAATGACATTGTGGGGGTTATAAGTCTGCCTTGAAACAATTCTTATTGTGTCAGCCCGATTAGCTCAGTTGGTAGAGCACTTGACTTCAAACCTCAAGATTACGAGTTTGAGCCCTGGGCTGACCATATCAACTAACAAACTAATTTTCTTTCGGATGAGACGTTAAAGCGAGGCTCCGTGTGATACTGCTATCCACCGAGCACGCTAAAGAACCAGGCGGAGCTCTCAGCAGTTTCGTCCTGTATCCTTGCACTATTCCCCGTAACAACTAACCGATTTCTGGGGGCGTCGCTCATATGGGCATGTGCTACGGTAGCGACGATGAATAAACGGAAATACATTCTTATTGTCAGTTGCATAAGCATTTGTGGTTACGTGACATAACCTTGGTCATGTCGGATCTCTCTTAACCCATTTCCAGACAATAATGCTTTTGACGCCTCTCTTGAAAATCAACTGGGAAAACACCCTGTCAAATGTAAAATTGCTTGAAACAAGCAATTGTTATGCCCCCGCATCGAAAGATCGGGGGCATATTGTTTAACCGTTGTCCATCTGTCTGTCCGTCAATTAGTCTGTCTGTCTGCAAAACTTGACCAAAAATCTTAACATTGCCAATTACTACTAGCCTATTCAAGATATAATGCTCATCTTTAGCATGATGATACATCTCCACAATACGCATATCCTCATGTCAAGGTCATGCGATAAGGTCAAGGTCACATACCAAGGTCAAACGCAAAAAAAGAGAGAAAAAAAATCATGTACGGCGGGGGCATTGTGTTTCACAATACATCTAAAATGTTTTCTTCCAAAAAATTGAAAAAATCTAAATTTTTATAAACTTTTAATTGTCGTCTGCAACTCTTTGAATTTGGACCAGTTCAAATCTTTGTCGTTAGGTAAGGGGTTAATCAAAAATATTAATTTGAAACTTGGCACGTATGCCCAGTATTGGAAAAAAAGCGTCCATACTTCCAAGGGAAATAATTCTAGATATATTTTTCTCTCGCCTGAGCTCAGCCTGCTCAATTTTCTACTTTGATAGATGTCCCTGCATTCACGGACAGATTGGGGGCATATTATTTTGTTACTGCACATCTGTGCCTGATTAAACTTATCTGTAAAATCATTTTCTCAATAACATCTATACTATTCAACTTACAATGCTCATATTCTACATGAAGATAGCTCTCATAGATTTGTATCTGTTGATACCGATGTCAATGTCATCTGATAAGGTTAAGGTCATCGATCAAGGTAAAACTTCTGTAAAAGTTGCTGTTTCTAGAGCATTTATGTTTCACAAACACATCTTGATGGATTGTAATGTGCGCCGTGTGTCGTCTATCGTCGATATTTATTTTTTGGACACCCTAGGGGCCACAAACTTTTGTTCAACGTGAGAACTGGTCAGAATATCTGTCTTGACACGTTCAACATTGGTCACTTAGGATAAAATTGAATAGGCTGGTGGGTCAAACCTTCGAAAAGCATTATGGGCACCCTATAGACGTTTTTTCCTGTTTAATCTACATGAAAATTAGAATATTTGTCGGGTTGAAGCCTTTGGCATCTTCAAATGTAATGAATAAAAGGAAAGAAAATAACAGGATCACTAGCTCCTAGAAGAACATTGTGGACACTCTTTAGGTCAAATTTCGTCGGTGCGCGAGTAAAATGTCGTAACTACAGCTTTGTTAAGGTTGTAGTTATGACATTCTGCTCACGCACCGACGATGTTTTGTTCAACTTGAAGACTGGTATAAATTTGGGTCTGATGTTCTGTCACTTGCGGTCAAAAACTATGGCACTAGGTCAAATCTTAAAAAATCTTTAAGGTATTCTAGGGAATACTTTTGCAGCTTGATCAACTTGAAAAAAGGCAGAATATTTTTCTGAATGACAGCTAAATTGGGTCATCTTGGTTAAAAACGAGGTCAAATAGTAGTAATACCTTGGTGGCACATTGCAGACCACATTCTTGCTCAATAAACCTGAAAATTGATAGAGAAATATTTTGACAAAGTATTAAACGGTTTGATTTTGGATCACTTAAAGTATAGGCTAAAAAACAAATGTTGTCTTTCTAAAAATGTACGTTTTGCTCAATCAATCCTGTAATTAGTCGAAGATGCCTTGATAATAATGCAAATGAGTTAGAAATTAGGTCATATTGAGTCAACAACTAGGTCAGTAACTAGGTCTAGATGGTTGTCTCGGGTGAGTGATTTAAGGTAAACTAGTTGTAATGATTTAGCTCTTTTTTAACCCATAACCAGACGGCATTTTTTTTACTGGTCCAAACTGAAAAAAAAAACTGCAGACGGAATTTAAAGTTGATTAAAACTAAGATTTTTTCAACTTTCTGGGTAGAAAACATAGTGTAAAAATGAAGAAAGTGTTTGTTGCAAGCATTTCTTTTTATTTTACACAATATTTCCCCGATTGTTTGTCTTGACGGGCGTCAGAGAGCTTCATTTTTAAGAAATTAGCCGATCGCTGGCCCCGCCCACCTACTCCCTAGGCCCAACCAATGAACTCCGACAGGAAGTTCCGCTTCGATTTTTAACGGCTTTATTTCGCAAAATTTATGGCCAGTAGCATGTAACAAAAAAGAAAAATGGTTGGTTGGTGACCTTAACGTCGTAACTACAGCTTGAATAAACTGTAGTTACGACGTTTAAGTCGCCACAGTAACAATAAAAAGGGTTAACAAAAATGGCGGCCAATGAGTGAGTTGAAAAGCTCAGGCCCGGGCTGAATAAACTATTTGATTAGTCGATTGAATCCTTGATTGTAAGCAGCGATTGGTCAATTAGTTAAAACAATATTTTGAGCTATTGTGATCATCCACTGTCCAGGATCTGTTGTCGACGTGCGTCTATCAACAATTTCTTTAAACAATTCCTTCTTAACTAGTGGACCAATCCTGATGAAACTTTTCAGGGATGTTCCTTGTGTAAGCTCATCCAGAAATTGTTCAAATGACTGAAATCCACCTTAACTTTAGTTGCCACAGCAACAAAAAAGGGTGAAAATAATGAAATATCTGAAAATCTTCTCTGAAATTCGGAGGCACAGAGCTTTATATTCTGCCTGCCTGCGTCTCCTTTATCAAGTTTATATGTGCGATGTTGTGTGGATTATATTTGGGCTCCGTTTAGGCACACCCTACTTAATAATAAATCAAAGGAGGACATTTTTAAAAACCTTCTTCTCTAAAACCAGAAAGCCTAGGGTATTGATATTTGGTATGTAGCATCCTCTGGTGAACCTCTTCCAAGTTCGTTCATGTGATACCCCTATGGTGACATTTGGGTCCTGTTCGGGAGTACCCCGATTTTGTATTGAAACAAAATAAAATCTTCTCTGAAACCAGAAAGCTTCTGAAACCAGAAAGCCCAGAGCATTAATATATGGTTTGTCGGCTGTCCCAATAAACATCCACAAACTTCGTTTATGTGAGTTTTTGGGTTTTATTTGGGCTCTGTCCAGTGCACCCTATTTTAACATAGAATCATAGAAAATGGAAAAGATCTGTAAAATCAGAAAGCATTTAGAATTAATTGATATTTGTTATGTAGTCTCTTCTAGGGGACATCTTTAGCTAGCACAGCGTCAGCTTTGATAGCTTAAGTTAATAGACAAAATTTTGTGGTCGTCTCAGGGTTCAACGAGTGTAAACTGTCACCGGAGGATAAATCACTAAATCCATTGAATGCTTACGCCATAAAAGTAGTTCTTATCTATTTCAGGAATATTGCAAACTCCGAGGCTATCTGCAAGTCATCTCCTGGGTATTTTAATCCCGCGTTTACAGCATCCCAAGAAAAAGCTTTGGAAA
The DNA here is from genome assembly GCA_946902895.1 of Fragum fragum. NCBI lineage: Eukaryota > Metazoa > Mollusca > Bivalvia > Cardiida > Cardiidae > Fragum > Fragum fragum. Next base: position 15,888,343 of record OX336365.1, read on the forward strand.
ACATTGTGGATAATGAAGAAATTTCTTGTAACAAGCAATTTCGTCAATGTCCACAATGTTTTCTACCCTACAAGGCAAAAATTTCCACCAATTTGAAATTGTCGTCTGCATCTTCTTTTAATTTGAACCAGTAAAAGAGTATGTCATGATGTAATGGGTTAACTCCTGATATAATGATAACCTTTAACAAAGAAAACCATGCTTTGCTAGCTTACAATACTTCCAGGACTTTGATTTCATTATGAAAGCTCCATAGGTCAATATTGCACTTGTATCGTACGCACTTGAATTAATCGATAAGATTGGGGGACATGGGAACGTATTGGCGTTGTTAAACTACAACTGGTCTAGAAATCGCGGTCTTTTTTGGTAGAAAACATTTTGGATAGAGAAGAAATTGCTTGTAACAAATATTTTCTTCAATTTCCACAATGTTTTCCAAAGGGGAACATACTTTTATTGATTAACTATAAGCAGTCTAGAAATCGTTGTCTTTTTTGGTAGAAAACATTGTGGAAACTGTAGAAATTGCTTGTGACAAGCAATTTCTACAGTTTCCACAATGTTTTCCAAAGGGGAACAACCTAAAATTTTTCAACTATAAGCGGTCTAAAAACCGTTGCCTGATTAGGTAGAAAACATTTTGGAAATTGAGGAAATTGCTTGTAACAAGCAATTTCTTCAATTTCCAAAATGTTTTCTGCAGTTGTTTTTCATCGGGGCGTCAAAAAGCATTACTATGTTGGAATAGGGTCATGTATTACAAAGAGACCGCTGCAGAAGCGGCTGTGTAATGACACGGGACGGCAATATTATGCTAATTCGGACGGACAGATTTTGTGTGGAGCTCAGGGAATCTTAACCCATTACCAGCTGACAAAATTTTAAACTGATCCAAATTGAAAAGAGATGCAGAAGACAAATTAAAGTTTATGAAAGTTTAGATTTTTTTAATTTCAACTTTCTATGTAGAAGTCGTTGTGTTCCAATCAATTTCTTCATTTTACACAATGGTTTCTCCTTGACGGGCCTCAAAAAGCGTCATTGTTAGGTCATTTGTGCGATAATAAGCAAATTTTTGGTCTCATATTTTCTTCGCCGACGTAACTTATCATCTTGTAGCAGGATAATTGATCAATCGCAGCTGTCAATCAAATGACCAGTTGACCAATGAAATCAATCTTTCAGATCAGATCAGCATACCCAGCTGTAAAAGTGGTTAGCAGTGGGATTCAGCCATTGCCTCTCTTTCAGGGACGAGAAAATATCTGGATTGTGAGTGTTCGAGAGCGACTCTATAAGCTTAAAGCCTTCGTCGCAATCGAACTACAATAAATTAGTATAAGCTAAAGACCAGAAATGAATTATGAACTCCAACATTAACCGCTACCTTTGTTAATTTTTTTTTTGTTGGTTTGGCGACTTAAACGTCGTAGCTACAGCTTGGGGTCGCCGACCAACTATACTACTTTTTTGTTACATGCTACTGGCCATAATTTAAATTTTGCAAAACAACGCCGTTTAAATTCGAAGCGGGACTTCCTGTTGGAGTCATAGGACGTGACCAAAGGAGTAAGTGGATGTGGCCAGTCATTGGTCAATTGCATGTCCCTTCAATTAATATTCTGACCCTTCACGTGACTTGACAAATCATAAGATCTGCAAATCTCGCAATCTTTCGTTTACGGTATTGCAACAGTAATAACATAAATAACATCCAGAATTTATGGATAGTTCTAATGCCAAGGTCACAGCTCAAGGTCAAACACCAAAATTGTGATTGTCAAGAGCATTTCTCCTACAATTATGGATGGATTTCAAAATAACTTGGCACAATTATTCTCAATCATGAGTAGATGTGTCGTTTGAAAGAATTTTTGGATAGTTCTAATGTCAAGTTCGCAGCTCAAGGTCATGCACTAAAATTGTGATTGTCAAGAGCATTTCTCCTACAATTATGGATGGATTTCAAAATAACTTGGCACAATTATTCTCCATCATGAGTAGATGTGCCACTTGACATTATTTTTTGGATAGCTTCAAGTTCAAGGTCAAAGCTCAAGGTCAAACACTAAAATTGATGGTCAAGGTTAAGTAGATGGCCAAAACTTTGCGGGCTTGACAGTAGTTGTCTTGGTTATTACTATTTCATACTTCTGGTCATCTTTGTCCAACTTGTTAACTGCAAATATTTTCAAGTCCGACCCACCTCAGCTACCAATGAAATATAGTAAAACTTGTTTTAACTCATTCCCACACAGTGATGCTTTTGTACGCCTCTCAAGAAAAGCAATTGAGAAAACATTGTGTAAAAAGAAGAAATTGCTAATAACAAGCAATTTCTTCATTTTACACAATGTTTTCTATCCGAAAAGATGAAAAAAAAAAAAAACACTAAAATTTCATACACTTTTCATTGTTGTCTGCAACTCCTTTCAATTTGGACCAGTCTAAACTTTTGCCATCTGGTAATGGGCTAAGTGACCATTCAAAGGACAGCCCAAACATTGTCATTGGAGAGAAGGTTGCTTAATATTTTGTTGTTAAACGATTATGATGGATCAATTTGCTAGCATACGTGAATTATTGCCGAATTCTTACTCAATCTTGTGTTGTTTACTGAGACGATTCTAATGTGTTCAAGTAACAGAATTAAGCTACGGTACTTTTTTAACCCATTCCCACACAGTGACGCCTTTTGACGTCCCTCAAGAAAAATAATTTCGAAAACATTGTGGAAAATGAAGAAATTGCCTGTAACAAGCAGTTTCTTCATTCTCCACAATGTTTTCAACCCAGAAAGTTAAAAAAAATTAAAATTTAATTAACTTTGAATTGTCGTCTGCAACTCCTTTCGATTTGGACCAGTCTAAAGTTTTGCCATCAGGTAATGGGTTAGGCGACCATTCAAAGGACAGCCCAAACATTATCATTGAAGAGAATGGATGCTTAATGATTTGTTGTTACATGATTATGATAGATTAATTTGCTAGCACAGAACTCTTACTCAATCTTGTGTTGTACACTGAGGCGATTCTTATAAGTTCAATTAACAGAATTAAGCTACGGTTTAAGCTTTTTTATCGTATTCTTCAACTTTTAGAAATGTTATGTTCTTTAGAAAGGAAATTTCATTGTGGTTGCCTAATAAAAGTGGCCACCTAATAGAGGTGGTAGCCTAAGCAAGATTGACTTAACATAATACATGTACAAGCATCCAAGTGACATGCCTTAGAGTTGAGATCTTTGATAGATGTTTTATGCATGCTAATGTATTGTTGTAACAATAATACACAATTTGTAAATGTTTTTTAGATTAAATGAAACAAGAAATCTTTCTTGAAAATAAATTAATTCTTCATGTAGCCGTCATGTTATTTTCCTTTGAAAGCCAAAAAAGCCCCGAAGTACTCTTGAAATTTTTCTGGAATTTTTATGGCAATTGCCAAAGTCTTAGTTTGCAATACTTTTGTCTTTTTTCAAACCGGTGGTTTTGAAACAAAATATCCAGCTATTTTTATCACCTTTGGCAGTGGGGGTATATTTGTTTCGCCATGTCTCTGTCCGTCCGTAGGCTTTTTCCTTTCAGTGCTCTTACTCTAGAATCGATTGACCTACAAACTTGAAACCCTGTGCAATCGTTACCAATGATCCAAGGAAGTGCCATATTGTCATTGGGTCATACATATCAGAAATCAAGGTCAGAATTGAACTTTGATTGAAAACCATTTCGGGCCCTTACCCATAAGTCATATGGCATAGGAGCTTGAATTTTTATACCCTTGTTTCAAGTTGTCATTGACCAAAGCAGGTGTCCTATTGTTTTTAGGTAACGTAGGTCAAAGGTCAACTTGAATGACATTGTGGGGGTTATAAGTCTGCCTTGAAACAATTCTTATTGTGTCAGCCCGATTAGCTCAGTTGGTAGAGCACTTGACTTCAAACCTCAAGATTACGAGTTTGAGCCCTGGGCTGACCATATCAACTAACAAACTAATTTTCTTTCGGATGAGACGTTAAAGCGAGGCTCCGTGTGATACTGCTATCCACCGAGCACGCTAAAGAACCAGGCGGAGCTCTCAGCAGTTTCGTCCTGTATCCTTGCACTATTCCCCGTAACAACTAACCGATTTCTGGGGGCGTCGCTCATATGGGCATGTGCTACGGTAGCGACGATGAATAAACGGAAATACATTCTTATTGTCAGTTGCATAAGCATTTGTGGTTACGTGACATAACCTTGGTCATGTCGGATCTCTCTTAACCCATTTCCAGACAATAATGCTTTTGACGCCTCTCTTGAAAATCAACTGGGAAAACACCCTGTCAAATGTAAAATTGCTTGAAACAAGCAATTGTTATGCCCCCGCATCGAAAGATCGGGGGCATATTGTTTAACCGTTGTCCATCTGTCTGTCCGTCAATTAGTCTGTCTGTCTGCAAAACTTGACCAAAAATCTTAACATTGCCAATTACTACTAGCCTATTCAAGATATAATGCTCATCTTTAGCATGATGATACATCTCCACAATACGCATATCCTCATGTCAAGGTCATGCGATAAGGTCAAGGTCACATACCAAGGTCAAACGCAAAAAAAAGAGAGAAAAAAAATCATGTACGGCGGGGGCATTGTGTTTCACAATACATCTAAAATGTTTTCTTCCAAAAAATTGAAAAAATCTAAATTTTTATAAACTTTTAATTGTCGTCTGCAACTCTTTGAATTTGGACCAGTTCAAATCTTTGTCGTTAGGTAAGGGGTTAATCAAAAATATTAATTTGAAACTTGGCACGTATGCCCAGTATTGGAAAAAAAGCGTCCATACTTCCAAGGGAAATAATTCTAGATATATTTTTCTCTCGCCTGAGCTCAGCCTGCTCAATTTTCTACTTTGATAGATGTCCCTGCATTCACGGACAGATTGGGGGCATATTATTTTGTTACTGCACATCTGTGCCTGATTAAACTTATCTGTAAAATCATTTTCTCAATAACATCTATACTATTCAACTTACAATGCTCATATTCTACATGAAGATAGCTCTCATAGATTTGTATCTGTTGATACCGATGTCAATGTCATCTGATAAGGTTAAGGTCATCGATCAAGGTAAAACTTCTGTAAAAGTTGCTGTTTCTAGAGCATTTATGTTTCACAAACACATCTTGATGGATTGTAATGTGCGCCGTGTGTCGTCTATCGTCGATATTTATTTTTTGGACACCCTAGGGGCCACAAACTTTTGTTCAACGTGAGAACTGGTCAGAATATCTGTCTTGACACGTTCAACATTGGTCACTTAGGATAAAATTGAATAGGCTGGTGGGTCAAACCTTCGAAAAGCATTATGGGCACCCTAAAGACGTTTTTTCCTGTTTAATCTACATGAAAATTAGAATATTTGTCGGGTTGAAGCCTTTGGCATCTTCAAATGTAATGAATAAAAGGAAAGAAAATAACAGGATCACTAGCTCCTAGAAGAACATTGTGGACACTCTTTAGGTCAAATTTCGTCGGTGCGCGAGTAAAATGTCGTAACTACAGCTTTGTTAAGGTTGTAGTTATGACATTCTGCTCACGCACCGACGATGTTTTGTTCAACTTGAAGACTGGTATAAATTTGGGTCTGATGTTCTGTCACTTGCGGTCAAAAACTATGGCACTAGGTCAAATCTTAAAAAATCTTTAAGGTATTCTAGGGAATACTTTTGCAGCTTGATCAACTTGAAAAAAGGCAGAATATTTTTCTGAATGACAGCTAAATTGGGTCATCTTGGTTAAAAACGAGGTCAAATAGTAGTAATACCTTGGTGGCACATTGCAGACCACATTCTTGCTCAATAAACCTGAAAATTGATAGAGAAATATTTTGACAAAGTATTAAACGGTTTGATTTTGGATCACTTAAAGTATAGGCTAAAAAACAAATGTTGTCTTTCTAAAAATGTACGTTTTGCTCAATCAATCCTGTAATTAGTCGAAGATGCCTTGATAATAATGCAAATGAGTTAGAAATTAGGTCATATTGAGTCAACAACTAGGTCAGTAACTAGGTCTAGATGGTTGTCTCGGGTGAGTGATTTAAGGTAAACTAGTTGTAATGATTTAGCTCTTTTTTAACCCATAACCAGACGGCATTTTTTTTACTGGTCCAAACTGAAAAAAAAAACTGCAGACGGAATTTAAAGTTGATTAAAACTAAGATTTTTTCAACTTTCTGGGTAGAAAACATAGTGTAAAAATGAAGAAAGTGTTTGTTGCAAGCATTTCTTTTTATTTTACACAATATTTCCCCGATTGTTTGTCTTGACGGGCGTCAGAGAGCTTCATTTTTAAGAAATTAGCCGATCGCTGGCCCCGCCCACCTACTCCCTAGGCCCAACCAATGAACTCCGACAGGAAGTTCCGCTTCGATTTTTAACGGCTTTATTTCGCAAAATTTATGGCCAGTAGCATGTAACAAAAAAGAAAAATGGTTGGTTGGTGACCTTAACGTCGTAACTACAGCTTGAATAAACTGTAGTTACGACGTTTAAGTCGCCACACTAACAATAAAAAGGGTTAACGAAAATGGCAACCAATGAGTGAGTTGAAAAGCTCAGGCCCGGGCTGAATAAATTATTTGATTGGTCGATTGAATCCTTGATTGTAAGCAGCGATTGGTCAATTGGTTAAGACAATATTTTGAGCTATTGTGATCATCCACTGTCCAGGATCTGTTGTCGACGTGCGTCTATCAACAATTTCTTTAAACAATTCCTTCTTAACTAGTGGACCAATCCTGATGAAACTTTTCAGGGATGTTCCTTGTGTAAGCTCATCCAGAAATTGTTCAAATAACTGAAATCCACCTTAACTTTAGTTGCCACAGCAACAAAAAAGGGTGAAAATAATGAAATATCAGAAAAATCTTCTCTGGAATTTGGAGGCACAGAGCTTTATATTCGGCCTGCGTCTCCTTTATATGTGTGATGTTGTTTGGTTTGTATTTGGGCTCCGCCTAGACGCACTCTACTTAATAATAAATCAAAGGGCGAAAGTTTAAAAACCTTCTTCTCTGAAACCAGAAAGCCTAGGGTATTGATATTTGGTATGTAGCATCGTCTTGCTAACATCTTCCAAGTTCGTTTATGTGATACCCCTTTTCTGACATTTGGGCCCTGTCCGGGAGTAGCCCGGTGTTGCATTGAAACAAAATATAATCCTCTCCAAAACCAGAAAAGTTCTGAAACCAGAAAGCCTAGAGTATTGATATATGGCTTGTCGGCTCTCCCAATAAAAATCCACAAACTTCGTTTATGTGAGTTTTTGGGTTTTATTTGGGCTCTGTCCAGTGCACCCTATTTTAACATAGAATCATAGAAAATGGTAAAGATCTGTAAAACCAGAAAGCATTTAGAATTAATTGATATTTGTTATGTAGTATCTTCTAGGGGACATCTTTAGCTAGCACAGCGTCAGCTTTGATAGCTTAAGCTAATAGACAAAATTTTGTGGTCGTCTCAGGGTTCAACGAGTGTAAACTGTCACCGGAGGATAAATCACTAAATCCATTGAATGCTTACGCCATAAAAGTAATTCTTATCTATTTCAGGAATATTGCAAACTCCGAGGCTACCTGCAAGTCATCTCCTGGGTATTTAAATCCCGCGTTTACAGCATCCCAAGAAAAAGCTTTGGAAAACATTGTGGATAATGAAGAAATTGCTTGTAACAAGCAATTTCGTCAATGTCCACAATGTTTTCTAACCTACAAGGCAAAGATTTCCACCAATTTGAAATTGTCTTCTGCAACTTCTTTTAATTTGAACCAGACTAAGAGTATGTCATGTTGTAATGGGTTAACTCCTGGTATAATGATAACCTTAAACAAAGAAAACCATGCTTTGCTAGCTTACGGTACTTCCAGTACTTTGATTTCATTATCAAGGCTCCGTAGGTAAATGTTGCACTTGCATCGTACGCACTTGAATCGATAAGATTGGGGGACATGGGAACGTACTGGCGGTGTTTAACTACAACCGGTCTAGAAATCGTTGTCTTTTTTTTTTGGTAGAAAACATTTTGGATAGTGAAGAAATTGCTTGTAACAAGCATTTTCTTCAGTTTCCACAATGTTTTCCAAAGGGGAACATACTTTTATTGATTAACTATAAGCAGTCTAGAAATTGTTGTCTTTTTTGGTAGAAAACATTTTGGAAATTGAAGAAATTGCTTGTGACAAGCAATTTCTTCAGTTTCCACAATGTTTTCCAAAGGGGAACATACTAAAATTTTTCAACTATAAGCGGTCTAAAAATCGTTGCCTGATTAGGTAGAAAACATCTTGGAAATTTAGGAAATTGCTTGTAACAAGCAATTTCTTCAATTTCCAAAATGTTTTCCAGAGTTGTTTTTCATCGGGGCGTCAAAAAGCATTACTATGTTGGAATAGGGTCATGTATTACATAGAGACCGCTGCAGAAGCGGCTGTGTAATGACACGGGACGGCAATATTATGCTAAAACTGGCGGACAGACACTGTGTGCAGCTCAGGGAATCTTAACCCATTACCGCTGACAAAGTTCTTAACTGATCCAAATTGAAAAGAGATGCAGACGACAAATTAAAGTTTTTGAAAGTTTAGAATTTTTTAATTTCAACTTTCTATGTAGAAGTCATTGTGTTCCAATCAATTTCTTCATTTTACACAATGGTTTCTCCTTGACGGGCCTCAAAAAGCGTCATTGTTTGGTGATTTTTTTTTAACATTTGTGTGATAATAAGACAAATCTTTGGTCGTAAATTTTCTTCGCCGACGTAACTTATCATCTTGTATTAGGATGATTGACTTATCGCAGCTGTCAATCAAATGACCAGTTGACCAATGAAATCACTCTTTTAGATCAGATCAGTATATCCAGCTGTAAAAGTGGGTAACAGTGGGATTCAGCCATTGCCTCTCTTTCAGGGACGAGAAAATATCTGGGTTGTGAGTGTTCGAGAGCGACTCTGTAAGCTTTAAGCTTTCGTCGCAATCGAACTAAAATAAATTAGTATAAGCTAAAGATCAGAAATGAGTTATGAACTACGACATTGGCCGCTACTTTTGTTATTTTTTTTGTTGGTTTGGCGACTTAAACGTCGTAGCTACAGCTTGGGGTCGCCAACCAACTATACTACTTTTCTGTTACATGCTACTGGCCATAAATTTTGCAAAATAAAGCCTTTTAAATTCGAAGCGGGACTTCCTGTCGGAGTTAATGGATATGGCCAAAGGAGTAAGTGGACGTTGCCAGCCATTGGCCAATTGCTCGTCCCTTCAACTAATATTCTGACCCTTCACTGGACCAAATCATCAGATCTGCAAATCTCGCAATCTTTCGTTTGTGATATTGAAACAACAATTACCACAACCGCCGCGTTAGCAAGAGCCACACTTGAGGAGTCACAGAACATTTCCCGGGCGAACAATAGAGGCATCGTTGGCCACGCCCTCTGACCTCCAACAAGGCAGTTCGACTGAGATGTCAATCAAAAATATGCGATCAGAGGCAAGACAAAAAACAAATGAGCCTATGCGTGACAATTCCAACCATTTCGCATGCGCGTGACTAGCACACATTGAGCACCCTGTACAGCCATTCGGGGCAATTAGAATATTCGCTAATTGTTTAGAGAAGCTTTGGGTCAGTATCTATCTACAGAGCTCAGAGTGAAGACTCTGATCAGACTGTGCGGATGCACAGGCTGATCTGAGTCTTTACTTGGCGTATATGTGTAATTGTTGGAAATGTCACGCACGCGCTCAAATTTCTCAGTTAATTGAGCGCATGCGCACCAGTTTTGTGGCTACGAGCGCTGTATCACTTTTACTCATAATAGTGTTGTTATTTTTAGATTGCACGACTTAAAGTTTAATTTTGGCCCATTAAGAGCCCCCATAGAATAGCCAATTCAGCCAGTATATAATACTGGAATCGTTAACGATAGGATATCATATCTGGTACAAAGAAAATGCTATTAAACGAATCAACACTTTGCCAACGGCGTTAAAATTTTACTGCAATATTTATCCAGGACCAATTTGATCGAACAACAAAAGGTGATTGTTTAAAAGCCTCCCGGCAAAATATTGAGTATTGGGTGTAATTGAATTAATCCACTCCCTCGCGAACCGAACGCAAAACTATCCCCTTTGTCGATTACTAAGAGACAATTCCTTAGCCTGGATTCATGAAAACCAAAGAAGTTGCAGGCAACATTTGAATCCGTCCGACTGAAACGTCATAACTACAACTAATTCTAGCTGCAGTTACGTCGTTTATATCGCCAACCAACCATTTTACTTTTTTTTGTTATATGTTAATCGTTTGCTTTTCGTAAATGATCGATATATCTTTCATTTCGTGAACTACGAAGGGTATATTTTCACGAGTGGTCCCAAAACTCCTAAAAATTTAGCCTTTTTTTGTTCGCAAAATGAAAAATTGATTAATCTTAGACTCGTACTTACTCCGACATTGGTCGACATTTATGTGAAGCTTTTTTTATTTTGAGTCTTAAGCGTCTTATTCAAACTGTTGCTACGATGTTGTTTTTGTTGTTGTTGTTGTTGTTGTTGTTGTTTTAAATCTTCAAGCAACATTTTTAATTTTATATCATTTTTTGTTACATGTTACTGATCGGAAATTTTGCAAAATAACGCTATCCAATGTCGAAGTGAAACTTCCTGTCGGAGTCAGTGGGATCGGCTAGCGGGGTCTGTGGGCTCTTTCTACATCATTAACCAACGTAAGAGGGAAAATCATGAAAACGGACTTGAATAACCACATTGTCTTTATTTGATTCCATTACAAGACGGCAGATTTAAGACTGGTCCAAATTGAAAGGATTTGCAAAAAAACAATTTAAGTTTGTGAAAATTTAGATTTTTTTCTCAATATTTTGGGTAGGAAGAATTGGCAAAATGAAGAAATTGCTTGTTACAAGCAATATCTTCATTTTTCACAATGCTTCCACATTATTTTTCTTCGTGGGGCGAGGGGGGGGGGGCGTCAAAAAGCGCCTTTGTGTGGGAACGGATTAACAAAACGTTCCTTTCTCAACGAGTACCCTATTAAACATAACCATTAAGTCTTGAATGGGTAGCTATTCATTAAAAGTTGTGTTAAGTATAGGAAAGTTAGCCGAACTCAAACAATGACTATTGATATTGAGAAAATGATTGTTTGATATAGTCCTCATCGTCCGTACTTGTTAAATAAAATCTACGAACAGGATCAGACGTATATTCCAAAAAAAATGGTTTAATGTTCTTTCCATCTTTTAAAATACCTGAATTCTGATTGGCTGAGAAATTCTTTTTATGCAAATATAATAATAGCAATAATAATAATAGAAAATGGAAAATTAATAAGAAAAATTGGGGAAAATCAGAATTTGAGTTCTAAGTCTACATAAACCAACTGTCTCAAACTTTATTTAATTAATTTTTGTTGTTGTTTTGTTTTGTTTGCTAAATTTTAAGACATGAAGCAGTATTTTTGTTTTTATTGGGGGCATGAAACGAAAAACCCCTAACCACAGAAGTGTGATTAGGGTTATCGTTTCAAACCCCAGTGAAAACAAAACGAAACAAGTATTCTCTTCATATTTTAACCCTTTCCTGTTTTGCAAAATTTTAGACCTGTCCAAATTCAAATGTTTTGCAGATGAAAATTTTAAGTGGACTTAATTTGAAAAAATAACCATTCAGTAGGGTAGAAAATATTGTGGAAAAAGAAGAAATTGCGCGTTTCAAGCAATTTCTTCTTTTTCTACAACGTTTTCTCAATTATAAAATCACAGGGACGTAAAAACCAGGGATGGAACAGGAGATGGTTAAAGGCTTTTAATGACGAACGACGAAAATGAACCCTGAAATCTTGTTGAAATCGTTTACAGACCCATCTATCAATAATTGCCGAATAATTTAATTGTTAGTTTCGTCTATCAAAAACGAGCGATCTGATTGGTCGAAAAATTTAATTCATACCTCCATGAACAAAATTTTGAGTACGCAGCCAGTTTGAATGCTTCCGCATAAAATAGTTCACTACAAAAAGGTGGCAAAATTTGCTCAGTTGTTGCATTTTTCGCTCGATGCTATTAAATTATAAGAAATGGAGAGAATATTTTTTTTGTTTTCATGGAGGTATGAACCGAAAAACCTAATCACACAATGTATGAATCCGCTTCGCGTATTCATACGGTGTGATTAGGTTTTTCGGTTCATACCTCCATGAAAACAAAAAATATTCTCTTCATCTCTTAAATAGATCACGAAAAGCTTTGCCAAATAGAAAACGAAAGTGAATTTCAAAATAATTTTATGTTCGCAAGCCAAAATACAAATATTTCTAAACGGTAATCAAGTAAAACTTGTCGTCTTCAAATTCAATGAATTTCGACAAGTCTAGATTCTTTGTCGTCTGGTAATGGGTTAACCACATGTTCATGTCTGTGCGGCACTATTGGGCTCAGAAAAAAATTTAAGTATACTTTTTTATCATTTAATAGGTCATAATTATACCCTTTTGTCCGCACTTCAGTGTACTCCCGTTGATTATTTTTCAGGCTCATAGGATGAAAAGAAAACAAATGGGATGGGAACGACAATTTAAAACCGATCCAAATTCAAGGACGCGAATTCAATGTTAAGAATAAGAGTCATATAGGTTAAAAAAACAAAACACTGTGAGTGAAGGAAAATCAGTTCTCGTTAACCCATAATATTTCGCGAGAGCTATTTCTCCTTTGCGCGTCATAATGGGATTGCTAGATAGCGAGTGAAGTTTTGATGTACTAGATTACCAATCGCCTACTTACAAGACGGCATTATTTGGACTGTCCAAAGTTGATTGATCTCCGGGCTGTCAATAAAATAATTTAATTGAGTAATCAATTCAACTGTTTAGACCGGAAGCGAACTTTGAGCTCCGAAACTGATGTTAAGTATTTTTGTTGGTTTGGTGACAAAAACGTCGTAACTACAGCTTACACAAAAAAAGTAAAAAATAAGGTTGGTTGGCGACCTAAATGTCGTAACTACAGCTTAATCAAGCTGTAGTTACGACATTTAGGTCGCCAACCAACCTTATTTTTACTTTTTTTTTGTTCCATGTAACTGACCATAAATTTTTACAAAATAACGCCGTTTATTTTTTTAGTTGAACTCCATGTCGGAGTTTAGTGGGCGTGGCCAGCGATCCGTCAAATGAAGGATGCAGGGGAAGACAGTTTCAGGTTGAAGTATCTAAATACTTCTGTCTTTTTTGGGGGATAGAAATCAAAATGGAACACAGAGCAATTGCTTGAAACAACAGTTTTGTTAGTGACATAAAAACTCGAGAATGCCTTGGAAATAGGAGTTTTTCCCCCAACAAATAGGGAACGCTGTTTGCTATTATCTTCAAAGTTATTCACGGAGATACCCCCTCCCTCCGTTCCTAAGGGCCTCACAAAGAAGTTAAATGGATTCGACAGTGTTCAATATCAGTTTTAAGAAATCGATGACCGGTCAAAGGTCGTTCGCACTTGACTTATTTCAGTAATTTGCTTCATAGAAATCTCTTATTGAACGAAATATTTCAAAATCGTTAAAATCGATCGATAAAGAAACCTTATTCATACACCTTTGTGTACTACCAAAGATTATGTGACTAGCTGGCCGTGAAAAACATGTACAGAACATAACTTTCATTCTATCCAAGTACATTTATGTACAAAATGGACAAACAAATACATGAGAAAAAAAAATCAGTTTAACTCATCCGGTTTACAAACTCAACTTCATCTAGAAGGAGAAGATATATTAATATTTCATTTTTGTTGTTATTGTTGTTTTTAGAGATAGATTGTTTGTGTTGTAGTTTATAAAACTGTAGGTTAACGATCAAATACCGTAACTACAGCTTTACTCAACTGTGGTCACGTCGAAAACTTGGTCGCCAATCGACGAGCTGGTTTTCGGCTTTATTGAAATTATGAAAAAGATTTAAGGTTCACAGAGGTGTTGAGTGCATGACACCTAACCCTTGTCATGCTGTATAAATTACCTTACTGAATTGTTGTAGTCAAAGGGCTGAAAGCACTGATAGAACTTGTTGTTCAAAAATCAATATTTCTTTCAGACATCAATTTCATTTACAACTCTGGCAGGAAAAGCACAAGCAGGAGGTGTAGACTAAGATCAGACTGTACTTATGTGCAGGCTGATCTTGGTCTACACATTCTGCCAAAACCGGGTTCAGCGTGGCAAGGGTTAAGATTTGTTTTAATTCGAGAAATCGTAAAATGTGATGGTGATATTATTCAAGCGGTATTTTTCAGCTTCACAAATTATACGCAAATCATTTCAAACAATTTCACTTTTCTTTCTTTTATTTTTATTCATTTACGCAAAGATCAGCTTTTACTCTCGCAAAAGAGCCGCCGTCATAGCGCAGTTAGTAGCGCGTCGAACTGTCAATCTAGAGGATAGATCCCCGACGGCGGCACTCATCCTTTCCGACTATTTGTCTTTCACCAATGGGTCGATAATCGTAGACCTATGTGGGATAGCAGCTGTAGGCTAGGAAAGGATGTAATGGTGGTACTGGTGTGAGAAATACCAGAAATCCATTGTTAGGTGCTCCAACCGCCGCGATATAACTGAACGATTGTTGAAAGCGGCGTAAAACCCCATTCAAACTCTCGCAAAAGAATTCGATATACTTTGCGCAAATAAAATTATACCCCTCCGACTAGTCAACTTTGTTAATCTATTTCCACTGATGATTTGTTTGTTTTACCTTTTTCGGTACAAAATATTTTGTAAAATGAAGAAATTGCTTGTTACAAGCATTTTTTCTTTTCACTTTGACACAATCTTTTCTTTATTGTTTATCCAAAAACTCTTGACAATCATTTTCCCCTTTTCTAACATTAGAGAAAGAGTTGACAATATAACTTATATCTATGACAAAATCGATTTTTAGATAATAAAAATAATGGAAATTAATAAACCCATTAGGAGAAAAAAATATAAGTGAAAGCATAGTCGAACGAATGAATGGATATAAATCGGTGAAATGATAAAAAAAGGGACAAAGACGGCTCCCCTGATGACAAGAAGAAAAGTTTTATGAAACGTCAAAGCAAGTTTCAACATGATTGGACTATAATTGACCGAGCGGGTCTGTCAATCAAAAGACCTGTCGACCATTTAAACCATTCATTGAGACCAGACGTGAGTTTAGATCTCCGATTTTTACACCGTCATTTTCGTTTACTTTTCACGTTGGTCTGGCGACTTAAACGTCGTAACTACAGCTTGAAATAGCTCATGTCACCACCAAGCCAATCTACCTTTTCGTTACATGCTACTGGCCATAAATTTTGAAAAATAACGACGTAAAATATCGAAACGGGATTTCTTGTCGGACTGAATGGGCGGGGCCAAACGGAGTAAGTGGGCGGGGTCAGCGTTTAGATAATTGTGGCCTATAGAGTGATAATTTAATTTAGGCTACTCTAGCCATGCTTCCTAATTGAGTCATTTTCAAACGGGTTTAACCTTGAGACATAACAATTGACCAATGACTGGCCCCGCCCACTTACTGCCTTGGCCACGCCCACTGACTCCAAGCGATATCCCCTCTGCGATTTTTAACTGCATTATTTTGCAAATTTTATGGTCAGCAGCATGTAAAATAAATGTAGAATGGTTTGTTGGCGATCTAAAAATCGTAACTACAGCTTAAATAAGCTGAAGTTACGTCGTTTAAGTCGCAAAAACCAACAAAAATGTTTCACGCAAATGGCGGCTAATGTTGAATCAAAAATCTTAATTCTCGGCTGAATGAATGATTTGATTAGTCGATATGATCGATATGATCTTTGATTGAAGGCCGCGATTGGTCAATTATTCTGACAAATTATCAATAAATAGTGAACCAGCATAATGGCTCCTATAGAGTGATAACAAACAAATAGTCATTAAGAACCATTTCCCGTTTTCTTAAATAAAACCGTTCGATTTTCAGTAGAATTTATTCCTTATGACCACACAATCGTTCTGACATAGTTTCATCACGAAAGGGCCAAAATTGTGGCTCCCTGTCTGATAGAAAATAAACTGTCACTAAATCCTACCCCCTTCTAATGTTTTCCAATGGAACCATCCTATTTTCAATAGGATTCATCATTATGACCTAACAATCAATCTGCCAAACTTTCGTCGAGATTTGGCCAAAGTTGAAGCATATACAGGGTAAACACTCAAAATTATGACCTTGACAACGGACGGCGGACGACACACGATGGCTATTCAGTAGTCGTTAATAGCTCACCATGACCCATGAAATGAATGAATAATGTTATTTTTAATTTCGTCTATACAAAACGAGCGTTCTGATTGTCCATGAACAAAATTTTGAGCATGCAGCTATTTTGTATGCTTCCACACTAGAATAGTTAGATAAAAAGTGTATCAAAATTTGCAAAGTATTTGCTTATTTACGCTGGATGCCATTAAATTATAATAAATGAGTAGAGTGCATATGGTTTGTGTTTTCATGGAGGAATGAAACGAAAAAACTAATTACACTTATGTATGAATCCTCTTCGCGAGTTCATGCAGTGCGATTAAGTTTGCCGTTTCAAACCTCATTGAAAACAAAAGTTATTCTCTTCGTCTCTTAACCCATTCCCACTCAATCCCTCCTTTTCACGCCCCGGAAGAAAAAAGCTTTGGAAAGCATTGTAGAAAAATGAAGAAATCGCTTATATCAACCAAAATGACAAAAAAAAAAAAAAAAAAAAAGAAAAGAAAAGAAAATCCATCAACTTTGAAATGTCGTCTGCAGCTTCTTTTAATTTGGATCAGTCTAATTATGTTGTTGTGTCGGAATGGGTTAAATGAACAAACGCAATTCCGACCGACCGTACGATGAATGAATGGCTCGGTCAAACTTTGCCCTAGTTAGTGTAATCGGTGTCAATGATATCCTATTAATTTCTGAAATAATTAATGCCATCTCGGAGGTTTGAGACCGTTTGACTGCGACTGAAGATTTACTGATCAAATTTACTTTATTTTCTCAAGTTTTCCTATTCATAACTAAGTTTACTTTTCGGTTTAGTTAAAGCTGTTGTCGTAACTAATCGTAATAACGCGTCCTAAAAATAAGACAAACACATATGAACCCATGAACTAGACAACACAATTTTAGACTGGTCTAAATTGACAGGAGTTGCAGGCAAAAATTTTAATTTTGTGAATTGTTCTGATCTTTTAAACGTTCTGGATAGAAAACATTGCGTATAATGAAGATTTTTACACAATGTTTTCTTAATTGTTTATCCCATGACGAACACATATGAACCCATGAACCAGACGACACAATTTTAGACTGGTCTAAATTGACAGGAGTTGCAGGCAAAAAATTTAATTTTGTGAATTGTTCTGATCTTTTCAAGTTCTGGGTAGAAAACATTGCGTATAATGAAGAAATTGCTTGTAACAAGCAATCTATTCATTTTTCACACAATGTTTTCTTAATTGTTTATCCCATGACGAACACATATGAACCCATGAACCAGATGACAAAATTTTAGACTGTTCTGAATTGACAGGAGTTAGTGGCGACGATCTTAAGGTTGTGAATTGTTCTTTTCAAGTTCTGGGTATAGAGAACATTGTGGAAAATGAAGAAATTGCTTGCTACAAGCAATCTATTCATTTTTACACAATGTTTGCCTAATTGATTATCTTGAGGGGCGTTCAAAAGCCTCATCGTGAAGGAATGCGTTGATGGTAAGGGGAAAGGTATGTTACGGCCTCTGGCATGTTACATCGATTAAGTGCGCCAACACGATAACTGTTGCAGCGATAAAGTGCGCCTACACGATACCTGTTACAGTGATAAAGTGCGCCTACACGATACCTGTTACAGTGATAAAGTGCGCCTACACGATACCTGTTACAGCGATAAAGTCTGCCTACTCAATACATGTTACAGCGAAAAAGTGCACATACAGGATACCTGTTGCAGCGATGAAGTGCGCCTACACGATACCTGTTACATCGATGACGTGCGCCTTCACGATACCTGTAACAGCGATAAAGTGCGCCTACACGATACCTGCAACAGCGATATAGTTCGTCTAAACGATACCTGTTATAGCGATAAAGTTCGTCTAAACGATAACTGTTAAAGCGATAAAATGCGCCTACACCATACCTGTTAGAGCGATAAAGTTCGCCTACATGATACCTGTTACAGAGGTAAAGTGCGCCTTCATGATACCTGTTACAGCGATAAAGTGTGCCTACACAATACCTGTTAGAGCGATAAAGTTCGTCTAAACGATACCTGTTTCGGCGGAAAAGTTCGTCTACACGATACCTGTTACAGAGGTAAAGTTCGTCTACACGATACCTGTTACAGCGATAAAGTGCGCCTACACGATACCTGTTACAGCGATATAGTTCGTCTAAACGATACCTGTTATAGCGATAAAGTTCGTCTAAACGATACCTGTCATAGCGATAAAGTTCGTCTACACGATACCTGTTATAAAGGTAAAGTGCGCCTATACGATACCTGTTGAAGCGATAAAGTGCGCCTACACAGTACCTGTTTCGGCGATAAAGCACGCCTACACGATACATGTTACAGAGGTAAATTGTTCCTACACAATACCTGTTGCAGAGATAAAGTGCGCCTATACGATACCTGTTACTGCGATAAAGTTCGCCTAAACGATACCTGTTACAGCGATAAAGTGCGTCTACACGATACCTGTTGCAGCTCACGACCGATCCTAATGAAATGGTTAGAATGATCACACGAATTTTTTTGCAGCCGTGATCTGACAAGCTAACCCCCTCGACAAGGTAGTTTGGTCTGACTTATAAAACTTCGTTAGTTTGTAGTATACATAGTCCTGAGCAATTCGGAACAATGAAGAAAAAAATCAAGCACATTTTGTAAAAAGCAGCAGTTACGACGATTAAGTTTCCCACCAATGAAAAGGTTTTACAAAGCCTTCTTGTCATATCTCAGTAATTCACTCTCGGCTTGTATGAATGATTTCGCTGTGTTCAACAGTTGTTGCTTTTACCTAATACAAGACGTCAAAAATTTAGACTGGTCCAAATTGAAAGAAGGTGTAAACGACAATTTCTGATAAGACAATTAGATTTTTAATCTTATGAAGAAAAAAAAAAAAAAAACATTTTTGATCATGAAGAAATTGCTTGTAACAATTTCTTCATTTTCCACAATATTTTCAAAAGCTTTTTATCTTTTGGAGTGTCAGAAAGCGTTATTGTGTGGGAAAGGCTAATTAATGCTATTTTTGAATGAGACTGGCGCTAGGCAAGGTATTCGGGTCAAGTAAAACCGCAAATAAACAAGTCCTCGTTTACGGTTTCTAAGATTATGTAGAAAAATGTTTAATGAAGCATTACATTTGACCAAATATGGAATAATACGAGGCATCCGATTTCGACCTGTCTCCACAAGTTTCAACTTTTGGTTTTTCAGTGAAAATTAACCTTTATCTTTTTACACTCAGCCGGTGGCCCATGGAGATGTTAATTTCTTTATAAAGGGACAGAAATAAATGCAATTACATTGAAATTGACACGTTAATAGAACCGAAATATTGCGTCATGTAAGAACGGTCAGATTTATTTATTTATCTATTACCTTGGATATGACTTTTCGTCGCATTAGAATCAATAATGATAAAATGCGCAACCACATTAACCTATTACCAGATGACAAAACTTTAGACTGGTCCAAATTCAAAGAGATTGCTGACAGCAATTTTAATCGATGAAATTCAAAAAAAGACTTTTATATTTTAGGATAGAAAGCAATTTCGTTATTCTACACTTTTGTTTTCCCCCTTTTCTTCCTTGGCAGCGTCAAAAACGTGAATCTGTGGGAATATGTTAATCAAGTCAGCCCGATTATCTCAGTTGGTAGAGCAATTGACTTTAAACCTCAAGATCACTGGTTCGAGCCCTGGGCTGACCATATCAAATAACACAACTATAATTGTCTTCCGGATGAGACGTTAAACCGAGTCCCCGTGTGACGGTGCTATCCACCGAGCATGTTAAAGAACTAGGCGGAGCTCCCAGCAGTTTCGTCTCGTATCCTTGCACTATCTCCCGCAACAACTAACCGTCTTCTGAGGGCGTCGCTCATATGGGCATGTGCTACGGTGGCGACGATAAATAAACGGAAATACACACATGTGCTAATCAAAGGACTTATTGTAATCCAACTGGAAAGGAGAAGAATATGGACATTAAACTACTTTCTTTACATTTTAAAGAAATTTAAATCTGTGTCTCGAGCATCTGTCAATAAAAGAGTCAATTTCTTCATTCTCCACTATGTTTTCTATCCAAACTAGGGGAAAAAAATTCAAATTCTATCAACTTGAAATTGTCATCTGCATTTTCTTTCAATTTGGACCAGTCTAAACTTTTGCCGTGTGGAAATGGGTTAAGTTGAACTTCTTGTAGGAGGTCCGGGGCGAGGCAAGCGATTCGTCAATTTTGCATGTGTCAAGAAGCTTTCAATCTTTAATTTTCCAAATGAAAATGATTTAACCCTTTCCTGTACAATCCCTTGTTTTCACGTCCCTGTGAATTTATACTTTAGAAAATATTGTGGGAAAAGAAGAAATTGCTTGTGACAAGCAATTTCTTCTTTTCACACAATATTTTCTAACCATTAAATCCGTTACTTTTCAAATTGCACCCACTTTTGATTGTTGTCTGCAACTCCTTTCAAATTGGACTGGTCTAAAATTTTGAGAAAAGGGAAAGGGTTAATTTTTGAGCACGCAGCAATTTTGTATGCAAAATAGTTCCATAAAAATGTATCCTAATTTGGGAAATTTTTGCTCATTTTCGCTCGATTTCATTAAATTATATGAAATTAAAAGAATATTTTTTTGTTTTCATGGAGGTATGAAACGAAAAACCTAATCACACTGTATGAGTACGCGAACCGGTTTCACGCATAAGTGTGACTAGATTTTTCGTTTTATACCTCCATGAAAAAAACAAGAAAGAAATCAATTCGTCTCTTAAATAAATCTTTATTAAACTTACACTTCTGCGGCGGTCAGTTTTGGTGTGGATACTCTAACGGAAATAAATAAAGATTTTAGCGATTGACCCCTTCTAGCACAATCCCTTGATTTTTTTTTATGTCATAGTAATTCTATACTTGAGAAATGATTGTGGGAAAAGGAGAAATTGCTTGTGATAAGCATTTTTTTCTTTCCCTACAACATTTTCTACTCTGTAGCTTGGTTACTTTTTCAATTGCATCCACTTTTAATTGTCCACAGCAACTTCTTTGAAATTGCACAAGACCAAAATTTTGAAAAACAAGCAAGGGTTAAATTTTACACGTTGGTAAAAGCGAAATGATATAAGCGAAATAAATGAATGGATATGAACCGGTTGAAAGATGTTCGATAAAGCATAACGCTTGACATTCAATGATGATGATGCATGTAAGTTCCGCGTGTATCAACAAGTTTTTCACTTTTTGAATTTCCATCGCGACCAATGGTGGTGTTCATACCGTAACGCGAGCCGCCGGCATAGCGCGGTCGGTAGCCAACCAGACTCCCAATCTTCAATCATGGGATGTCATGGGTTCGATCCCCGGCGGCGGCACATATCCTTTCCGACATTTGTCTCTCACCAATGAGTGGATAATCGTAAACCTTATTGGGATAGCAGCTGAAGGCTAGGAAAGGATGTAAGGATAGAACGGGTGTGAGAAACCATTGTTAGGTGCTCCAGCCGCTACGATATGACTGAAATACTGTTAAAAGTGGCGTTAAATCCAATTCAATCAGTCAATCATACCATAACGGAAAAACACCCACAATTAAATCTGAAACATTAATAAAAAGTAATAATAAAACAAAACATAACAAACAAACTCAAAAACAGCAACAAAATGAAAAAAAAGTGTAACAAAGTTTAAATAATTTAATTTTTAGTTTTGTCTATCAAAAAAGAGCGTTCTGCTTGGTCGAAAAAATTTATTCATAACCCCATGAACAAAATTTTGAGCACGCAGCGATTTTGTATGCCTCCGCACAAAATAGTCTAATACAAAAAGGTATCAAAATTTGTAAAGCTTTTGTGTTTTTTTTCGCTCGATGCTATAGAATTATAAGAAATGAGGAGAATATTTTTTGTTTTCGTGGAGGTATGAACCGAAAAACCTAATCACACTGTATGAATTCGCGAAGCGGATTCATACATTGTGTGATTAGGTTTTTCGGTTCATACCTCCATGAAAGCAAAACCTCTTTAATAAGAAAACATGTACAAATTGTAACTCAGGTTTAAACCTATTTATTTGACATCGATAGGGAAAAAAGTTCTTAGATCAATCTCTTTCGATTCTGCTTCCTGGAGAATACACCAGTACTCGGGCGGATTATGTGGGCCAATGGTAGAACCAAGATCGATATAGTCGCTCCCGGTAATCGAACTCGGGACCTCTTGATGGTCAAGCAGACCCTTTACTCTCAACCACGGGCACCATACATTTTGTTACAACTGATCTTTTTTGTTACTATTCTTTATCACAAAATCTCGCACACCCCCCCGGATGATAAAGAAATGTCGGACAAAAAGATTGTTTGATAATGACAAAAATAAATAGATATATCATTCTCAATATATGGGATTAACTGTAAGGATATCCGAATCGCCGCTTATAGATCTGTTTGTTTGAATGGGATTTAAACACGCCGCTTTGAACAGTATCTCAGTCATATCGCTTCGGCTGGCGCATCTAACCATGGATTCATCGTATTTCCCACACCAGTAATACCACTACACCCTTTCCGAGCTTCCAACTGCTCATTCCACTTTAGTAAAGCAGCGATTGTATATGACGTAAGCAATATGCGCGTTGCGCAAAACGTAGTACACAAAACACAAAAGGTAGGACCAACATTACATAATAACCAGTACAACAAGAGCAATGTCGGACATGGCCAACCCCCGCCGTAAAAGCTTGATAGTAAACTGAGGCCAGTTAGATTCAGGCTTCTTGTGCACTGCATTTCTTCTCAACGAGTTCGACAAAATCTAAGTCTTGAAAACAACAAAGGGCAATAACTCCAAAATTATGAAAGCAAGAGTTATGGGCCTTGAGCACCGCACTTCACTTCTCCTCAATTAGATCTATCGACCTATGAAGTTTCAAGTTGATAGCATTTATACTTTATGTGATATGCTCCGGACAAGCTTAATGACGGAATGATGGAATGACGGACGGAGATCATTACTATATCCCCTTCGCCGAGACGGCGGGGGATAAAAACACAGTCTGCTGGTACAGGTAATGAACTCATTAAGAACTTTGATTCCCCTTTTTAATTCTGTTTATAAATGAAATTTACCCTGAGCTTTCATAACGATGTTACTCTGTACTACCTTTTGGGAAGCGTTACGCGGGTGCGTAAAGATTGTTTTTAATATTCATAACAGATCTCTTTAACTATCACTGCTAAAAAGGGGGCACGTTGAACATTTCATATCTCGAGGTCTTAGTGCAACACTATCGTATGTGCTTATATTTATATTCACCTTTACGACAGTGTTACATGAAACCCTTCATATCTGGTGTCGACACTGTCAACACTGCATAAATTGAACGGGTGATGACCCGTATCCAAAATATTAAGAAAACGGTGTTCGCTCTTCGAGAAATGTGGTACAACTCCGCTATGTTACATATTTAAACAGTGTCGAAACGAAGCGATATAGTGCGCCTGTTTATGTAGTAATGGGTTTCCAAATGTGGCACGATTGCATGAAAACTCTTTATCTAAAAAAAAAACACACACACAAAAAAAAAACGCTTTATACGCCCCCAAGAAACGAAGTATGGAAAACATTGTCGAAAATGAAGAAATTGCTCGCTTCAAGCAATATATTCATTTTCCACGATGTTTTCTATCAAGAAAGTTGAAAATATCTAAGATTTCTTGAAGTTTACATTGTCGTCTGCAACTCCTTTCAATTTCGACCAGTCTATAATTTCATAAAGAGTTAAAGGAAGAGGTGTGACGGAGGTCTGGTGGAGAAGTATTTCTTCGGTGATTATTTTCCTGCTGATGTAAATATACACTGAATCTTGTATAAAGCGACCTTTCAAAAGACGGGCAAAAAGTGGCCGCTTAACCCATTTCCGTTTATCAAAATTTTACACTGTTCCAAATTCAAAGGTTTTGCAGACAAAAATTGAAAGTAGATTTAATTTGAAAAGTTGCCATTCAGTAGGGTAGAAAATATTGTAAAAAGCAATTTCTTCTTATCCCACAATATTTTCTCAAGTATAAAATCACAGGGACGTAAAAACACAGGATTGTAAGGGAAAGGGTTAAGAGAATGGTCGCTCAATACACTTTTCGTGGCATAAATGGAGGGTCGATTCGATTGTATAAATAAACTATTGTAGAATTCTCAATTCATCCTATGTTGTTCGAACTAATTTTATTCGTGCCATTGAGACAAGTCTAGTGAGTTCAAACAAATTTAGACAATATTATAGAAGAAAATGTCTAATTTGCAAAGATCTTCTTTGCTTTTGGAAAGAAAGTGGCCGTTTAATGGAGGTGATAGCTTGAGCATGAGCATGATTGATGGTATTTTACGAACAACATGCTCAAATTTCTTCTGAGGCGACATTCTATCGAAACGCCAAATCGTCTTTCATGGAAGATTGATAATTCATGGGCACATCAAGGAACAGTTCTTTAAAAATTATCAGATAACTACAAAAGAAATATTGTTTAAACGTTTAAACAACCTTTTTTGTACTTGAATTAATTTCAATGATATTCACTAGGCGATTTGTCCTAAGGGCAATACGGCTTTCATATACAATTTTCATTAGGTTCAAATTCCTTAATGTTTATTCTCGTTTCTTTTAATAATAATGCTGAACCCGGAATATTCCGGTTTTAGCAGGAGGTATAGACAAAGATCAGACTGCACATAAGTGCAGTCTGATCTTGGTCTACACCTCTTTTCTGTCCTTTTGAAACCAGGGTTGTTAATGAAATTAATATTCGAAAGAAGTATTGACAACTGAACAACGAGTACTACCAGTGCTTTCAGCCCTTTAATTTTTATATAATTCTGAACAGGATTTTATTCAGCATAACAAGGTTTAATTCTAATTCAATTAAAATTACAAATTGTCATCTGCAACTTCTTTCAAATTGGACAAGCCTAAGATTTTGAAAAACAGGAAAGGGTTAAAACATATGTTGCATGTTAGACGATAAGACGCCACCGGGTGCGTCGTAAATAAATGTTTAAAAAATGGATCGGGTCCAGCACAGGTCAATTTCTTAAAAAAATTTGTACAGTTAGGTAGAAGTGTCATTCTGTATTAAGAAATTTTACGAACATCGATAAATGGCCACCCTGATCAACCACCTCTTGTCGCGTGGTCTGAACAGGGTAGATTTGTCGGACTTCTCAAAGGATTTTGAATGGTCTCATGTGGTCCGAAATAATCTCACTTATTGTTTTTTCTTGTGTCGGTCACCGGTAGAGAAAAGAATCAGCTTGGAAATGTCAAATGGCGTCGACCCTAAACCAGCCTACATATACACTAGATCGACAAATGTAGATTTTTTTTTAGTCTTTAGACGTATCGCATGATCCCGCTTTTTGACGCCCTGCAAGAAAAAAAAGCTTTCTGAAAATGTGCAAAAAGGAGAAATTTCTAGTTTTCTCACAATATTTCCTACCTAATTTGGTGTTTTTCCCCTATTTTAAAACAAGTCTAAACCGATATCATCTGGTAATGGGTAAAACGTATCGCATATCTAAGTTTAAGGGCTATTCTACCTTACCCTTTCAGAAGTTTCCGATTACGAACGACGTGTGCTTGGTCGCGCCATATTTAAGTGACAAAACTCTCCGCGCCTGAATGAAGGGAAAGATGGTTGTCAGGGACGCGGGATTCCCAACCCATTTACATATACTATACTAAACTTCCACCATTTGTATTTCGATATGTAGCATAAAGCTTGGTAATGAGATTGACGCATAATTCACGCGATACGCTCTGCTTCTTTTAGACGCATTATCAGATAATAAAACTCTTATAATAGTTCTACTGTTTAATAATAGTGATAACGATAATTATGATAATGATAATTTTGACAATAAGATTTGTAATAATTATCATAATGATAAATTCTCGCGAACTGACTTTCATTAGCTCTTAATGAACGCAAGCAGGGATATATATACCAAAAAGTGAGTTTATCATTTTGATAGTTCCACAGTTGTCCCCCCCCCCCCCCGATGAAATAATCAAGTGATAAACCACCAAGAAAATCCCGATAACCTACCGGAAAGCATTAAAGTAATTGACGATTGTGATGATGATAGCAACAACAACAACAAAAATGATGATAATTTAAGAGTTGGGGAATAGAATACTTTTTGTTTTCATGGAGGCATAAAACGAAAAACCTTATCACACATTTATGTGATTAGGTTTTCGTTTTATACCTCCATGAAAACAAAAAATATAATCTTCGTGTCTTTCTTGTGATTTAAGCATCTAGCGAAAAAAAAGTAAATACTTTAAAAATTTTGATTGGTTGATTTTTTTTTTAAATTTTAACATTTTGTAAGCTTGGGCTCAAAGTAGAGTCGCACTTATTCTCATAACTAGCAAAATATTTGCTTTGTTTTGCTTGATGACATTAAATTACAATATATAAAGACATTTTCTTTTTATTTTTCATTGAGGTATGAACCTAAAAACTTAATAGAACTAATGTATGAATCGGTTTCGCGTATTCATACCGTATGATTAAGTTTTTCAGTTCATACCTCAATGAAAACAAAACAAGCAAAAAAGAAATATTCTCTTCATGTCCTAATCATAGGTTGCACTTTTGATACTGACCGCATGTTTCAAATGAATACCTTCAGTGTCAAGGGAAATATCTTAAATGTCAAAGTTTTGCACGACGACGACAAAAAAGACACAGACGACGAAGGCTATAATACAAACTCGATCTTTTCCCCCCGAAAACAGCCGAGCTAAAATGCAAATAATAATTATGATGGAATTTGACCTATCGCGACTGTCAATCAAAGAATCAATCGAACAATCAAATAGTTCATTCATCTCGGAAGAGAACCATAAACTCCAGCATTGACTGCCATTTGCGTGATTTTTTTTCGAGCGTCTTAAACAATCGCTCGCCCAGCCCACTTACTACTTTGGCCACGCCCACCGACTCCAACAGGAAGTACCGCTTCGATTCTAAACGGCGTTATTCTGCAAAATTTATTGCCATAAGTAATCAACAAAAGAGTAGAATAGTTGGTTAGCGACCTAAACGACGAAACTACAGCTTGAATAAGCTGTAGTTTCGACGTTCTCGTCCTCAAATCAACAAAAAGGCTTAACAACATAGTGGCCAATATTGGGGTTCAAAAATTCGATTCCGGGGTGAATTAATGATTTGTTTGGTCGATTTATTCCTTAATTGGTCAATTACCTTTCGTTATTTTAGGTTTGCACTGGAAGTTTGGTTTAGTATGCATATATATACGGATGCTTTTGGTTTTCTATAAGTTTATTTCTTTTCCCGATTTTGATTTATGCTATACGAGTGTTGACCACACTTGGCCATGGAATTAACAATGAAACACGTGTACAAATTAACCTCGAACCAATACTTTTGGAAATATTGTTGTATTAAAACAATCTTTAGATATATTTTACTATTTACATTAAGTGTTACAATTTTAGGCGCATCTTCAGTGTTTATTCATTTTCAATATTATATTAGATGCTCGGATAATGTTGGGTTAGAAAGAATCAGACAAATGGTAAGGACTTTTTGAATGAAAATTCTTTATAGCGACATTTTGAAACGTTGATATTTTTGAAAGCTCTAAAATCTTCTTAATAACATTTTAATTTATTTCATTTTTTTTCATCTGAAAGTAAACCGTATTTAGCTTTCTTAAAGCTGTATTTTGGTAGTCTATCGACAATATGATGACAAAAAATAATAAGCTTGATTTTTCTATGCGGTATTGCTTTTTTTGGGAGGGGGGGGGGGGTCGTGATCAAACAAAAACGCAATGCGCAAACAACATATCAAAACAATAAATTTGTGTTAAATTTACGTTACCAAACCACCAATAAAGGCTAACAAAAATGCCGGCCAATGTTGCAGTTAAAAGTTCAGGTCCGGGCTGAATAAATGGTCATTGGTCGGTTGATTCCTCCGTCAGTTTTAAGATTAACCCGTTACCAGGCGATAAATATTACACAAGTAAACTGAAAGAAGTTGTAGACAACAGTGCAAGGTGGAAAGCGGGAAAGGAGAAATTGCTTGCTACAAAAAGCTTTAGTCTACTTGCAGATTTTATTCGTATTCTCAATGCAAATTTATTACGTATTAAATCTATGTTTCATGCTTGCGACGATAAGCTATGGCAGGTCTCTTCTGGGCGCGTCCCGTGGTGGTTTTGTATCGCTCAGCTTTTTCTTGAGTATTTTTCCACCATGTTTCAGTTATATAAATGCTATGTAATAATGTCACAAACTTGTTACAATGATATATGGATAAAATGTAGAAATTTGAAGGCATTAATAAATACCCATTAACAACACAATTTCATGTGTTGTTCTTTCTAAGACAAACTAGTTTGCCCTGCCCTGCCCACCGTTGCAAAGTGCAGATTATTAGCACTCCAAGTTTTTTTGTCGCTGCGACATATCTATAAAATTACACGAAACCGCATCAGTTGTCTGCCATGCTCTCATTTGGCTATCATTGTTGTGACTATCTAAAGTTTATAGTTTTGTTTTCATCCGAGAAACCTGTATGAATTCAGAGTGATGTGTATCGATCTTTTTTTTAACCCTTTACTGTATTGCAAAATTTAAGACCATTTCAAATTCAAAGGTTTTACAGTTAACAATTGAAAGTCAATTTCATTTGAAAAATAATCATTCAGTAGGGTAAAACATTTTGTGAAAAAAGAAGAGAAGAAATTGCTTGTTACAAGCAATTTCTTCTTTTTTCCATTTTTTTTCTCAAGTATAAGAAGAAATTGCTTGTAACAAACCAGTGATTGAACAGAAAAGGATTAAATGAAATAATTAGAATTTTCGTATTTTGCCCATTTTAGTGTGCAAATAAGGATGGCCTATTTAAGAGTTTATTTCTGAGTATTTGACATGGTTTTCCCTTCATTTTACCCTTGTCAGGTGAACCTGTCTGTGAACCTGTCTGGTTGAAAGAAAAACCTTAATTTTCAATAAATCAATCAATCAACAAATCCAGCAGTCAGCTTAAAAAAAAATCCAAAGTGTATGTTTTTTTTCATATCTTATTTCAACACAACCTTGTTTTTATTACAATGATAGCATACGATTCTTTATAAATCTTGAATTACAAAATTACTTTAACAATAATGTTCACTTTTACCTTCAACTTTGACTGATCCAATTAAAACTATTCTACTTGAGGATATATAAATATATAAAAAAAGAAAAAAATGAATGGAATTTCGTCGGAGGGGGGGTGACAAAACGTCCCAACTGCAGCTTTATTTCAACAGTATTTATGACATTTTGGTATCGCATCGTCTATTTATTTCAAATATTTCGAGGTCTAAGAAATTAAAGCAATAAATTAATGTATTTTGTTTCGTCACACAGAAAAAGACTGAATATCGTAAAGATAAGGATCGGGACAAACATAACGTCGTTGTCGTTCTAAAACCTCGTAACTGCAGTTTGAATCAAACTGCAGTTGCGAGGTTTTAGAACGACAACGACGATAAGCCAATTAGTTTGTTTACAGTCGATCTTGCTCAAACGACCATCTCTATTAAACGACAACTCTGTTAAACGACCACTTCTTTTAAACGATCACAATCGAAATCCACTTTTCAAAATCAAAAGCTCACACGAAGAAGTGGTCGTTTTTGCTCAAACACATCATACCTAAATCAAATGTTATTTAAACTCATTAGAATCGTCTCAGGGGAGACGATTCTAATGAGACAAATCAACTTAGGATTTAACGAGACTTCCGTAATGATTTCTCTATATGCAATCGAATCAAGCGTTCATATTTTACACAAAAACGTGTTTTAAATGATCATTCTCTTATGCGGCCAATCTTTGGTCGTCCCGTGAGTGGTTGCTTAATACAAGATTTCCTGTATTTTAGAGTAAACATAAAGTAAGGTAGAATTGCCATTATGAACTCATGAAATCTACCAAGAGCAGCGAAAAATTTCTGTTCTGGTCAGCCTACGCAATCCGCGCCAGGGTTGGTTCATTTCGCAATTTCTAGATAGCCCCGTTTTGTTTGACGAGTAAAGTTTATTTACAAATGTCAAGGGTTTTTTTCATTGTGAATAACAAACTGAAGTTTGAATTGATACATTGATTAACCTTATTTCTAGCCGTATTTTTCACGACCTCGGGAGTTGATTTTAAGTTGGTGGACGACCAAAATGTCGTAAATACAGCTTTATCCAAGCTGTATTTACGACATTTTGTTCGCCACGCACCTCGAGGAAAAAATAAGCATATCGATGGTGGACGACAAAAATATCGTAAATACAGCTATATTCAAACCGTATTTACGAGATTTTGTTAGCCCACGCACGATATGCTCGAGCAAATTCTTCTGTGCTCGCTTCAAATGATTTCTTTACCATTAGACAGGAATAATCACCTCCTGCTTTCATCAGTTTTAATCCTTTTTATGCTGAATAAAAATCTTTAATATATACCTATAAAAGATATGGATTAAAATCTGGCTATCTAGTACAACTCGACAGAAAAGAAACCGTATTCGGCGTGTTAAAAAAAAAAGTATTCGTCGAGTACCGTCAAACACGGACTACCTTTTTGTGTATTGACGTTCGGTTTTTCTCGGAAAATCGGTTATTTCTTAATCATTTAAGAGATTTTCTTAATGTCATGTCCTAAAAGGTATATAATAAAAATAATGAAAGGAATATCGCGTTCGGTCTCATCCGATAAAGAATACCTACACACGATTCTCGGACACGATAACAACAAATAGAAAAAGACACGTTCTAATATTCCCTATCTATATAACTGGTTCAAAATCAGAAAGCACTGGAAACGCCAAGTTTTTGGCTAATATTTATTTTTAAAATGTATCGTATGAACATCAAAAGAAGAAGAAAAAAAAAAAAAAAAATTCAAAGCTAGAACATTTAATTGGCTCATTGACTTAACTTTAGTCTTTAACACATAACCAGACGGCACAATTTTGACTGGTGTAAAATGAAAGAAGTTGCAGACGACAATTTAAATTTTATGATATTTTAGACTTTTTTCAACTTTCTGGGTGAAGAAAACATTGTGGAAGATAAAAAATTGCTTGTAACAAGCAATTTTTCCATTTTCCATAATGTTTTCTACGAGACCCTTTGCTGGAAATCGCACCATCTGGTAACACTGAAATATAAACGGATTTGATTTAGCATAAGTCAATCAGAATAGCTATTTCAAACATTGATAACCTTTACAGTAAAGTAGAATGACAATCTTTGATTGACAATTTCTGACAAATGCGAGAAATTTCGACCCGGCACTGTCAGACTGAGTAGCGTATTCCTTTTATAACTTTCATTTCAGTGATGGGATGTCATGGGTTCAATCCACGGCGGTGGCACACATCCTTTCCGACATTTGTCTCTCACCAATGGGTGCATAATCGTAAACCTAAGTGGGATAGCAGCTGGAGGCTAGGAAAAGATGTAGTGGTAGTATTGGTGTGAGAAATACCAGGAATCCATTGTTAAGTGCTTCAGCTGCCGCGATATGACTGAAATACTGTTAAAAGTGGCGTTAAACCCAAATCAATCAAGCAATCAATCAATCATTTCAGTGCCATAAGTACCACAACAAGAAGCTTGTCGGGAGTATGTGTTCAAGTCTCTGTGACGAGGATGTGTTCCGGTTCACACAGTGTGCCGGGGACAGCGATGACAAGAGTGTTCAAATTCTGGAATGTGACGGCTGCATTGAAGCAGGGATTACTTCTAAAGTTGTTCTTAAGTCTGAAGGTTACGACTCGTTTTCGCTTGTGAAAAATGTTTTTCTTGCCCACGAATCAACAGATGCCAAAATTCGTAAAACAATCCGAAAGATAGTAACAAAAGTTAGGACTCGTTTTCAAATAGACATTTCTCGACAACCTGATATTATCAATTTCTTCCTAGGCGATGACTTTACAAAGGTAGTACGAAATCTGAATACATCAAATGCAGAGGAAATTGTATTAAAGAATATTCTAACTTTAGTAGAACAGGCTGAGTATTTGGCCATGAAAGTTTTGTATAATGTTACATTTATTCCGAAGTTATACGGAACGTGTGGACAGACATATTTTGTCGAGTTCACTCCTCCATTAAGTACGTTTAACCACGTCTTGTTCCAAGGAAAAATTTCGGAAATCATCAAATTCAAACAACGTCTTCCATCTTGGTCCGAGAGGGCCCAAATAGGTCTCCGTGTACTTGCCCTTATCCGAGACATTGAGAATGAGTACGACAGACCTCTCCGGATATGCGACTCTTCACCGAGTAATTACGGAGTCGCGAAAACAAACAAGCTGGTTCTCCCAGATCTTGGATCAGTCTATTTTCAAATTCCTGTACTCAATCCTTGTGTTAATGATTCCCAGTGCGGTCGATTAGGCTGTGGAGGAGTTTGTGATGTCCATGGAACAGGGAAATGTAAGAGAGAAATGAAAGACACAAACCTTCAAGTAAGTTTGAGGTTTTGCTTACAGTTTCTGTACTAACGAGATGAAGAGATTTATTTTCATGGAGGTATGAAAAAAACAACACCTAATCACACTGTATGAATACGCAAATGGTAATTGGTTAACCAATTCCAACACAGTAACCCCTTTTTACGCACCTTAATAAAATAGTTCTTGGAAACAATGTGGAAAATGCAGAAATTGATCGTTTTCTACCTGGAGAGACAAAAATTTTGAGAATTTCAACAATTTGAAATTGTCGTCTGCAACTTCTTTCAATTTGGACCGGTCTAAAATTTCCCAGGATGGGGATGGGTTAAGTGGTGGTTTTCATTTCAACCAAACGAACGAACCTCAGTATCCGGCACATGAATAGGTGAACTTCATACTGACTGATGTAGCTGAAAAATCGTTCAAAACCGCAAAAACATATTCAAACAAATCATTTAAGAGGTCTATTTTCATTTAAGAATATTAAAATGTTGATGTTATAATTCTCTTTTAGCTCAATTTAGAATGTCAGGTTTTTTGACAGTGTTATGTATCCATCGTGTGTCATCGGTTTTTGTTGCATTCTATATCCTAAATTTGGTTCTTTGTCTTGAAACTTGGTAAGAATATTTGC
This sequence comes from Fragum fragum, assembly GCA_946902895.1. NCBI lineage: Eukaryota > Metazoa > Mollusca > Bivalvia > Cardiida > Cardiidae > Fragum > Fragum fragum. The sequence continues at coordinate 15,921,860 of OX336365.1, forward strand.
GAGGGGAGGGACAAACCAAACCTTAGGAGGGCAAAAACTAAACAACATACTAACAAACAAAACAATCCAACAACAACAACATCAACAAAAACCAAAAACAAACAACAACAATTACACACGCTTGCCTGCTCTCCTGTTTGGTTAAGTAAAATGCTCTTCAGAAATGGTATAAAAATCAAAGGGCTGAAAGCAATTGAAACAATAATTAATGGTAGATATCTCTTTTGAAAATTGATGTCACAGACAATTCTGGCTTGACAGAGATAAACAGGTGGTGTAGACTTAAATCAGACTACAGATATATGCAGGCTGAAATTAGTCTTCATCTCCTGCCAAAACAGGACAATTCCGGGTTCTTCATGATAAGGATTCAAACTTGATATGAATAATGGTATAAATGATGCCATGGACAAGTTCGACATTGCATAACTATAAGGGTAAAAATAAGTTACGAAACAACAACAACAAAATCCCAATTTATGTCCGCTCTACCGGTTAAGGTTTGGTCTATCTAGGGTCAAAAACATGTTAATTTAAAAAAATGAAGAGTTTTTTTTTCTCTTTTTTTTTCATTGAGGTAAAAGCATATCATTGAGGTATGAAAACTTAATCACACTGTCACGATGAATAAGCGAAGAAGATTAATACATTAGTATGATTAGGTTTTAGGTTCATACCTCAAAGGAAAAAAAACCTATTCCCTTCATTTCTTTTGATTAAATGTCTTTAAGTAAAACAAAGTAAATTTTTTTAGTACTAAATTTGAGTTAAATTGGATAGATCTACTTTGTGCGAAAGCATAAAAAAGTAGTTGTGCGCTCAGAATTTTGTTCATGGAAGTATGACTTGCATTAAAATTGGACCAATCAAAACTATTAAATCTTGTTAGACGAAACTAAATTCAAATTATTGGTGGATATATATCTAGCGACACTTTGGACTGGTTTTCCTACTTTTGATATGATCCATTTTATGAGGCGAGTTTTTGTATTCTAGCTGCATACGAAAATTTGAATATCCCACTAGACCGAAGGTCGACTGAAATATCAAATTTTCCTACGCGGCGAGTCGCAAGATTTTGTATAAACTGGTGAACCTGCCCCATCGACGCTGCTCTCCGACATTGAATCGTAAGATTAGGACATGGTTGCCAGTTAAGGTTCTTTATCACTACTACATCGAGGTATTCAATTAATATATAACAACGAATTTTGACAATAAATGATAAAAAGAAGCTAAAGACTTTTATCTAAAATCAACCCTTTTATAAAATTGTAATAACGTTATCCTGGTCGAGTCGTCATATTACCGGGAAGATGACATCAACTAACCATATCGAATCAGTTCAGTACATAGATGATACGGATTATAAGCTTAGTACATGGGTGATACCGATTTTAAGTTTAGTATATGGATCATACGGATTTCAAGTTTAGTACATAGGTGATACGGATTTTAAGTTTAGTACATGGGTGATAAGGATTTTAAGTTTAGGACATGTGTGATACGGATTTTAAGTTCAGTACACGGGTGATACCGATCTTAAGTTTAGTATATGGATGATACAGATTTTAAGTTTAGTACATGGGTGATTCGGATTTTTCTGCCGAGTCCGATTTTATCAGCATGAAACGGGTGTATCGTATGAGGAGATTCGCTAGGTATATAATGAAATATGTTGTTGTTTTTCGTTCCAGGTTATATGCGAGTACATTTTCCTCAGCAAAGTAGAAAAGTTCGGCCTATTAAGGACCCCACCAGACGAGATTGCAGTTGAACTTAAAGATTTGCTAGACAGATGCGCGCACAGGAGTCCTCGCCTCATACGACTTCCGGAAGAGAATTACTCGGACGAGAGCATGTTGAAGGAGTTTGAAAGGCTGTTACAGAATAGCTTGAATCTGCAAGGATCTTTGCGTGGCTATTTGTCATTCTCTTAACCCTGTTTCGTTTTTTTCGAAATTTAAGAATAGTCCAAATAGAAAGAAATTACAGAGGACGATTTTAAAATGATGGAATTTTTAATATTTTCCCCGTCTTTTTAGATAAAAAAAATTGCGGATAATGAAGAAACGGGTAACTTTCTTCATTTCCATAATATTTTCCAAAGCTTTTTCCGTTTATTTTTTTATGAAATATTAGAACGTTCCAAATTGAAAGAGGTTGCAGACGACAATGAAAATTGGATGAAGTGTGAAATGAAACCATCCAACGTGGTAGAGATATTGTGGGAAAAAGGGAAAATTGCTTGTTACTCAAGTATGAAAACACAGCGACGTAAATCCCGGTTTTGTACAAGAAAGGGTTAACCCATTCTCAAACAATCACGCTTCCCCCCCCCCCCCAAAAAAAAAAGTAAAAAAGGGGGGAATACTGTTGAATGAAGAAATTGCTTGTTACAAGCAATTTCTTTATCATCCATAATGTTTTTCCATCTAAAAACCCCAAACTAATTTCCTGAACCAAAAATCGTTGTCCACAACAGCTTGATTTGGCCATGTCTTTAATTTTGGCGTAAGGTATTGGATAACCCCCACGCTCGCGTATGAATACAGTTACTTGTTGCGCAACCCTAAGACGATTTATTTTGGCAAAAGTTGTTGTACAAAGTATATTCTAGTTGAGAGATTTTTTTTCTCAGATATCAGATATTTATTTTGTTATATGGCCTTGCAACTTTATTTTTCATTTTCTACTTGATAAAGTGCAAAAAATCTTTTTATTTCTTACGAGAAATCAAGACTTTTTTTTCGATTAATTTATTTCTTTATTTATGAAAACCGTCCAATTGGCTCAATCGCTGGCACCGCCAACTGACTCCTTTAGCCCTGCCCATTGACTTCAACAGGAAGTTCCGCTTCGATTTTTAACGGCGTTATTTTGTAAAGTTTATGGCCAGTAGATTGTTACAATAATAAGTAGAATGGTTGGTTAGCGACCTAAACGTCGTAACTAGAGCTTGAATTAGCTGTAGTTACGACGTTTAAGTCAGTTGCCAAACCAACAAAAAATTTTCACCCAAATAGTGGCTAAGGTCGGTGTTCAAACTGAACTTCCACTCTAAATGAATGATATCATTGGTCGACTGATTATTTGATTAACAGCCGCGATTGGTCAATTAATAATTGATTCACCGAATCATCCATCAAGAGAGTTAGTTAGTTCGTAAGTTAGTTTAAAGCTATTTACTTACATATAGTCTTTATTTATACATTTTTTTGGATAATTCAGTTTAATTCTATAGGGAATATTATGTTTTACGATATAGACGCAACATCTTGTAATTGTTTTGAGGTGCGGAGGAAAATTTTTGTATTTCCCGTGACCGAAGATCGGATGAAATATCAAATTCCTCCGCAGCGAGATTCATATACAAGATGTTGTATCGCAATAGTAACATAATATTCCATTTATCATATACATATTATTTATCAAATAAATTCGATGAAATATTGAAAAAAAATGTAATTCTACAAGTATTTTCCTTCTACTTTACGACCTCACTATGTGCATTTGCATTATGACGTCATACACAAGAATACAAAATGACGTCATCTTAGACGGGACCTTATTTGGCACTGCCGGAAATGGTTTTACGATTTTTGTCTGTTAGGAATGTATATGTTTCAATGGAAATATTTACATAATAAAAAAGTTACAATCTATCATGCAAACAACCAAAAGAGACTAGATGATAACGTTGAAGGACGAACAAAAGCTCGTTACTACAGCTTCAATAAAGCTGTAGTTACGGGTTTTAGACGCCCAGGGACAATATGTGTTGACTAAGCCATTACCAGACGGCAAAATTTTAGACTGGTCCGAATTGAAAGGGGTTGCAGACGACAGTTAAATTTTTTTGAATTTTTAGATATTTCTAGCTTCTGGGTAGAAAATATAATGGAACATGAAGAAATCGCTTGTTATTCTTGGGGGCTTCACTTGGGAGCGTCACTATGGGGGTATTTTTCAAATGAAACAATTTCTTGCCTCAAATATAAAACAAGTACTGTTTTCACACCAGTTTTGCGGCTTTTATTTTGTTTTAATGAGATGTATCTTAATATTGTTCAGATGTAAAAATACTTTATGTTATCTTTTTATGTGATTCGTCACGCGAAAACGGACTTTCTGGAAAGCACGAAAAGTAACGATCCTGATCAAACTGCGCAGGCTGACCATGGTCTAAACTTTCCGCTCTTGTCAGTTAAAAAAAAGATGGTCATTCTACCTCAAACTTCGTTCTTTTTCGATATACATGTACATGTCTTGGTTGACCTGCACTACATCCGATCTCCTTTTTCGTAATTTTGCTTTATACAATTCGTAGATGCCTGCTTTCTACGCGACAGGTCTGCTATATGAGATTTTTAGCTAGCAAAGCGTCAGCTTTGATAGCTTAAGTTAGCAGACGAAATTTTGAGGTCGTCTCAAAGTTCAACGAGTGCAAACTACCACTGGAGGCTTAACCACTAAATCCGTTAAATGCCTACGCCATTAAAAGTAGATCTTAATGTATTTCAGGAATATTGCAAACTCTATTCAAATTGTAGTGAATTGTATCAAACGCACGCTATTTAACCCATTCCCAGTCAATTCCGCTTTTTAATCATTTTGAAAAAAAGCTTTAGAAAACTTTGTGGACAATGAAGAAATTGCTTGTACAAGCAATTTCTTCAATGTCCATAATGTTTTCTACCCACCAAGGGAAAGTTTTCTAAATTCAACCATGCTTTGCTAGCTTACAGTGCTTTCAGCACTTTGATTATATTTTCATATGGCTTTAACTTACAGTTAGGTATCTGGTGTGCAACCGTCACCATCTATGGTGACGGTAAATCGTCACAATGTTATCATTCTAAATAAATGAATTTTATCCCCTGTCAAAAGAATCGCGCGCGTTTCTTTGCACGTCTACGCGAAGAAAACGAAAGCATGTTTTACGACTGTCCTCCTGATTAACACTGTAGCGTACAATGCCGCCCTTTAACACGCCGGGAAAAAATCAATAGAAAACATTGTAAAAAAAAAGAAAAAAAAATGCCGGTCACCAATATCTTCTTCTTCTCCATAAATATTTCATATCCTTTCTGACATAGATTTAAAAGATTTGGTCACAACTAATCTTAACATTTCTTAAGTGTATGTCAAGGGTTAACATTCACGATTTATCCGATATTATTAAGGCTAACCGGACGATCTTATATCGTAAGATGCTTGATAAAATGGGTCCCGTGTTTTATTTTGTTGTCTCAGTGTTCTTTGAATTTGGAACAGTCTTAAACTTTGTCAAGTAGGTCTGCTTAAGAATTAATCATTTGGACGCTTTCCTGCGGTAAAATATCTTCTATATACCAAGGGAAATAACTCCAAAATAGACTGCTTGATAATTCAATGAGTTGTGTCCTTTTCCTAAGTCTGTTTGTATCTGTATAAAAGAAATGTCTCTTCCTATAGCCATATCTTTATCTCCGTGTCTATCTGCTCTCTCTCTCTCTCCCCCTCTCTCTCTCTCTTAATTTGTCACCCCCTCTCAGGAAAAATACATTATAATGCCACCATCTAAGAATTGCAAAAAAGTATCATAACACAAGTTTTAGGCAATTTTGATTTTGAAAGTGTATTATCCTCTTTATTATGCATTCTTCCTTACTATGAGCTCATACTTTTTTTGCAATCTCAGCGGTGTATACAGGGTCTTGAAAAGTATATATAAGTAAAAAGTGAGGATGAGCACCGAAGGTATAAAGTGAGGGGGGGGGGGCAAAAAGCCAAGGTAAACCCGTCTTACTTCCGGTTTTGTCATTGTCTTTTTATCATCATTAATCTTTACGTTTTTTGTTTTGAATTACATTGACGGGTTTCCAAATCTAGGCATTGTATCTACAGCTTGAATAAGCTGTATGTACGATGTTTTGATAACCATAATTATACAAATAAAAAATTGAAAATGACAGCCGATAAAAAAATTTGAAAATTAGAATGTTCTCTGACGCACAAATTGCGCGTAATGGGCGTTACGCCCTCAACCATTTCCTGTTCAATCCCTGCATTCTACGGCACTGTGTTTTTATAAATGAGAACCCCTTGTAGAAAAAGAAGAAATTGCTTGAAACAAGCAATTTCTTCTTTTTCTACAATATTTTCTATCCAACTAAATGGTTATCTTCCAAATTAAATCCAATTTCATTTTTTGTCTGCAAATCCTTTGAAAATGGACAGGTCCAAAATTTAAAAACAAAGGAAAGTTTTAAATTGCAATTCATTTGAATCTGTTTAGTAAACAACCCTTTTCAAGTTGAGCCAGTATTTTGGTACTCAGGATGTAGCACTTAAAGAGGACCGTAAACTGTTAATATTGTTGTCAACATAATGTTTCAACAGTATTGATCTATTCTTCAACATCACTTACATACTCGTAATATTATTGTCAATTAACTGTATTGACAATTATATTGATTCAACGGTATTGATCGATTCTTCAACATTACCCACATACTGGCAATAAATATTGTCAATTAACAGCATTGACAATATTATTGAAATTGTGTCGGTAATACTGCTAATTGATCAATCGCTGGCCCCACCTGCTATCTATATTTGCCATCCCCATCGACTCAAACAGGAAGTTCCGCATCGAGTTTTCATCTTGAAACCTGTAGTTAAGTCGTTTAAGTCACTAAACCAAAAAAGAAAAAAAAGGTAAACAATAATGGCGGTCAATATCGAAGATTAAAACTAATTTCTGGCCTAAATAAGTGATTCCATTGGTCGACTATTAGATTTATTAACAGCCGTGATTGATCAATTGATCAATAGTTCAGAAAAGCTGTTATTGCCAAAAGTATTGATAGCCGTGGTATAGACCCTTTAACCCATTCCACACAATCCTGCTGGCGCCCTTCAAGAAAAATGGCTAGGAAACATTGTGGAAAATGGAGGAATTAAATGTAACAAGCAATTTCTTCATTATCCATATAATTCAATTTTTAGTTTCGTCTATCAACAGCGGGCGTTACTAATCACACCTCTATGAAAAGAATTTTGAGTACCTAGCTATTTTTGTATGCTTCCGCACAAAGTAGTTCCATACAAAAAAAGTATCATCCCTTTAAGTTTTTGCTTTTTCGCTCGATGCTATTCGACGTATTCATACAGTGCGATTAGTTTTTCGGTTCATACCTCCATAAAAACAAAAAAATATTCTATTCGTCTATTAAATATTTTGCCCTCAATAGAAAACTAATTTTGAAATTTCCTCAACTTAAAGTTGCCGTCTGTAACGCCTTTCAATTGACCAATCGCTGGCCCCGCCCACAGACTACCTAGGCCCCGCCGATAAACTCCGACAGGAAGTCCCGCTTCGATTTTTAACAGCGTTATTTTGCAAAATTTATGGCCAGTAGAATGAAACAAAAAAGTATATTGGTTGGTGGGTGACCTAAACATCGTTACTACTGTTTGAATGAGCTGTAGTTACGGCGTTTAAGTCACCCAACCAACAATAAAGGTAAACAAAATGGCGGCCAATGTCGGAGTTGATAATCCAGGTCGAGACTGAATAAATTATTTGATTGGTCGGTTTATTCCTTGATTGGCAAATGCGATTGGTTAACTTGAAGCAGTCTAAAATTTCCATTATGTGGTAATGGATTAAAAGGTGTGATACGCCAAGACGTTGGGAGAAACGAAGGATGCACGAAAGAAAGATGCGCCTCTCTGGTTATTGACACGATCACGGGAATGGAATATCCCTAGAACAGTTTGGTCTAACTATACATCGATTTAATGATCCGAAAACGATATGGAATTTTTTAACAAGGTTTTTCGAAAGAAAAAATTAGTTATTATATTGTTATTATGATTGACAGCCGCGATTGGTCTTGACTGTCATTCAAAGAATCAATCGATCACTCAAATCATTCATATAGACCGGATGTGAAGTAGAAATCAATGTGAAGAAGAGAGAAAAATCACTTGTTACATGAAATTTCTCTCCTCCCACAACATTTTTCATACCAGATTTCCCCAAGGTTTACAAAAGTGAGTTTCGGTGGAAAGCGCTTAAAATATAATTGATATTAATATCACATATGTGGCATGAAGAAAATAGCCTAGCGAGAAAAGGAGTAATTGCTAGGATCAACCATTTTCAACTATTCTTACAATTTTTTCGAGCCTCGTATTTAGCGGATCGGTAGTCCCTCCCGTTTAGCTTCCACTTTTATATTAACCCATTCCCACACAATGCCGCCTTTTGACGTCACTTAAGTAAAAGGATTGGGAAAACATTGTATCATATGAAGAAATTGCTTGTAACAAGCAATTTCTTCATCCTTCACAGTGTTTTCTACCAAGAAATTTGCAAAAATCTTAAATTTCACCAACTTTAAATTGTCGTCTGCGACTCCTTTCAAATTAGACTAGTCTAAAATTTTGTCCTCTGGAAATAAGTAATACGACGTTATTTTGTAAAAATTACGAACTTTAAGTACCCTAAATCAAGGAGAATACTTCACATATATATCGGACAAAGTGTGAGATCGCACCCGGTCTAAATTAATGATTCGATTGGTCGGTTGATTTTTAGATAGAAAAGCGTCAGCTTTGATAGCTTAAGTAAACAGACAAAATTTTGAGGTCTTCTCATAGTTCAACGGGTGCAAACCGTCACTGGAGGCTTAACCACTAAATCCGTTAAATGCCTACGCCATAAAAAGTAGTTCTTATGTATATAAAGAATATTGCAAACCCTATTCAAATTTAACCCTTTCAAAAGCATTGTAATTTATTCAATCAAACTCAATTCCGCAGTTTAACAACCCAAGAAAAAAGCTTTGGAAAACATTGTGGACAATGAAGAAATTGCTTGTTACAAGCAATTTCTTCACTGTCCACAATGTTTTCTACCAAAACAAGGGAAAGACTGTCTATCATGATAGCCTTTAGCAAAGAAGATTACTTAACAAAACTATCATTTGCTAGCTTACAGTACTTTCAGTACTTTGATTTGATTGACAGTCTCAAGCCCCCGAATATAGGCTAGGACAGGAGGGTCAACTTGATCAAATGTAAGTAAGGGTGATATGTAGATACAATTTGTTAATGGGCTGGACAAGGAAGTAAAGTTGCTGAAAGACTTTTTAAAGACTGCATTGAGCCGCCGTCATAGCGGTCCCGGGTTCGATCCCCGACGGCGGCACTCATCCTTTCCGACTATTTGTCTCTCACCAATGGGTCGATAATCGTAGACCTATGTGAGATAGCAGCTGGAGGCTAGGAAGGGTGTAATGGTAGTACTGGTGTGAGAAATACCAGGATTCGATTGTTAGCTGCTCTAGTCGCCGCGATATAACTGAGAGATTGTTGAAAGTGGCGTAAAACCCCATTCAAACAAACAAACAAAAGACTGCATTGTTTAGAGATTTTTACATGTGCCGTGTCAAGTAAAAAGGGAACCACTTTTCTTCGGTAAAACAAATATTTTTAAAAATAGATCGGATCCAGCATAATTCAAATGACGGATTGCTATGGCCGGGCCCGCCGACTCCGCTGACCACGCCCATTGACAGGAAGTATCACTTCGATAATAAACGGTTTTATTTTGCAATTTATGGCCAGTACCAAGAAAAAAAGCGAAATCCTTGTTTGGGGACTTGAAGGTCGTAACTACAGCTTGAATAAGCTGTAGTTACGATTTTTAAGTCGCCAAACAAACAAAAAAGCTTCACATAAATGTTGGAGCTCCAAAAAATCACTTCCTGTCTAATTGAATTATCTGATTGATTGGCTGATTGGTTCTTTGATTGACATCCGCGGTCGGTCGATTCGGGATTTTCATTTTAGAACATGTATGTAAAGTTAAGTAGAAGGGTCACGCTACATCCAGAAAATCTACCAACATCTAGCATTTTGGACTCAGGTCAGCCCGTGCAATTGGTGCAGTTTACCCAGGGTTGATATCTTTCGCACTTCCTACTGATAGTTGGTAGCGCGGCGGACTGTCAATTTAGAGGTCCTGGGTTCGTTCACTGGCACTTGATCTTAATACATTTTGCCGGTTCATTTACCTACGAATGATATATATGTTAATTATAGATTATAATACTTATGCTAGAGAGTATGAGAGTAAGAGAGTAAATTAGGTCACTGACTTTGCCAGATTTTAGAAATATCTTAATGATCAAGTGCCAGTGGGTTCGATCCCCGATGTCGGCACTCATCCTTTCCGACTATTTGTCTCTCACCAACGGGTCGATACTCGTACCCCTATGTGGGATAGCAGCTGGAGGCTAGGAAGGGATGTGATGGCGTAACTGGTCTGAGAAATACCAGGAATCCATTGTTAGATGCTCCAGCCGCCGCAGTATAACTGAAAGATTGTTGAAAGCGGCGTAAAACCCCATTCAAACAAACTGATAGTTCATTAACACCTGGCGAGTTATATACAGAAGTTTTCTTAACTTCTGATCTAGCCTATGCGTGACATTTCTAATACCTGCATGAGTGGGACAATTAATGAGTCAGATAAGCAAATTATAGTCCATGCGCAGATCCAGGGGGGGGGGGGTGTTTGGGACCAGGGTGTCCAGAGCCCGCCTGGTATTTCGCCATAAAATATGGTTATTACATTCGTGAAAAAAATCAAAGAACTTGCAGACGACATTCAAGGATTGTCTAATTCGTGGAATACTTAAGAGAATAAGGGATATGTTATATAACTAATAAAAAAACTAAATACGCCTTTGCGCGGAAAAGAAGCATCCGAACATTTCATTATCAAAATATTTTAATCTTAGTTTCGCCTATCTGAAAAACGAGCATTATGATTGGCCGAAAAAAAAATCATACCTCCATGCACAAAATTTTGAGGCCGCACCAATTCTGTATGCTCGTGCACAAAATAGTTCCAAAGAAAACTTATCTAAACGTCTAAAATATTTATACCCTCACCTGATGTCATTATATTATTGTAGATGAAGAGAATATATTTATTCATCTTTTTCTTTGTTTCATGGAGGTATGAAAAGGAAAAAAATCACACGAATACTCGAAGCATCTCTTCACCTCTTAAATCATTTGAAAAATTGGAAACAGTCCGAGTTAGTTTGGGAGGATTCTTTTTATCTGTTTTAATGACTTATTAAAGGCTCAATGGCTCCGAGTTAGTTACGACGTTTAAGTAACCAAACATCAAAAATGTTTCAAACAAATGTGTGTGTGTGTTTCCGTTTATTTATCGTCGCTACCGTAGCACATGACCCGGCATATGAGCGACGTCCCTAGAAGACGGTTAGCTGTTACGGGGGATAGTGCAAGGATACAGGACGAAACTGCTGAGAGCTCCGCCTGGTTCTTTAAAGAGCTCGATGGATAGCATCGTCACACGGGGCCTCGGTTTAACGTCTCATCCGAAAGACAGTTAGTTGTGTTAGTTGATATGGTCAGCCCAGGGCTCGAACCAGTGATCTCGAGGTTTGAAGTCAAGTGCTCTACCAGCCGAGCTTATGGCGGCCAATGTTGGAGTTTATATCTCAATTCCAGACTGAATGAATGATTTGATTGGTCGATATATTCCTTGATTGACAGCAGCGATCGGCGGTCAATTAACACTATGATATTTTGTCAGCCGCGCAGCTATAGCGTTTTCAAAGTACGCTTAAAAACCTAGTTTAATTAAGAGATGAAGAGAATATTTTTTTGTTTTCATGGAGGTATGAACCGAAAAAACTAATCACATTGTATGAATACGCGAAGGTTCATACCTCCATGAAAACAAAAAATATTCCCTTCATTTCTTATAATTTAATAGCATGGAGCGAACAAAGCAAAACTTTACAACTTTTAATACATTTTTGTATAGAACTATTTTGTGCGGAAGCATATAAAATTGCTTCGTGCTCAAAATTTTGTTCATTGAATTATGAATTAAATTTTTCGACCAATCAGAAGGCTCGTTTTTGATAGACGAAACAAACAATTAAATTATTCCCTCTTAAATCTGTTATTCAATTTCTTTACTTTAAGACTTCATTTTTATGAATTATTTCATTTATGTATTATATTGACCTCGCAAATTCAGACAAACAAAACTTGACCGCATTTATGAATATAACCGCGGTAACATCAAATTTCATTCGCAATTCGGACAATTGACTGGCGAGCCTGTCTAACGATACAACCAATATCGGAGAGCAGCGCAGATGGGACAGGTTCACCAGTCTACTGGGACAAATACAAAATTTAGGTTACAGGGAACTAATACAGTGACCTCTGATTGGTCCATAAAATATCAAGGCGAAATCTAACGATTTGATCCGATCAATTGATACTCTTTTAATAACTTAGGAGCAAAAAGGATAACATTTTAATGTATTTCGGCCCTTGAGGGGCGGTTTCTATACCCTAGGGTAGTTTTCGAAAAATGAAGTAAAACTAGCTGCGCGAAGAGGGTTATCTTAAAAATGACGTCATAACTCATTGATAAAAGGGATCATGCCATATCACAATTCAGTTATTTTGACGGATGAATGATTGTTCTTGAATTTGGTATATGGTTTGACTCCCTTGCAATTTTTGGGGATGAGCTATTTGCTATTTTCTTATAATGGTCGCCTATGGAAAACGGAATAGTTCCCTGTAACCTAAATGCAATAGATTAGGTAGCTACGGTCGATCTACTTTTTGACCTTCAATTTATTTCTTCTTCCGGTTGATATAATCTATCTTAACAAATTCTTTTTTAAAGGCCCAAGAAAAAACAGATAATTCAACGGGATGTCAAGCAAAAAGGGACCATTCGTCCCATAGTTACTGTTGATCAGCTGTTAAAAACACGCTGACGTCACAATTTTGCATTGTTTTGAAACCCTTTTCGTTCAAAATTTCGCCTTTCGTGACTCTCATTACTTCAATTCAGGCAGAAAAAGTGTTTAATATAGAACCGAGGCCTGAATAAAGCGAATAAGTCCAATTCTTAACATCACATGCGTCGTTCGGTAAGTATAGTGTACACGGACATGACTTTTATTAGGAACCGATGCAAAGGGTTATGTTCTTGTATATAAAAGCCTATGGGTACAAATGCATCTAAATACTTTGATGTCGAAGAGTAAAATCTATTTACGTGAAATGAATGATTTATTTAAGAAAATTTACGGATAAAAATGTGGTATTCAGTCTAAAAGAAATAAAAAATGTGGCAAAAATGTTACAAGGATAAGGGTTTTCGGGTTATTTCTTTAATCTAAATAATGTGAAAATAGATTTGGTGTATGAAATTCGGCAGCTGAATGTTCCTTAGTAATAAGGGAGCCCCGTTCGGAGTAGAAAATGTTATTTTGTCAATTTCTTGGTGAAATCCGACAACGACGGACGGAATACAATAACATTTCCTCCTTGGCCCGGTGTGAAGCGTTAATCACTTTATTACCCAATATCCATTTCACAAAGATGCTTTAAAATTTAACTTGAAGTTTAGTGCATATGTAAGACGTGTTTCCATGCAAGAAAAATGATTTTTGTAATATCTTTTTTAATTAGATAGCATCATTTTATCAGAAAAAAATTGGAAAAAATCCTCAATTGTTTTAAAGATAAGGGTTATTTTACTCTTAAATTCATCTGTGTATAATTCAAATAGTGAAATGCCCCACTGGAATTTTCATTGTGTAAAGGAGAACACGATTCCGAGTAGAAAAACGTTGATTTCATTATTTCTATGTGACGTTCGGTAGCTTTCTAGTGCGGGAACCCCAATTTTGCGCCATACGAGGGTAAAGGATTGGCGCTTATCTGTCAAAAATCTATTCCACCTAACGCTTTTAGAATCACCGGGAAAAGGTAAAAATATAATTTTGTGTGAGAAAATGATATTTTAAAGGAATCTTTCTGATAAAAATTGGTCTATCAGTCTAAAAAGACGTAAGACAGGTATCTAAATTGTTTCAAAGATAAGGGTTATCTGCACTCTAGAATTCATTTGAAACTATTTAAATAGAAAAATATGACCTAATAATGTTTATTACAGGCAGACAGACACAATCACGTGAACAAACCGCAGGTTTGAATAATACTTGGTTGCGTCGACCATGTTTATCGTGCGTACATGCATATTGCATCACCCGACCAGTGTGAAGGGTTCGGGCTTATCTGTGCCGAATCTATTCGACCAAACTCATTTAATTTTTATATGTAAGTTGTCAATATATAAGTGTATATGTTTATACCTTATTTAAGAAATATTGTTGGAAAACAATTGTACCGGAGGCTATTAAATGCCTGGAATTGGTGAAATTTTGTTAAGGATAAGGGTTATGTTTAAGAAAGATCATAAAAAATCGAAATACCGATTTCCTTGTAAATATCGATATCTAATCTGTTAAGAAGAAACTGGTAAACGATAATTTGTATCACAATAAATTCTAAACTGATTTCACATTGCACTTTTTGAATGCTAAAGGCGCCTCTTCTGTTTAGGAAGAATTTTATATCTCAACACATTTCTGTTATGAATTTCCGTTCACTGAGTAAAGGGTTGTGGCCATATCTCACTACACGTATTACGTAACCGACTGAAATTTGGGCATTTTTTCCGGAATAAGTGTATTTATGCTATGATATAATAAAATGCAATAATAAAAAAAATATTTTATTACTTTTAGGTTACAGGGAACTAATACAGTTTCCCGCCATCTGTCACATTTTGTATAGGGAAAGTCCGGGCATGTAAACAAAGATCAAGGTGACCTCTGATTGGTCCATAAAATATCAAGGCGAAATCTAACGATTTGATCCGATCAATTGATACTCTTTTAATAACTTAGGAGCAAAAAGGATAACATTTTAATGTATTTCGGCCCTTGAGGGGCGGTTTCTATACCCTAGGGTAGTTTTCGAAAAATGAAGTAAAACTAGCTGCGCGAAGAGGGTTATCTTAAAAATGACGTCATAACTCATTGATAAAAGGGATCATGCCATATCACAATTCAGTTATTTTGACGGATGAATGATTGTTCTTGAATTTGATATATGGTTTGACTCCCTTGCAATTTTTGGGGATGAGCTATTTGCTATTTTCTTATAATGGTCGCCTATGGAAAACGGAATAGTTCCCTGTAACCTAAAAGAAAACTGTGCAGCATTTGGCAAAAAGGAAAAAAAATGATTTTTTGTTTTCTCCTTTTCGTTAATATGTTAACAACTTTCCCCATATAGAAAATTAAACAACTTGTTCTATTTTGGTAAAATAGATATGAAAACCCACACAAAGCCGCTTGAATGAATGGGGTTTAACGCCACTTTTAACAGTTTTTCAGTCAAATCGCGGCGGATGGAGCACCTAGTATTTCTCACACAAGTGTTACCACTAAATCCTTTCCGAGTCACAGTCCAGTTGTTCATCCCACTTAGGTTTACGATTATCTACCCATTGGTGGAAGACAAATGTTCGAAATGATAATTGCCGCGACCATTTAACACAAAACAAACAACAACAGCAAAAAAATGTTTCCCATCTTGTGGGAGGAAAATCGAAAAAAGAAAAAGAAAAAAACCCAACAAAAACACACACACAAAAGACAAACAAACAAAAAAACAACAACAAACAAACAAACAAAACCCTAGGTTTACTCCCTTATCATCAGACACAAGTTATTATATTAGATCTTTCAAATGCACTCAACTCATTACCAAAACAACAAAATATAACATTTGTAGATATTCAAAGAAGTTGCACACGAGAATCTTTAGTTCATGAAACTCTAAAAATTGTTAACTACTTTTGGACAGAAATCAGCACTATGGATAATGAGGAACCGGCTCAGTGTCACAAGCATCTTCCCCACGGCCACAATTCCGTTTTGCAAAGACGTTTCTCTTCTGGGGTAAAATGGAGGGAAGTTGTGTGGGAATGGGTTACATCACTTGAATGTCACAAGGGGTCGCCTGCTATATTTAGTAGAATGTTTTAAATTTAACCACAGTTTTCTGTTTATTTGATAATGCGGAATTGATTTAAAACAATGTGCTTTCAAAGATCATGATAATAACCAGAATTGTCGAAAAGCGGACTTATATCCCACCAGCATTTTGTCACTCAAGTAACAATGACATATTGGACGGCAACGATTAACCCGTTCTATAATGAGAGGTCGGGCGGATGAACGGATGGACAGAAGTTTAGACATGGCTAAACAAGTGTACACCCTCATATACCTCTGAGAGACGTGACCTTGCAGAGGCTAGAACATAACTAGTCTGAGTAAGAAACACTAGTCACGTGACGATGTTTTACAACATTCTGTTTAGTAACCATTCATTGAGGTTATGAATGAGTACACCGCGTGACGTATGTTTCCATTTTAAGAAATACTCCGTAGTAGAGGTGTGCTCCGATTGGCCAATAAAAATCCACAACCAAATTATCGCCGTACGTCATCGAAAATTTGGCCGAATGCCCGAAATTCTGATGCAATGTGGGACCAAATATCGCAAATAAACTTGCTCTTAAACAAAATAATTTTATAACTAAAATAAATTCAAAACTGTTTTTTCAATGTTTTAGTATATTATATTGCCTTTCTTCGATATATCTTAATTATTGTCATTTAATTATGTTAAAAAAAGGAGAATCGTGAGTCAAAATAGCGAATTGGCAACTGTTTTCGCGCATTAACATAACATTTTACTGTCTGAAATCGCGGAAATTTGCCTACGTGAGCCATATCATGATCCAAAGCTAATAGAGAAACACACGTGTAACCTTGTTGGAAAATAATGGAAGCGTAGTCGGGCAAACGACAGTGCCAAAGCTAGGCTTTGCACAACAGCACACAAAAATATTTAACCATGGCGTAAGTTGTATTATTTTTCTATCTAAATTATTGGATAATTCATAAGCTCTTTCATATCATGGTGTAGGACAATATGTCCCGCCATATTCGTTGCCACGTGGAACGGGATTGAACTTGATACTCCATCTAGCCTGATGCTGCTGATGGAGGCCCGGAAATACAGTGGGCGCACAAATGTGCTTGTGTGTTAAAGCTCAGTATCTTGGGATTGTCAGCTGCTGTGGTTTGACCCAAACTGACCCGAAAATGGTTTAAAATCCTTACGGCTATCGAGTGTATCGTAAGTCAACCTGTTTTCGATACGTACCTGAATTCGAGACCCTGATCTTTGAGCATATGCACTGTGACCTGGCTGTAACTGTTTAAATTATCCCAATCCCAATATTTTTTGATACTGTAGTTTTCAAGATTTAGTTACTTTTAAAGAATTGTAAATCAATGAATTTGGTGAAAACTGTTGCCTTCGATCTATGTATTTGGTCATTTTAGCCACATATAAAACCTTTTCATTAGAGCCAAGTAATGGCTTCATTCGCCTGTTAAGCCCTCATTCGCCTGTGAAGCCTTGCGGAGTCTCTTCTGTCCAAGCAGCATTGTTTGGAGTCTTAACATGTATATTTGCAGGGTTTTCCCTAGACTTTCAAAACGGGGCCATTTTTCCACATTATGACCCCTATCAAATAAGATACAGAAAAAGAAGGCTGTCTAGCTATTTGGGGGGTCATTTCTGAAAAGTGGGGGTCCAAATTCAAAGAAGGATGGGGTCATGGAAAACCCTGTATTTGCAAATGTGCTCAGTTCGAAATTTTGCACTTCCTTAGTTGTTGATGGGCCACATTAGAGGGTCCCCCCCATTAATTGAACAAATCTGTGCCTGATGAAGGCCTGAAAATTGATACTAGAAAAATCTAGCCTGAACCTTTGCCGCACAATATCTAGATTATACATCCTGTGAATTTATTATCAGTAAACAAAGTAGAAAAAGAAATTTCTTGTAACAAGCAATTCTTTTTCCACAATATATTCTCTACTAAATGGTGATTTTTCAATTCAAATTCAGTTTAAATTTTTGTCTTCAAAACTTATGAATTTTGAGATGCCTAAAATTTAGAAAAACAGGAAAGGGTTAACAAGATCATGGCAGGTGAAATGTGAGGAATGTTTATTTCCTGTTGATTGGTGATAGGGAATTGCTTTTTACTGTGGAAACGCATGTAAACATGACTAATATTTTTCCTTACTTTTCAGGTCCCTTGACCAATACCTATTCCTGGCTAAAGCCAATTTTCAAGTACCGTTGAGCAGTTTTACGAGGAGCAATGAGTTTGAGCTTGTTCGATGCAATGGAGTTCTCTCTGCCAGTGGAGAACTACCTGGACGAATCATTTGGTCTGTCAGCAGATATACTGGCCGCTGACATTGGGTGTGAGGGTGGCATTCTTGATTCTGATTTTGGGCATCTGGGAAGCCTGAAATATGACTCTGAAACTACAACAGGGGCAGTGGATGAAGTCCTGCTGTCTGAAATAGCAGGTAAATGGATAGATATCTCTAGATAGATGACCAAAATTTTGTTGAACTTGTTACTTAAGATTCACAATCGTTACTTAAGATTCTCAATCGTTTACAGAGTAGAAGGAAAATAATTTCACAAATTTAAAAGGGAGAAAAGTCTTGGACTGAAATTCAGAATGCTGGTTTGCCTATATATATACTATATGTACTATAGTTTAGCTTTAAAAGGATTTTGAAACTTACTATGGTTCTTTTCATTTTAGATAATGTGACCTTTCCTATTAAAGTATTTCCTCTATTTTCAGACTCTTTAGGCCAAGAATGGATGGAGAATGTTGATTTGAAGACTCTTCTAAACAGCTATGTTGAAGGTCAATCTCTCCAGCAAACAAATGTCCCACTCCAGATACCAGTATCATTACCTGTATCTATTCCTACCTCGTCTCAAAATTATGATTCAGAACCCAGAAAAGAGGGAATGAAAGTATCAGCTTATGAGAAACTGAAAGCTCTACTAACTGGACAGGGACAAGCTGTTGAACCTGCTTCGAAAAAGGAATCTACAATACCTACAATAGTTGTACAAGAAAGTGCAGGATCGCCAGTTCCTTCATCACCGGTGGCTCTGGTTCCTGACATTCAATTTATTGCGCCTTCATTTGACAGTCTTTTGGAGGAGTCTGGTGAGAATGTCTTGGAAGAATTAATACAGCTACAGTCTACCTGTACCAATTCCCAATTTACACCTTACACAGACACTGGTAACAACAGTGGTGTTAGTGTTGTTGAACTTTTGTCTCCTGTTACAGATGTCACCTTGTCAAACAATTCTGATAGTGATTCTTATATAGCATCTGGCCCGCCATCTCCGGCGGATAGTTTTATTTTGGAAACTGTTGACATATCAAAACTGAAGGAGGAAGATGATGCTTTCTGTTCTGACAAAAGTAGTCAAATATCAGACCATGAATTTACAAAGCTAAAGTCTAAACCCAAAAGGGAAAGTGTTCGTTCTATACAGTATGAAATTGATGTCTCTTGTATTGACAATAAAAAAGATAGAAAAAAAGTGCAGAATAAGAATGCTGCCACCAGGTACAGGGTTAAGAAGAGACAGGAAAAAGAGACCCTTCAACAGCAGGAATCTAATTTATCAAATAAGAATAAAGAACTGAAGGAAAAAGTTGAGTCACTGCAACGAGAAATCTCGTATATGAAAGAGTTGATGAATGAAATTTATAAGGCCAAGAAAAAGCAATCTAATTAAAAATCAATTCATTGAAGAAAAGTACTAGATAAGATTACAGTACTAACTTAAAATCAATCTAGATTGATAGGAAATTGCATCATGTGGCTATGCGTATGTGTGGTTGCCTGTTGCAGTTTTCTATTTAGTTGGAATATTTGAAAACTTGCAAGTTGTATTGCATTGGACCACAGCATAAAGACCAGTTATTTTGAAATCTGGACCAGTCATTTCTCCATATACATGCATGCATCTTGATTCACTTGTCTGGTGCTTTTGTGTTGTACATAATTTCATTTTAATGCCATAACTCATTTACATAAGGGCTTCTTTCATCGAAATAAACATTTTGTTGTGTAATAAATTAAATTGTGTTCCACAAGTCATTGCTTGTGAAATCTTGAAATCAAATTGGAAAAGAAAACAAAACAAAACAAAAATAAATATATAAAAATTTGATGTTGATCAATTTGACCTTCCTATTCTTTTAACCCCTTAACAGACGTTTTTAGACTGATCTAAGTTCAGTTAGTAGATGAGTTTAAGAAAAAAAGCTTAGTCTATTGGGTTGTTGATAATGATAAGATTGTAACAATCAATTCATTTTCTTCTGTGTAGTACAAAAAATACTGGAGGAAAAGCGGTCACCAGGTGTAGACAAGACTCTCCAGCAGGTCAGCTGAAGTAGTTATATGAATTGAGCTTGTCTGAGCACAAAGTGGGAGGCAAGCTATTGTGATGGATCATTGTCCGTTTATCCATCCGTCCACATTCTCTAAAAATCTTCTCCTAAACCAGTAGGCCAACCAAGGCGAAACTTTGCTGGGATGTTCCTTGGGTGAAGTTCAACAAAAGTTATTAAAACAATTTTATTCAGTAAAAAACTGTTTTCAGCAGCATTTGAAAAAGGGGTATTTTAGTAAATCTTTATTGAATTAAAATCTCCTAAACCATTAGGCAAATCAAGCTGAAACTTGAAAGGGATGTTCCTTGGGTGAAGCTCTACAAAAGTTGTTTAAGAATTTCATTCCTTGTAAAACTGGTTTACAGGGCATTTGAAAATGGGAAATTTTAGTCAATCTTTGAATTTTTTCCCCAGAAACTGCCAAAAGGCATTTATATTTCATATGTAGCTTAACCACGTAGTTCTCTATCAAATTTTTTAAAAATTCAATGTGTGGGGTCAAAAATGTTCCCACCCCTGAGGTCCGAAGTTTGGGAAAAATTCTTAATTAGAGCAAGATCATAAGACATTTCCTTGTAAACTATAATTATGATGTAGGACAATCATATTAAATAAGTAGCATTAGTAGATGGTTTTGTACTACATTACTTATAAATTGTTCCCCTAGGATCAAAAACGGCTCTGCACTAGGGGTCCAAAATAGGGAAAAACGCAAAATTTGAGTTGAAAAAAACCCTTCACTTTGAGGCCTAGGGCTTTAATATTTGGAATGTAGCAAAGCCTGGCTGTTATAATTATCTATCAATTTTGAAGCTTAAAAAACCCTTCCCTAGGTGCCAAAAGTTCGTAAAAATGCTGAATCGGACCATGTTCAACAGTCTTCTCCCACTCTACAAAGTCTAAGGCATTCATATTTGGTATACAGCATAACCAGATGGTACTCAACCATGCTAGCTGAAATCTTAGCCCTGGGATAAAACAAGGCCCTGCCCCAGAGGTCCAAAATTTGAAAAAAACACCCAATTAGAGCAAGTTCATATGTCTTCTAAAATACAAGGTGAAGGATATTCATATTTGGGATGTGGCATTCCTACATAATTTTGTAATAAATTACAGGTAAATATGCCCTTAGGATCAAAAACGTCTCTGCGTAAAACGCTTTATTTGAAAATTCTTTTTAGATATAGGGCATAGAGCATTTGTATTCAAGACGGCATAACATTATTGTTACCTACCATGTTGATTTCCTTTTGACAAAAATGGCTCTTCCCAAGGCATCCAAAGTTGAAAAAAACGCTCAATAAGATTATGTTCAAACAGGCATTTGGTTTATAGTACATCCAGGTTGCTCTCTACCAAGGTTGCTAAAATTATACCCATTGGGTCAAAATGGCCCGCCCCAGAGGCCCCAAGTTTGGTAAAATACTCAATTAGAGTAATATCAAATTCTCCTCTTTACATTGGTCCATAAAAAAGATGCAGACGGTAATTAACCAAAGTTTTGCCGATCCCAGAATATTCCTGTTTTTACAGGTCAAGACTTCGATCCCCGGCGGCGGCAAATATTCTTTCCGACAATTGTCTCACCAATGGGTTGATAATCGTAAACCTAAGTGGGATAGCAGCTGGAGGCTAGGAAAGGATGTAGTGGTAGTACTGGTGTGAGAATTACCAGGAATCCATTGTTAGGTCTCCAGCCGCCGCGATATGACTGAAATACTGTTAAAAGCGGCGTTAAAACCCCATTCAATCAACAGGTCAAGACAGAGATCAACCTGCATATAAGTGCAGTCTTAGAAATTCTACCCACAAATACTTTTGCAGCTAAGTGTTGGCATCCGCATACAGTGCTTCGAGGGATCCTTGTGGTTGTTGGGCCTTCAGTATTGGCTCACCTGAGCACATGCTCAAGTGAGCCATTTTGATACCTTTTGTTAGGCAGGCGTATGTTTACTATTTCTTTAAACATCTCTTAAACCACTGGGCCAAAATGAACCAAAATTGGGTGAAATGTTCCTTAGGTGGTCCCTTTTAATGTCCCTTTTAAATAGCTAAACGAATTGAAGTCTGATTAATTCTGGTTTCCATGGCAACAAGTGAAATTTTAAAATTGTCTTTAAAATTCTTGCCTGAACCAGAGGATGTAGAGCCTCAGTACTTTAATTTTGCAAATTGCAGCCGGCGTCATAGTGCAGTTGGTAGCGCGTCGGACTGTCAATCTAGAGGTCCCGGGTTCGATTCCTGACGGTGGCACTCATCCTTTCCGACTATTTGTCTCACCAATGGGTCGATAATCGTAGACCTGTGTGGGATAGCAGCTGGAGGCTAGGAAAGGATGTAAAGGTAGTATTGGTGTGAGAAATATCAGGAATCCATTGTTAGGTGCTCAAGCCGCCATGATATGACTGAAAGATTGTTAAAAGCAGCGTAAAACCCCATTCAAACTTTGCAAATTACTTGAAACATCAGGATATTGACTTTTTTCAAAATTGCTTTCACCTTTATCCTCCGTTTCAAAGAGTTCCAGTCCCATTTGCGTGGGGTTTATATAGGAATGACATTTCCTCCAAAATCATTTGGCCAATTTGAACCTAATTTGGCAGAAATGTTTCTTAGGTGGTCTGCTTTTAAAATGGCTAAAAAAAAATTCTTGTTGCAGTAGCAACAAAAGTGAAATTTTCAAAGAATCTTCTGACCCACAAGACTCAGAGCCATGATATTTAACCCATTACCAGATGGCAAAATTTTAGAGCGGTCCAAATTGAAAGAAGTTGCAGAGGACAATTTAAAGTTCATAAAATTTTGGATTTTTTAACTTTCTGGGTAGAAAACGGTGGAAAATGAATAAATTGCTTGTAACAAGCAATTTCTTCTTTCCCACAATGTTTTCTGAGCAGGCTAATCCAAACATTCCAAGCAACCGATCACTGGCCACATCCACTTGCAGACAGGAAGTTCTACTTTGATGGAAATCTGCATTAGTTTGCAAAATTTATGGCTAGTAAGGTATCAAGTTAAATGATTAGTGGCCGCCGTCATAGAGCAGTTGGTAGCGCGTCTGACTATCATTCAAAGGGTCCCGGGTTGGATCCCCTACATCTGTCTCTCACCAATGGGTTGATAATCGTAAACCTGTGGGACAGCAGCTGGAGGCTAGGAAAGGGTGTAGTGGTAGTACTGGTGCGAGAAATACCAGGAATCCATTGTTAGGTGCTCAAGCCGCGATATAACTGAAAGATTGTTAAAAGCGGCGTTAAACCCCATTAAAACAATAAATGATTGGCAACATTGAATAAGCTGTAGTTACGACATTTAAGTAACCAAACCAGCTAAATTGCTTCACATAAATGTCGGACAATGTTATGAGTTCAAAGTTCACTCTTGGTCAAATGAATGATGGCCTGGAACTTTCAATTGAAAAGTCAATGGGACGTCACTAGACAAAGGGCGACTAAATAGTGCCAAGCTAAATGGAATGAGCAGTGTGTCGTGGCTTGGATCAAACATGATTGTACTGTTGTGAGAAATGGAGAGCTATGGCCAGGAGCATCGGCTAACAAAGTGGCATTAAATTCTTGATATCAGTTATTAAGGATCGTGTTACAAGAGGTTGATATCATAGTCACAAAAACATTTCAAAGTTTCAAAGTAATAGCATTAGTAGAAAGTAATTAAAGACATATGACAATTGCAAATAAGGTTTAACCAAGAATTCTTGAGTCCGAAAAGGGTAAAAATTCCACTAAAATGATTGTAAGAGTAATGAATCTATATTTAGAGGCTGATATTCTTGTCACAAAAACATGTGCAAAGATTCAGAGCAATTGCATTGGTAGAAAGAGTTATTTAAGATATATGACAGTTGTATGCAAGGTTTAAGTCAAAAAGGGCTCAAACTCCACTATGATAAATGTAATTGCAATGAATCTTTGCCTAGAAGATGATATGATGGTCACAAAAAGAAGAGAGTTACTAAAGACATATGAGTTGGGTTTAACCAAGAATTTCCAAGTCTGAAAAGGGTTAAAATTCCTCTACAATGAATGTCCGAGCGCCAGGAATGAAACTTTGTCGAGAGGATATTATTGTCACAAAAACATGCAGAGTTTCAGAGAAATAGCATTAGTAGAAACTGAGATATGACACTTGCACATAAGGTTTAACCAAACTGGAAAAGCCCCCCTATTCTTCTAATAGTTGAGCTAAAATTGTAAAATGGTTGTTATGCGACCAAAACATCACCATAGTTGAACAAGCTGTAGTTATGACATTTATGTCACCACACCAACAGAAATGCTAGACACAAATGTCTGCCAATGCCAGAGTGTAAACATAGATTTTAAGCAATGCTCAATGCATACCTTTCCCAGAAAAGCATTCACATCAATGAACTGAAAGCACCTGACATCTTGATTGTGGGTCAATATTCTTTTGGAATATCAAATTTTATTAACAACTTTGACTGAAAGGGGACAAGCAGGTAGTTTAGACCAAGATCAGACTGCACATAAGTGCAGGCTGATCTTTTGTCTTTTCCTCCTGCAAAAACAGGAATACTCAGAGTTCATCATAGCAAGGGGCAAAGTGTTATAAAGAATTGCACATACATGTATGTTGTTATGTTTCACAATTGCTTTTATATCAACTATTTTAATTGTACCGTATTGCATTCTACCATAAAGACCTTCATATTCCCCCCAACACACACACACACATGAAGGAGTAGTTAGACTGTCCATCTGCTTGTAGACTTCTGTTTCTGTCTCCTTACTCTAGAAGCCTTTGACCTACAATCCTGAAACTTCATACAGTTGTTGCCAATGATCCAAAGAAGTGCCCTATTGTCTTTTGGTCATGTAGGTTTGAAAACCATTTCTGTTCTCTACCTGATAAGCCATTTCCCCTATGACTGTAGCTTTATACAAATTTTATTAACTAAGGAATTGCCCTACTGTTTTGGGGGTAATGTAGATTAACTGTGCTACTGCAATTAAATGATAAAATTCTGATTGAGGAGGTATAAGTCCTCTTAGTACTTTTGTGACAACTATAGTCTGTCTGACACTGGTAGGGGTACATATATGATTGGTGATAGCAGATTATATTGGTTTAATCCTTTTTTTAGCTGAAAATGAAACAGATGGTGGTTATTCCAGAATTAGTTTAAACTAAAAAACAGCAGTTGTATCTCGATATTTAAAACCAAATGAAGAAAATATGTAAAATTGAAGGTACCAGTAGTTAAAATCTCTAACAGATGAAAGTTTACAATTTTGTTTTTCAAAACTTTATATGATCAATAAATTGAGATTTTAACAAATACATCGACACAAAAACACCCAGGTAATTCATGCTTTCATCAACACCTCATGCCCCCCCCTCAAAACAAAGACTAAACAATACTTGAATTGCAATAGTATAATATGAGTAAACAGCAAATACTTTTCAATGCATGTTTCATCTTATAGCACAGTTGGTAGCGCATCGGACTTCTAATCTTCAATCATGAGAGTCATGGGTTAGAGCCCCGGTGGTGGCACATATCCTTTCCGAATTTGTATCTCTACAAGGGGTGGATAATCATAAACCTATGTGGGATAGCAACTGGAGGCTAGGTAAGGATGTAGTGGTAGTACTAGTGTGAGAAATACCAGGAATCATTTGCTAGGTGCTCCAGCTGCCGCAATGTGACTGAAATACTGTTAAAAGCGGCGTTAAACCCCACTCAATCAATTAAATCATACAAACAACTACTTGTAAGGCATGATGTTTAAAGTGTAAAACAGGGATTTGACACTCAAACATCTGAAAATATCCTCTTTCGACCTCTAGAAAAGATCAGACTGACCTCTTGGGAGAAATTTTTAAGGGTCAAACTAGAGGTTTATACCTCAAGTTCTCTTATGATGTATCTTATATACAATTGAAAATGTAAAAATAAATTAATTCATAATCTTTACGAGAAAAGGTCTGTTGACATTTAACCCATTTCCACTCAATGATTCTTTTAGACGACCCAAAGAAAAAAGTTTGGAAAACAGTGTGGAAAATGAAGAAATTGCTTGCCTACAATGTTTTCTAACCCAAAGGTGAAAATATCCAGAAATTCATAAGCTTTAAATTCTCATCTACAACTCCTTTCAATTTGGATTGATTCATTGAATGGTGTTCAGCGCAGCTTTTAATAGTGTCCCAGTCATATAGCGGCGTCTGGAGCACCTAACAATGGATTCCTGGTATTTCTAACTAGTACTAACACTACATCCTTAACTAGCCTCCAGCTGCTATTCCACTTAGGTTTACGATTTTACACCCATTGGTGAGAGACAAATGTTGGAAAGAATATGAGCCGCTGCCGGGGATCGAACCCATGACATCCCATGATTAAAGATTAGGAGACTAACGTGCTACCTACTGTGCTATGACAGCAACCATTTCAATTGGGACCAATCTTATATTTGACTGTCTGGTAAAGGAATAAGCTTTGAAATTTATACTTAAAATTTGCTTTTTAGCTCACCTGAGCACAACGTGCTCAAGGTGAGCTTTTGGTATCACCTTTTGTCCGTCGTGCGTCGGAAGTCGTCAACAATTCTTTAAACATCTTCTCCTCAGTAACCACTGGGCGGAATTCAACCAAACTTGGTAGGAATGTTCCTTGGGTGACCCTTCTCAAAAGTTGTTTGCGGATTTTTGATTGACCCCCAAATATGGGCGTGGCAGGGCGTGGCAGTTTTTAACTTTGAAATCTTTAAACATCTTCTCCTCAGTAACCATTGGGCCAATTTCAACCAAATTTGGTATGAATGTTCCTTGGGTCACCCTTTTCAAAAGTTGTTCGTGGAATTTTGATTTATGCCCAAATATGGGCGTGGCAGGGCGTGGTAGTTTTTGACTTAGGAATCTTTAAACATCTTCTCCTCAGTAACCATTGGGCCAATTTCAACCAAATTTGGCATGAATGTTCCTTTGGTGACCCTTTTCAAAAGTTGTTCCTGGAATTTTGATTTATGCCCAAATATGGGCGTGGCAGGGTCAGGCACTTTTTTGACTTTGAAATCTTTAAACATCTTCTCCTCAGTAACCATTGGGCCAATTTCATCCAAACTCGGCATGAATGTTCCTTGGGTGACCCTTTCAAAAGTTGTTCATGGAATTTTGATTTATGCCCAAATATGGGCGTGGCAGTTTTTGACTTAGAAATCTTTAAACATCTTCTCCTCAGTAACCATTGGGCCAATTTCATCCAAACTTGGCATGAATGTTCCTTGGATGACCCTTTTTAAAAGTTGTTCGCAGAATTTTGATTTATGCCCAAATATTCCGGGTGTGGCAGTTTTTGACTTTGAAATCTTTAAACATCTACACCTCAGGAACCATTGGGCCAATTTCAACCAAACTTGGTATGAATGTTGCTTGGGTGACCCTTTTCAAAAGTTGTTCGGCAGAATTTCGTTTCACGCCCAAATATGGGCGTGGCAGTTTTTGACTTTGAAATCTTTAAACATCTTCTCCTCAGTAACTATTGGGCCAATTACAACCAAATTTGGTATGAATGTTCCTTGGGTGACCCTTTTCAAAAGTTGTTCGCAGAATTTTGATTTATGCCCAAATATGGGCGTGGCAGTTTTTTTAACTTTGAAATCTTTAAACATCTTATCCTCAGTAACAGTTAGGTCAATTTCAACCAAACTTTGCATGAATGTTCCTCTGGTGACCCTTTTCAAAAGTTGTTCCTGGAATTTTGATTTATGCCCAAATATGGGCGTGGCAGGGTCAGGCACTTTTTTGACTTTGAAATCTTTAAACATCTTCTCCTCAGTAACTATTGGGCCAATTTCAACCAAATTTGGTATGAATGTTCCTTGAGTGACCCTTTTCAAAAGTTGTTCTAGAATTTTGATTGATGACCAAATAAGGGCTTGGAAGGGTAGGGCAGTTTTTGACTTTGAAATCTTTAAACATCTTCTCCTCAGTAACCATTGGGCCAATTTCAATTTTGAATCATCTTACATTAGTCAGGTGAGCGATTTTAGGGCCATTCTGGCCCTCTTGTTTTGTAATCTACACCCCTTCAAAATAGGTTTTGACAACAAGACTTTCATGAACAAGGAGTCGATGGCTCAATCTTATATGCTAACTTGAAATCAGAACCCAAAACCGTGTGTGGTGTAGTTTTGTTCTCTAAAACAGTATTTCATAATTTCATCTTTTCTAGACCTTATCACAAGTTGTGGTTCACTTATAAGGAATGCCACATTCAGACAATTCCAATGAGCAACTACAAAAAAGGGTTTAGATGCTAACAAAATCTCCTCATTACTCTTCTTATCTTGAGCTTTCTGAACTGACAGATTGCAAATGTCAATCTAAAAGTCAATTGCCCTTTTAAATCATTTACTTGGACCGAAATTTGTCATCTATGTTAAGTATTGTTGTTGGTTTAATCAATACACCCATTACCAGACGGCAAAATTTTAGACTGGTCCAAATTCAAAGATGTTACAGACCATTTTGTTGATGATTTTATTTGTCTTTTTAGTCGGAAAACATGGTGGATAATGAAGAAATTGCTTGTACCGAGCTATTTCTTCATTTTCCACAGAGTTTTCTTGAGCTTTTTTCAAAGGAGGGGGGGGGGCATAAAGCTTCATGGAGGAATGGGTAAAACTTTTTATGTAGAGCTTATCCAAGCTATAGTCACAACATTTAGCTTACCAACCAACAATTTGACTTTTTGCTACAAGCTACTGACCATAAGTTTTGCTACGAAATGAAATTTAGTTTTATATCCGTCAAACTTCCTGTTGGGGGTCAGAGGGCATGATCAGCGATCTGTCAATTACCATCATTTGCTTTACACCGAATTCATTTCATATCATGAATCGGACACCTTTTCTATCACTGATTTGGTCTTATCCTCCTGCGGAAGGTCATTATAATTCTTGCTTGCTATCATTAACACTAGTAACAATGGTATATGTACAAGCGTAAACCGGAACAGTTTTCTCGATGAATTACTATCACCTTTCCTATAAAAGTTCCACGACAGATATGTCAAGTATAAATTCAACGGTAAAGAATCGACGGCAAATAGCCATGTAGTCATGCCCATCATTGGAGGAAGAAAACACAGTCCCGTCATTCCAATGCTATGACGTAACGCGACACGTTTACAAAGTTCTGGGTTGATCACACTGGTCATTCTGTACCCGCCTCGAGAATAGTCTGGACGTAAATTCCAGCTTAGTGAATTAAAGTGTGGAAATTGCCAGGCGTAGAGAATAGCTCCGAGAAGAAGTGCCCCTGTAAGAGTAGAAAAATGTCATTCTTATATTTAGGTTCAATTAATTTTCAATTAATTTTAAGAGGTCTAGAAAAAAGTGAGTAAGACAATTCTAAAATCGTTTCATTTGAACAAAATCCATTAATGTGGGTACTTAACCAATTCCTAGACAATGATGCTTTTTGATGCCCCTTAGATAAAAATTTTGGAAAACATTCTTGGCAATGACAAAGGAAAGCATTGTTGGCAATAAAAAAATTGCTTATTAGAATTAATTTCTTCATTACCCACGATATTTTTCCACCCCTAAAGTCTAAGAAATCGTAAATTTCATAAAGGTTTGATTTGTTGTCTGCAACTCCTTTCAATTTGGACTAGTTTACAATTTTGTCAATTGAGAATTGGTCGACGGAAACGTCCAAACAATTCAATTGAATGCCCAAAACACAAAGTTTAGGGCAGAACAGTTTAAATATTGAATTCCAAAATCCTCAAAATCCATCTTTTGCTCTGTCTGAACTCAACCCATTACCACACAATTCTGCATATTTAATTTTCAATTTAGATCAGTCTTAAATCATGATGTTAGGGCATGAGTTAAACTTGTGAGAAACAATGAGATTAGTTGTATAATGAACACAGTGGGGGTATCCGACCAAAAGCATGGACAATCCAAGCTTACTTTGCAGTTTCTCCATGGGCATATGGATCAGTGTATATAAGCCTAGTTTACTTTAAGCAGTACAGTCCCTGATTTTATGTCCTAGTTATATACTAGAGAAAACATTATGGAAAAAGAAGAAATTGCTTGTAACAGGCAAGTTCTTCTTTTTTCTCAATATTTTTGACCATATAGGACGGTTAATTTTTTAATTGTACTTACTTTATAATGTCGTCTGCTACACTTTTGAAATTGAACAAGTCTTAAACTTCGAAAAAAAGTCTATATTACACTTTGCATAATAACTGTAGTCTTCAAAATTATGGCTTATTTTAGTGGCATGTGTCTTTCAGGATGAAATTCAATTTCATCAACCTCTTGAATTAAGAGTATGGCGCAAACAGTCGATGTCTATTTGTTATTGCGGCATAAGATCAATTTAACAAGATGTGAAACACAATGTCCTAATAACAGCCTAGTAAATGGGAAATTTTTGGGGCAAGTTTTGCAGAAGTTTGACCTTGACAAATGAACTTGACCTAGTCACAGGGCCTAGACCTTGGTATCTGGAGATGTGTATCGATGAGATCCATCATTAGACTATATAATGAGCATTGTATCTTGAATAGGCTTAATGTAATTGTTAATTTTATGTTTTTTTGGTCAAGACAAACACACAGATAACAGTAAAACAATATGCTTCTGGTCTTTCGCTGAGGGGCATGAAAATAAAACTGTTCAATACATTTTGATTAAATGTTGGAGATAAATTGTCAAACTTTTAGCTCCTTGTAACTAATTTTTCTCTTAGAGACAAAAAACTACTAGGACTTTAAATTTCATCTATATTGCTTTTTCATGGCTTAAAAAAAGAGACCTTTTTTTACAAACCTGAGTCAAGAGACCCTGTGGATGCAGTCCAGCCCATGATAGGAGGTATTCCACCCACAACAGAGCCAACCCATGTGTTGGCTATACTGTATCTCTTCATGGGTGTATATACTAGGGTGTATAAACCAAGGTTAAATGCACCCAGAGCAGCTGTAAGAGGGTTCACACCAAAATACAAAAATGTCAATCCAACGGTGCTAGTTATCACAGAAAAAGAAACTGCATGGAGCGGACTGAAATTTAGAATACAAATGATGGTTTGACACAAATACTTCTGCAAATAATAATGTAGTGCAAGAGATTATGACAATAATTCTCATTAATGTCCTTAGTACCAAGTAAAGGAAAGGCCTACCCATGTTATTTAATATAAGATATAAAAAGCCTTGGTTTTAACCTTTAAAAGTATCTTTTAAACCTTGTGCTAAAATCTTATTTCTTTCAATAACAATATATAAATTTTGAAATTTTACTTTTACAAATCTAATTTTA
The DNA here is from genome assembly GCA_946902895.1 of Fragum fragum. NCBI lineage: Eukaryota > Metazoa > Mollusca > Bivalvia > Cardiida > Cardiidae > Fragum > Fragum fragum. Next base: position 15,953,489 of record OX336365.1, read on the forward strand.
CCTGGTGCTAATATTTCATCTGGTGCTAACGAAAAAGTTTTCATGTGAAATATGAAAGTGTTATCACTAACAACTCTAAGAACAGTAAATCTTGTAATAACTGACCAGTCCAGAGAGGTATGAGAATGGTCGCTTAACCCATTCAAACACAGTGACACTTTTCGACGCCCCTCAAGAAAAACAATTAGAGAAACATTGTGTAAAATGAAGAAATTGCTTGTAACAAGCAATTTCTTCATTTTTCAAAATGTTTTCCACCCAGAAAGTTGAAAAAATCTAAAATTTCATGAACTTTAAATTGTCATCTGCAGCTTCTTTCGATTTGGACCAGTCTAAAATTTTGTTGTGTGGGAATGGGTTAAGACATTTTTTTGTAATATATGAAGGGTTGATTCTATAGCATACATAAATTATTACGTAATTCTCTCTAAATCCTCTAAATCCTATGTTGTTGGGACTCATTGAGACGATTACAATGAGTTTCAATAAAATTTGAGTTAGATATGATTTGTTTTTAGCATATAAGACCATTTCTATGTGAAGGCATTTCAAACTAGGAATTTTGATTGTTGCCGGGTAATTGAAGAAGTCACTTAATATAGATGGTTGCTCATACAAGATCCTCTGTAAATGCAAATTGATAGAGGCATAACAGTGATACAACAAATTTTATGTTTATCACGTCAATTGTTGACTGGCTGTCAATAAAGATAATTATTGATCAATCAAATCCATCATTTAGACTCACTTTTTGCATAAACAGAAACTAACCCTGATAATAGCAATTCACTACTTAATCGCAACTTGCATTTTACATAAACACAAACAAACTTAATTGTAACACCAGATTATTTGCAAAGAAAAGTGTTGACAAAATGGGAGTTGTGATTAAAAGGATATGACAGTCTGGTCTTTAAACTGTTTAGTCTATCGATGATCAGCGTTTTTTATTTGTTTTGTCCTCATTTACCTACAAAGTTATCTCTTCTGGTTTCTCAGATAAACTGCCATGTCGGAGTGCTGTGTGAAGTTGGTGACACTAAGGAATTGACAAAATCAACATCAAACAAGCCCAAAATGTGGGCACTACAAATAGAGTAATGTAGGCTCACAAACCTTAGCAGTCCTTTAACCAATACCCGGTTCTTGGTTCTGTTCATCTGGGAGTCAAAGGGGACCTCAAAATACTGATCAAAAAGAAATACATAACATTTAACCATTACAAGACAACCAAATTTTAGACTTGTCCAAATTCAAAAAGTTGCAGATGGCAATTTCAAGATGATAGAATATCTGTCTTTTTTGGAAGAAAACTATGTGAAAAATGAAACTGGCTATTTCTTCTTTGAACATGATTGTTTTTCTGGGCTCTTTTCTTGAGGGCTGTAAAAAAATGATAAAGGGAATGGGTTAAACACTTTACCAGAATACAAAATTTTAGACCAGTCCAAATTAAAAGAAGTTGTAGACAAAATTTTTAAGTTGATAAAAATCTTTGTCTGCAATTTCTTCATTTTACACTAAGTTTTCAAATGTCAAAAGGCGCTAATGAAAATGGGTTAACCCTTTACTGTTTTGCAACATTTTAGACCAGTCCTATTTCAAAGGTTTTGCAGATGACAATTTAAAGTCGATTTTACTAAAAAAGAATCTTTCAATAGGGTAGAAAATAGTGTGGAAAAAGAAGAAATTTCTTGATACAAGCAATTCCTTCTTTTTCCACAATATTTTCTCAAGCATAGAAACACAGGGACGTAAAAATCAGGGATTGAACAGGAAGGGGTTTCATTATCTCCCAATAGGTGGCATTTTTCAAATACTGACCTATCCAAATTGAGCATTCTGGATAGTTTCATTCTTGACAACTCGGCCAATTACGGCGAACTGCATTCAAAATGTCAGCACCCATGAAATGCTTGCTTCAAATTCTTGATGCCTCTTCTTGGAGCACAGGTAAGGCATAAATACTTTCGCAATTTAAAATAATAATTTTTCTTATGAATTTGGGGCATCAATTAAGTTTGATTTTGCCACAATTGTAGTTTTTATTGCAATTCTGCTCTTGCTACTTTTTTGCCAGAGAATATGGAGTTATGCATACAACATAGTAATATTTATCCCAATCTGGATAAGAGATACAGCCAGCAGACAGGTCAATCTTCGGAGAATATGACATGCACAGACAACGGAAGGGGTTAATAACATGAACGTAGGTATTTTACCCAGCTTGAGATTAAGATACTCATTTTAACAAATTCTCATTTTAGAAGACTATTTTGCAACAGAAAAACTTAACCCATTCCCACTCAATGATGCTTTTAGACGCCCTCAAGGAAAAAAGCTGTGGAAAACATTGTGGAAAATGAAGAAATTGCTTGTTACAAGCAATTTCTTCATTTTCCACAATGTTTTCTACCCAGAAAGTTGAAAAAATTGAAAATTTAATAAAGTTTGAATTGCTAAGCAACTTCTTTCAACTTGAGCCAGTCTAAAATTTAGCCTTCAAGTAATGGGTTAACCCATTCCCACACAATGACACTTTTAAACGCCCACAAGAAAAAGAGCTGTGGAAAACATTGTGGTAAATGAAGAAATTGCTTGTCACAAGCAATTTCTTCATTTACCACAATTTTTCTCAGAAAGTTGAAAAAATCCAAAATTTGATAAACTTTAAATTGTCGTCTGCAACTTCTTTTGATTTGGACTGGTCTAAATTTTTGTCATCTGGTAATGGGTTAAGTTGTGAAATAAGCTTTCATTCACCGTTTTTTATATAATCACTTGTTTTTACCTTATGATTTAACATCAGTGTAAATATTGTGGACAAAGAAGAAACTTCTTGCATCAAAAAACTTCTTTTTCTATGACAAATCTTTCCTATCAAGAAGGAAGATAATTTCTCCGTTTCAAGTCTGATATATTTTGCATTATTGTATTTTATTTCAGAAATAAGACATTTGCATGTGTGTGACATTTTTTCAACAAATTCACAGAAGACTCTCAACTCAACCTGTGCATCCTTTCCATTGCCATAGAGCAGTTGGTAGCCCATAAGACACTTAGTCATGGTTTGGTTGATTGAATGGGGTTTTACGCCGCTTTCAACAATCTTTCAGCTATATAGAAGCGACTCGAGCACCTAACAATGGAATCCTGGTATTTCTCACACCAGTACTACCATTATATCCTTTCCTAGCCTCAAGCTGCCATCCCACATAGGTCTACGATTATCAATCCATTGGTGAGAGACAAATAGTCGGAAAGATGAGTGCCTCCGTCTGGGATCGAACCACTAAATCATTGCGTTTAACACCACTTTTAACAGTATGTTAGTCATATTGCAGTGGCTGGAGTATCTAAGCCGTCATGGATTCCTGGTATTTCTCTCAGTTCTACCGCTACATCCTCCAGCTACTCATCCCACTTAGGTTTATGATAACATGTATCTACTTATTGGTGGAAGACAAATATGGGAAAGGATAGTTGTCGGGACCAAGAACAAACTATGGACCTCATGATTGAGACTTTAATGTGCTAATGAATACGCTATGGCCACAGCTTCATGTTCTTTAAATTCAAAGATAAAGAGTACAGAATTCTATTTAATTTTGTCAGTAAGATGTTAAGACAAAGTTTTCACAGCCAGGTATCTTTCGCATTATTCTGAGATAAAGTTTTACTTGTGCTTTAACCCATTCCCACATGATCCTGCTTTTTGAGGCCCTCCAACTTTGGAAAACATTGCAGCAAATGAATAAATTGCTTGTAAAAAGCAATTTCTTCATTATCCATAATGTTTTCTGCTCCAAAAAGCAAGAATAAAAAATTTCATCAACTTGAAATTGTCGTCTGCATCTTTTTTCAAATTGGACCGGTCAAAATTTTTCTCAAGTGGTAATCGGTTTAAAATACTTTAGCTGATGTCATTTACCTGATTCATTGCGTTTGCAGCACAAGATGTGAGCGCGGTACCTGATGAACACAACAAAAATCCTGTCAAACTGAATGGATTTGGAGCCATGATATATCCTGCCATCGTCGTTAAAACAACCAAACCTGAAAATTTAACAGAGTCTACGAGTAAATTACTTTTCATCTACGTTCAGCATTACCTGTATTTTTTGTGCTTGCATTTCTTTCATTTGATTATAATTTCCTTTAACCTGTTCCCACACAATACCCTCTTTTAACACTCCTTCAAGAAAGAAGGTTTGGAAAACAATGGTTGAGGAAAATGAAGAAATTGCTTGTTTCATTAATAGTTGATGATTATTAAATTTCATCAACTAGGAATTGTTGAAAACTTCTTTAAATCTGAACCAGTCTAAAATTTTGTTGTTTGGTAATGAGATAGACATTCATCTTCTTCATACCATAAAAAAAGATATTAACAAATCATAATCCTTGAAATATTTCTCAATCAAATCAATTGACATACAATGAGACTGTTATACTTAAGATTTTTCTGGTTGTGTAAATACAAGAGTTTACTTTATCAGGCTGGTCCAAACTGAAAAGACAGCTTTTTTAAGTTAATGAAATTTTAGATATTTCCCTTTCATGGTTGCAAATACTGTAGGAAATGAAGACAAGAGGACCATGATGGTCAAAAATCGCTCCCCTGAGTATGATAGTCCATTGCTTTATGATATATAACAGATAGCAAAGCCCTCTGTCTAATTATTTCGGTGAAGATGTTTAAGGATTTTTCTCTTTTAATCCTAGGTATATTGATGATCCCACCATATAGCGCTAATTTCCTGAATACAGTAATTCAGTACATGTATTTTGTTAGAGGCTCAAAGACATCAATACATACCAAATATCAAAGCTCTGGGCCTAATGGTTTAGGAGGAGAAGATTTTCAAAGATATCCTTCTTTATTCCTGTGTATTTATTCATAATTCTATGAAGTAAAGGGTCAAAAGATGATGATTCATTCTGAACATCAAAGCATTAAGCCATATGGTTTGGGTGAAGAAAATTTTCAAAGATTTCCTTCTTTATTCCTATGTAAAATCTGGGCTGATTTTCAGAGTCCAGTAATTCATTGAGGTATTTTGGTAGAAGGTCAATAGAAATTAATGCATACCACATATCAAAGTTTTTGGTGTAATGGTTTGGATCGCAGAGAAAAGGGCCAATTTTCGGGTTACAGTAATCCTTAGAAGCATTTTTGGTAGAGAATCAATAGGTGATGATACATACCAAATATAAAAGCTCTAGACCTTATACTTTGGGAGAAGAAGATTTTAAAAGATTTCCTTCATTATTCCTTAGTAAAATCAGGGACCACACAGAAAAGTATTAACTTTCAGAATTCAGTCATTCTTTGAAGTAGTTTGATTTAGGGTAAATAATTGATGATACATACCAAATATCAAAGATTTAGGCCTTTTAGTACGGGAGGAGAAGATTTTCAAAGATTTCCTTTGTAAAATCAGGGATCATAAAGAAAAGAGCTAATTTTCAGAGTACAGTAATTTTTTGAAGTATTTTGGTAGAGGGTCAATAGGTGATGATTTTTACCAAATATCAAAGCTCTAGGCCTTATAACTAAGGAGAAGATTTTTAAATAATTGTTTACGGACGGACAGACGGATGCCGGACATCTACAGATGACAATAGCTCACCTTCAGCACATTGTGCTCAGGTGAGCTAAAAATAAGCCAATCCATAATGGCATGTGAATTCACTGATTAACCCATTCTCACACAATGAGGCCTTTGACACCCCTCAAGAAAAACAACTAGGAAAGCGTTCTGTAAAATGAAGAAACTGCTTGTGACAAGCAATTACTTCATTTTACACAATTTTTTCTGCCCAGACAGTTGAAAAAATCTAAATTTTCATAAAATTTAAAATGCTGTCAGCAAATCCTTTCAATTTTGACCAGTATAAAATTTTGTTAATTAGAATTAGGTTAATATTTGTTTTCTCGCTGTTAAGGTCCTCCCCTTCCCCAAGTTTTTTAATTGGCAAAAAACAACCCCAAAACCTTGCAATTTATGCAATGATTACCTGTTAATCTGATCTTGGACAGGTTCATGTAATATTGAGGTAATTTATTGACTTCAAGAATCAGCTCTGTCCAGCTTAGCTCCTTTACACTCTCTATATTTTTGGAGGGGCTAGTTTCATCGATCAGTTTATACACCGGGTCCAAATTTATCTGAATGAATTCTGATTTCTCTGGAAACTCTACAACAACTGATTTACTTTCATTAGATTTTTTAACTTCAACTGTTTTAACAGTATCTTGAAAATCCACTTCCAAAGTATACAGATCAGGCTCAATCTTAACCCATTTCAATTTGGTGTTCTTGTCCGTGTATACACTCTGTAAGTCTTCAATAGCGTCTGCTTTCACTTTGCTCTGGGCTTTCAAAACTGGCAACTGCAAATCTATTACTTTTGTAACATGTGGTAGATTTTTGTGTAGCCTGTTCTTTTGTCTAACAAAGCCTTCCTGGGATTCAGGTGGCAATGGCTTTGCTTTCGTTGAAAACTGAAATGAACAAGAAGTGTTTGTTAAGCACATATGCCCATGCAACTGTAAAAAAAACTTTACATTGAATCTTGTGTCCTCTATTGCAGTACCACCAGGGAAAATAACTGACAATCTATTTTAGGGGCCTAGACTACCATACTTCAAAATTTATCATTAGGGACATGGGCAATTTCTCAAAAAATTTAGGGGTAAAGCCCAAAATTTTGGGGCCATGGGCGACTGGGCCCCTGTTAGTCTTTCCCCTGACCACTCAAAATTCATTGAATAGTAATTTTCAAGAGAGCCAATATGGCACATAGGTACAGTTTTCAAAGAATAAAAAAAAATATTTTTTTTTATTTATTTCAAGTGTGTCACAACCAGGACTATCAGGTCAGATGAAAACCCTGCTTTATATAAATCTTATTTCATTCGCACATAACACAGGGACGCCCTTACATGTAGCTTTAATTTTTGAATAGCTGACAGCCTCCCATCCACCTATTACATAGACTCTTGCACAGATTATGAAAGAAAATTTTGACTCTCAATTTTCAGACATTACAAAGAAGGAGATTAAGTTGACTTTGTAATGAAAATGACAACTTTCTTAACTTTATAAAAAGAAAGAAAAGAAGGCTGAAGTAGATTATTTTGCGCTAGGAGATGCCAAATAAGTCAACCAAATACAATCACAATTGAATCGGAATTATTATTAGTCACAGGGCTTTTTTTCCGAAAATTGGAAGGAGGCCCAAGCCTTTTAAATTGGGAAATTTCGTGTGAACTTCGGTCAAATTTGGAAAAAGTTAAAAACTAACTAGATAGAGATAAAAACGTCTAAACCATTATCACGTAAACAAAACAGCAGACAAGACTTGTGTTTATTAACGCTTGTCATGCTGTATAAATAACCTTAATGAATTGCTGTAAAATCAAAGGGCTGAAAGCACTGATAGAACTTGTTGTTCAAAAATCAATATTCTTTTGGAGATCAGCTTCGTTAACAAGTCAGGCAGGAAAAATACAAGCAGGGGGTGTAGACTAAGATCAGACTGCACTTATGTGCAGGCTGATCTTGGTCTTTACTTCCTGCCAGAACCTGAATATTCTGGGTTCAGAAATGACAAGGGTTAAGATAAAGCTGATAATACTTTAGTAAAACAAGAGGCCCAGTGAGCCTTAACGGTCACCTGAGTAAAAGAGCACCAAGACAAGTGATTTTGTTTGAAAGAATTAGAAAAAGGTTTGGTTGAAATCCCCTCAGAAGTTCTTGAGAAGAAGATGAAAATGTTTAAAAGTTACCAAAAAATTACCCCCTTTTGGTCCCCATTTTAGGGCCCCCTGACCCCCAAGCCTTTTTATTTTCACAAATCCAAATAACCATTACCAAATGATGCTTTTCACCAAGTTAGTTTGAATTTGGCTTAGTACTTCATCAGAAGAAGGTGAAAATGTGAATTTTTTAACATGATGAACTTTGACCTCTGGGTGTGGCCCCATACATGACCCCAGGGACATGATTTTCACAATTACCTGTCCTAGTTGTCATGCACACAGAATATTTAAGCTCTGGCATTAACGGTTTATTAGAAGAAGATTTTTTAAAAAGTACCAAAAATTACCCCTTTTTGGCCCCTGATTTGGGCCCCTTTGACCCCCAGAACCCCTATTTTCACAAACTTGAATTGGCATCCCCCAATGATGCCTTCTACCAAGTTTGGTTGAAATCCCCCCCAGTAGTTCTTGAGAAGAAGATTAAATATTTAAAAGTTACCAAAAATTACCCCCTTTTGGTCCCCATTTTAGGGCCCCCTGACCCCACAGACTTTTTATTTTCACAAATCCAAATAACCATTACCAATTGATGCTTTTCACCAAGTTTGTTTGAAATTGGCTTTGTACTTCATCAGAAGAAGATGAAAATGTGAATTTTTTAACATGATGAACTTTGACCTCTGGGTGTGGCCCCATAAATGACCCCAGGGGCATGAATTTCACAATTTATAATATACCTGTCCTAGTTGTCATGCACACAGAATATTTAAGCTCTGGCATTAACGGTTTATTAAAATAAGATTTTTAAAGAAGTACCAAAAATTACCCCTTTTTGGCCCCTATTTGGGCCCCTATGACCCCCAGAACCCCTATTTTCACAAACTTGAATTGGCATCCCCCAATGATGCTTTCTACCAAGTTTGGTTGAAATCCCCCCAGTAGTTCTTGAAAAGAAGATTAAATATTTAAAAGTTACCAAAAATTACCCCCTTTTGGTCCCCATTTTAGGGCCCCCTGACCCCACAGACTTTTTATTTTCACAAATCCAAATAACCATTACCAATTGATGCTTTTCACCAAGTTTGTTTGAAATTGGCTTTATACTTCATCAGAAGAAGATGAAAATGTGAATTTTTTAACATGATGAACTTTGACCTCTGGGTGTGGCCCCATAAATGACCCCAGGGGCATGAATTTCACAATTTATAATATACCTGTCCTAGTTGTCATGCACACAAAATATTTAAGCTCTGGCATTAACGGTTTATTAGAAGAAGATTTTTTAAAAAGTACCAAAAATTACCCCTTTTTGGCCCCTATTTGGGCCCCTATGACCCCCAGAACCCCTATTTTCACAAACTTGAATTGGCATCCCCCAATGATGCTTTCTACCAAGTTTGGTTGAAATCCGCCCAGAAGTTCTTGAGAAGAAGATGAAAATGTTTAAAAGTTAACGGACGACGGACGACGGACAACGACGGACAAACGATGATTGCAATAGGTCACCATGACCATTCGGTCAGGTGACTTAAAAAAGTACAATAGTCTTTTGATACATTAACATCATTCTTTATGAGGGCATCTGTATTTACTTCAACGCCTTAAACTTGTCTGCTAGTTTGTCAAAATCCCAGTCTTAAGGGTCTACACAATTAAGAGCTCGACTTTGTTGGGCCTAATTGTCAGCAACTCTTTTTAACAATTTTCAGTAGTATTAACCTATTTTTGTCATTGAATAGGTAAAATTTTGTCGTATTTTCACAACATTGTTTTGGTGAATTAAGTTGTTGAAAAATGTGTTCAAGAAAATCTGTAGTTTAAAACCAATGTCAGAATAGTTTAGCACAACAAATTTAGGAATTTATTCATATGAAAGTGAGAAATAAAGTTCAATTAATTTTACTTTGAGCAAATCATGTTGGACCATTTTGTTCCTGGTTTCACAGAGCTAGAATCAGAGCTAGAATCAGAGCTACTGATAGAGAGCGTAATTCGTATTTTAGATTTAAATTGTTTACCGATTCTGTCATATATTGTAGTTACTCATTTGAATCATCTCGAAGAGATGATTACCCACAATATAGGGTTTCGTTGATAAATAAGGATTTTAGAAAGCTGTTACCCCCTCTAAATAGACCTCTGTAGAATCAATGGAGTAGGAAAACAACCCCTTGTAACCTGCCATTTTTATTGAAAGAGTTTATAATTTGGAATCGACCGGGTACCAGCCCAATCAAAATAGTGTGACCTCTCGTATTTTATTGGATTAGAACCAACAACTTTTGCTTTCACTTCTTAAATCTTCTTATTTCTAATAGAAGGATTTTATGAATACAGGGGTATGGAATTCCCATGCCCGACTTGTCCGACACAGGCTTTTCTACATGCGGGCAAATACATTTTTTGAGGCTACTTGTCCATGGACAAGTAAATATCAGGGCAAATCTTGGAATGGTACTAAATAGATAGAAGAGATTTAACACAATAACACCACTGATTTCCACTAGCATTCAGTTGTTGATTATACCCAAAGACTGATGACCCTATCCACTAAAATTTATTGTTTTAAAGTTGAGCAAAGGGACATATATCACATTAAATCAAATTTATAGTGAATTTGCAGGGTTCGCGCTGCCGACCGCCATTGTTGCTAAATGCGACAAAAATAAAATTCTGGTGCAAGTTTTTTTCATTTGGCAAAAGTTTGTGGCGCCAAAAAAAAAAAAGCTTTTGTTATATATATTTTTACTTTGACTAACCTCCGGAAATTAAGTCCGAGGGCCAAGTGTGTCTAATTGCTGGGCTTGTATATCGGGTCAATTATGTCATCGAGTCTGACACAAGACTAACACATCTCCAAATTTAATTACAGTTCTGATTGACAGCCAATCAGATGAATAAAATGCGCTCATTGGTCGGCGAGTCGTATTGATTTTTTGTTGTGGGCGTGACTTAGTATTATTGAGGAGCAGATGAAACTATCACATAATAAATCAGAAGACCTTAATTATCACGCATAAAAATGGTTTCTATAAGAAAAGTGTAATTAAACAGGTCGCCATTAACCTTTTCCTGATGAATGCAATTGCCAAATTCGGGCATATTTTGGTATATTTCTGCTGACAGATTCAATCAGTTTCTCATCTCGGCACTGTTACCGCGATTCCTTGCTAAAACACTGAATCATCATTTATGGGTCATTAGAAGGATATTCTGATGAACTGTTGATAGAAACAGTGGTAGTTTGTCAAAATTTGACAGAAATTTCAAAAGTAATACTGTCCCAAAAGCAGACAGACCTATCTTTTTTTTTTTTTCATTCGTACCCAAGAATGTTCAACATTAAACCGATTTTTTTTTAAATTACAGAAGTCTACATTATTTTATTATTAAATCAAGCATGTTTTACTAGGTTTATTACTATTTCCTTCTCTCTTTTTTTCTCATCAGAGTCTCGATTTTCTAATCAAAGTACAGAAAGCACTGATTAAAGATGAGTAAAAATCAATGTAGGTGTATGACTTAGCTACATTCTTTAAAGACAAAACAACAAACGAATTGCCATATAAAAACCTGTTTAATATGCACATTATCTATTCAACAGCATATAAGTTAAGAAAATAACAGTGCAGTAAAGAAATGCTCGAGCTTGGCCCCAACTCCTCAGTTTGGCCCCCAACTTTTTCCATTTGGCCCCAACTTTTTTAATTTGGCAAAAGTGATGGCGACAACTTTTTTCAAGCCAGAGCCCTGATTTGTAAAGACTTACCAGAAGAAAAATATTTATTGTAAAAATGTCATTAGTAAATATTGAAATGCAGAAAGTGATGGCGACAACTTTTTTCAAGCCAGAGCCCTGATTTGTAAAGACTTACCAGAAGAAAAATATTTATTGTAAAAATGTCATTAGTAAATATTGAAATGCAGAAAGTGATGGCGACAACTTTTTTCAAGCCAGAGCCCTGATTTGTAAAGACTTACCAGAAGAAAAATATTTATTGTAAAAATGTCATTAGTAAATATTGAAATGCAGATAGTTTCCCTATGTCAAATTTCATGAAATCTGTTCAAGAGCCACTTTGTTTATAAAATGGGGTTTAATGCCACTGTTAATAGTAATTCGATCACCTAACCATGGATTTCTGACACGAGTGCTGCCACTCATCCCACTTAGGTTTACAATTATTCAACAATCAATAGTAGTAAAATATTGGAAAGTATATTATTGAACTCTGGACCTCATGACTGAGGGTCCGAGTGCTACTACTGCGCCATGGAACAGCAAGAACTGCCTTGATGGCCCAGTGGTATAGGTGCTTGACTCGTGATCTGAAGGTCACGGGTTTGAGTCCCAACGTCACCAGGGTGTGTTCACGGGCAAGACACTTAATAGCCAGCCCCAGTCTACCCAGCTGCAAAAGTGGGTAGCAGTTGGATTCAGTCACTGCCTCTCTTTCAGGGACGTGAAAACATCTGGATTGTGACAGTATCACCTGCCAGTAATACCTGAAAGGGGAGTTAGGCAGTATCAATAGATAGATAGATAGATAGATAGATAGATAGATAGATAGATAGATAGATAGAACTGGGGTCCCATAGAACTGCTTTAAATAGGGAAGCACTATATTATATTATTGCAGCTTCCGTCAACGTAACTCTTTAGCTAGCTTCTAGGTCACTCTAAATAATATCAAAGCCATGATTGCTAGTTGCCTAGATAGAATATTTTGTTTTCTTGTCAATAGTGAACTTACTTTAAATCCATTTTGTTGCCAAGATTTGTTCCAGTGTTTATTTCGGCAACATGAAATGCAGATAGACTGACTGTTTACAAAATGGACCGGTCTCTCACGATTGAAGAAAATGAGACTTCTGGAGAGTATACTTTTGAGATTAAAACTCATCTTGATGTTTTGATGCATTCACATTCTGTTACCACAGAATGTTTAACCCACAGCCCGAGTTTCGTAAGGGCGCAGCCATCTTTGATGAAGGTCACACTCGGACTGTTTTGGATTTCGTCCTCACAAATTTCAACCAATCGAATTATTATGTCAGCATAGACTCAACACAAATGTCAGCTTAGTAAACACAGAAGAAATTCTAGTCAATAATTTGAGAAATGCGTAATTAAATCGGTGACAAGCACGGATTATCTATACAGTGGGGTGTCCAAAGGCTTGACTGGACTGATGAATCTTGCGAGTCAAGCCGGGGACGAACAGTCCAGTCTGCTTTTTGTGAATTTTAATCAGGATTGCACGTAAGAAAATTTGCTTTCGTTTTTGTTTTGCGAATGTTTTTTGTATTTATCTATTTGTATCGACATGGATTGATTTGTTTCCTTTGTTTTCAGATCTATTGCAGTTGGAACAAAGAATGGGTTCAAGTTGTTTTCCCTGAATGCTGTTGAAAAGTTGGACCAGATATATGAAAATGGTAAAATCTTTTTAATTTCACAATAATCTGCTAAATTTAGCTCTGACCTATGGGTGACACCATGTTGGTGATGATAAGTTTAATCTAAAAGTAGATCAAGGAAAACATTTTGGAAAACATTGTGTAAAAAAGAGAATTTGCTTGTTACAAGAAATTTCTTTAATTTCCACAATGTTTTCTTCCCAGAAAGTTGAAAAAATCTAAAATTTCATCAACTTTACATTGTCGTCTGCAAATCCCTTGAATTTGGACAAGTCTAACATGTTGTTGTGTGGGAATGGGTTAAAAGTAAAACTGCAACCCTACAAACAGTATGTTTTTATCTGGGGCTTTGCTCCCATGTTGTTTTTAGACAGCAGAAACCAGTTGAATAATAAAATAGTAGCCAAGCCCTGTATCGAGGGTACAAACAGTGGACACTTTGAGTTCCTCCTCAAATCGAGTACTACAGATTGGTTGAAGTTATTACATGTTATTAAAAGCAGACAAAAAATAGAATAATAGTCTGTGTCAGGAATGAGAAACCCTCTTAGATTAGAATTTGGCTCAGATTTTCTATCGGTTTCTGATACCCCCGCCCCCCCCCAACAACCCAACCCAAACCTGACATAGTATAGAGGATAATATAATCCAGTGAATCTGAATATCATGTACTAGAAGCAGGTTCAAGAAGACATCACAAGTAAGAAATGGATAATAGAGGCTCAACAAGCTTTTAAAGTTTTTTACACACAGGTAATAAGTAAAGCACTGGGACATGCTAATAGACCTTTTCACGCAAAGCGCCAGATGACTAAAAAGTCTGTATCCGCTAGACGCTTTCAAAGAAAAACAACAACAACAAATTTCCACTGCAGGGAGGATTTACTTCCGGCTCAGTTTTTCGAAAGCCGTTAAATATTGCATCTAGTGATTTTAACTTCATTTTTCGATGTTTTACAATGAAAGTAAAGGCTAAATAATGCAGGTAATATTGTTGGAAATGTACTATCTGTTTGTTACAATATTTCTTTCCCCGTTGTTCAAGAAATGTTTCTTCAGAAGCATTAAAAGTGCTCTATATTATCGGCCTTAAGGAATAAATGACGGGAGTTTTGTTTCATGATATATGTTCACCATTTGCAATAAAATGTATCATAACCCGGTATATAGTATATGTTGAAACAAACGCCTGTAATGAATGAAGAGGAATGCACCATGGAAAGGTCATTAACCCATTTTGTCCCCTGACAAACATGAGCATCACAAAAACTCATGTTCTTTGCCTCCGGAAATATTTAATTATGATAGTTTGTGTGAGAAAAGGTGAAATTAAAGCTCAATATGGTTAAGGCATAATACCCTCGGGTGGGCGACCAAAATTTTGAAACCATGTTTTATCTCAAATTGTATTTACAACCTTTAGATAGCCCATTGATGATATTCTGGTTGTATTATGCACAATGGCCCCTTGATCTGCTGGTAAAGCAAGATTCTCAAATAATAAAGCTATATTTTTTAAAAAGAAAGCCTACCTCGCAATATATCCTGCAGCGAAAATTTTTTTAAATCCATTCAATGAAAATAAGCGTATTCACTTCATTTGAAATTGGAAAATATGCTGAAAAGATAAACACCATGTTATGATATTGCGGTGCCGATTGAAACGACGCCTGGTCGCATCCTTTGTTCAATGGACAATAAATCAGTATTTGGCGGCATATCAGTTGAATCATAAAAGATCAAGTTTGTCTCATCAAATCATGAATTTTACTTATTAAATGTAAGAGTGTTTATCGGAGTTGCCGGTCACATAATTACCCCATATGTATCGTGATTTACAGAAAGGAACCCTTAACATCAAGGCTGTTAACCCATTACAACTCAATCCCTCCTTTTTACGCCCCCCAAGAAAAAAGCTTTTGAAAACATTGTGGAAAATGAAGAAATTGCTTGTATCAAGCAATTTCTTCATTATCAACAATGTTTTCTACCCAAAATGACGAAAAAGTTCAAAATTCCATCAACTTGAAATTGTCGTCTGCAGCTTCTTTCAATTTGGACCGGTCTAAAATTCCACTGTGTTGGAATGGGTTAAGGCTGTTAATCATTCTTCTGATATTCTCTATCTAATAATATCATTACTTTAATAATTTCATTCATTTTTTTTTTTTAGTTTTCTTTGCACTATAATATCGTCATCATCAATATGGTTTAGGTCATTCATTCATCGGCTAAAAATCCTCCCTGTTTTCGCATTACAATATATTCTTTAATCTATTTTATGGTATTTTTTTACGAAAAGATGATTATTTTCATCAAGAAAATGCTTTGTCCTTTTCTTCGACATTTCTATTGTTACAATGATGTGAATATTAAAAAAAATGACATGCTGTTCTTGGGGCGTGTTTGATATTAATGAAAGAAAAGAATAGAGAGAGAAAGAGCAAGAAGAGAGAGAGAGATCTTTATTGGTGGACACGCAGACAAAAAACTAATATTTAGAATAAAAGTATGTTTGCTGTGTTCTTTATTCTAATAATATTTAAGTTTAAACGCCTATTCTTTGTAACAAGGAAACTTTTTTTTAAAAAAGGAAAAATATATTTTGATGAAGACTTATGGATATTTGGTATTATCATAGGCCACTTTTATTGCATTTCTAAAGCAACATTTATCTGTAGCTTCCAAAATGTGGTAAATAGTATTTAAATGCACTAAAAATTAAACATATTAATCTAGCCAATCATGTCAATCAGGATTATTGTTACTTGTTCGTATGGTCAGCCCAGTCATGCCAAGGGCGGGATTGCCACGATTGACTTGCCTATGATTGACACGTATTAGCAAATATAACCAATTAGTGTTCCGGAAAAATTTTGGAAGGCTTATTATATTGTGTAGTGTCGATAGTTGTAAATATTACCAAACTGTTGATTTCCGGCAACAATAACTTATCGTAATTTGTTTTCTATTATAATCATTCAAAGTGACCATTAAGTGTTTGTACCAAGTGGTAAACTGTTACTCTATAGTTTTTCCATTCTTGTATGTATGTGAGGGGTGGTGGGTGTTAAAAATGTTTTAAAAAATCTTATTGCATTGGAAATATTATTGTGCGAAAAGATGATTATTTCCAAATTCGAGGTACATTATAATTCATATGGTTTAGATACCAGGTCGTTTTAAACTCAATTTGAATGCAAACTCAAGATAATATCATCAAAATTACTTGCTACAATTGGCCTGCATATGTCTGCTCAAAGATTGAAATTCTTTTTTCGCCAAAATTTTTATTTTTAATCTTTATTTTTTTGTGTTTAAAATAGCCAATTTATATAGGATTATATAGTGATAATTTATTGACTCCCCGCAATCGATTACATGACAAAATCTCTGGTAGATATCGCATTTAATGAGATTTGACTTGACGCATGCGCAGTGAGAGCGTGAAAAGGTCTATTTAACTCATTCCAACTTAATCCCTCTTTTTTATGGCCCTCACGACAAAAGCTTTAGAACATATTGTAAATAATGAAGAAATTGCTTTTAGAAAATTAATCAAGATTATAGTTCTGATTAATAAATTGACTAGATTGTACAAATGACCGGTTTATATGCTCCAGACTGTCTCCTAGAAGAAATTGTGCAACATGGGCAACCCTCTTAAGTTTGTATTGTCGTTCTCTTTGACCTACATGACAACCCTCTGCTCAAGTAGGGTGGAATGGACAGACCAGATATTTTTGTGACATCGGCAGTGTTTTTCCTTTAACATAGGTATATTTAGGGGTAACTTGTCGACAGAAAAAATGCGACAACTCTGGTCTTTGGTAAAGTAATATTTTCCACTCTTAAACATACAATTTTGGATAAATAGTTCAGGGGTAGAAAACATTGTAGATAATGAAGAATTTGCTTCTAACAAGCAATTTCTTTTTCCACAATTTCTTAAGCTTTTTTTTCTAGGCGTCTAATAGCATCAAAGAGTGGGAATGGGTCAAAAAGATTGGTTAGATAGAAGGCCTTTTTTGGATTTTATGCTGAATTATTTCCTGAGTACTTTGCAAACCCTGTGTTGTGGTACTCATCAAGGCTAATCAAATGAGTGCCAACAACAAGGCTTCTGCCTAGAAAAATGATTTTAGATTGATATTACCCCCTTTTATCTTGTAGGGCGTCTGCTAGCCTTTGAAATTGTGGAATCTCTGGCCTCAGACAGGTCTCTTATTCAAACACTGTTCAAGATACATGGCTCAAAGTTGGTACATAAGTTCCTTGCATTTACAGGCATCAGTTATTTGTAAGATAAATAGCATCTATCAAGATAAATCAAGGTCATTTATCAAGGTCAACTTAACGAAAGAACTTAACATTTCGCTTTCATTAAAACACCCTTTAAGGTGCCTAGCTTAAATTTGGGACTCGGATTCCTTGCCTTGATAGGCTAGAGTTTGTTATAAGGGTAAGGTCATCTATCAAGGTCAAGATCATATATCAAGGTCAACTTAATGCAAAATCTTAACATTTTGCTGTTATTCGAATCCTATTCATGAAACCTGGCTCATATTTTGAACATAGGTTCCTTGCATTGATAGGGATCAGTTGATTGTAAGGTCAAAGTGATCCATGAAGGTCAAGGTCACTTATCAAGATCTCATTTTGGAGGCTGTAATAGAGGCATAGAGTTTCACAAACACACCTTGTTCGATTAAAAGCGGTAATCCATCAATGAAGGAGTCATTGACTAATCGACTATTAGATTCTAGGGGTCAGTTACTTTTTTGAAGGGGGTCAAAACAATAAAAAGACCAAATGATGAGTACAAATTAAGAGGTTTTGGCGCTAACTGATCTTTTCTTGCTTAAGTTGTTTAATTTTTATAAATTCATCATAAAGATATGTATATTAAAGCAATTAATACATGTATACATTATTTTCAACAGTGCATAAGATGCATCACTGAAAACTTTAGGGTTCAAAATATCCTGTTTTTTTCCTGAAGTAGATGGGAATATTTCTAAGAGTTGAAACCCTGGTTTACGAGAAAAAAAACCCCGCTATTTAGACCTCTTCTTTTAAATGGTTTATGCCGCTGTCATAGCGCAGTCAGTAGCGCGTCAGACTTCTAATCTTCAATCATGGGATGTCATGGGTTCCATCCCCGGCCGCACATATTCTTTCTGAATTTGTCTCTCACCAATGGGTGGATAATCGTAAAAATAAGTGGGATAGCAGCTGGAGGCTAGGAAAGGATGTAGTGGTAGTACTGGTGTGAGAAATACCAGGAATCCATTGTTAGGAGCTCCAGTCGCCGCAATATGACTGAAATACTGTTAAAAGCGGCGTAAAACCCCATTCAATCAATCAAATAAATGGTTAGCATAATCAACAGTGCTAACCCCTCAAAAAGTTTAACTAACATTCAGAACAAGTACAATCAGTATTCATTTTTGTCTTTCACACTTTTTCCTTGTGTCATAAGAGCATTTATAACCCATTACCACACAACATAGTTTTAGATAATAGGGTTCAGATGAAAACTTAAAGAATGTTTCCATATGTAAATAAATGTCTTATAGGGTAGAAAATATAGTGAGAAAAGGAACAATTTTTCTTCTATGCATAAAAAAGTGGGATTGGTTAAGATCACAAGCATTCATAACTACAGAATCTGTGAATAATAGATAATAGGGTTCAGATGAAAACTTAAAGAATGTTTCCATATGTAAATAAATGTCTTATAGGGTAGAAAATATAGTGAGAAAAGGAACAATTTTTCTTCTATGCATAAAAAAGTGGGATTGGTTAAGATCACAAGCATTCATAACTACAGAATCTGTGAATAAATGAAGGTTTTGAAATCACTTCACTTGGTGATCAAATAATCATGGATGAAAATGTTAATTTCTTTATGACAGGCTATAAATGTCATGGCTTTGACGGAATGTCATTTGTTGCAAGGTCATGTGCATCAGCTTTTTTGGCTGTTGTCAATCTTTTGCAGCTCTTAAACCATTTTTACACCATTAAGTTTTAAACTCCGCCAAATTGAAAGATGGTGCAGAAGATTTTTTGAAATTGATGAAATTTTAACTTTTTTGGAGGCATTATGGAAAAAGAAGAATTTGCTTATTACAAGTTAGTTCTTACTTTTTATGCAATTTTTTTCTCAGGCTCTTATTGTGAAGTGTGATTGTATGGGAATAGGTTAACCCGTTACAAGAAAACAACATTTGAGTCTAGTCCAAACTGAAAGATGTTGCAGATGACAATTTCAAGTTTGTTTGTTATAAAAGATCTTTGCCATTTAGGGTAGAAAAACATTGGAGATAATGAAGAAATTGCTTGGTACAGTCGATTTCTTCATTTTCCACAATGATTTCTAAAGCCTTTTTTGAGGGATGTTAAAAACAAGACTGTGTGTGAATGTTTTAACCCATTCCCACACAACAAAATTTTTGACTGGGCGAAATTGAAAGTAGCTGCAGACGACAATTTAAAGTGTATGGAATTTTAGATTTTTCAACTTTCTGGGTAGAAAACATTGTGAAAAATGAAGAAATTGCTTGGTTCAAGCAATTTCTTCATTTTACACAACGTTTCCCAATTATTTTTATTAAAAGGGGTCAAAAGGCGTCAATGAGTGGGAATGGGTTAAAATATGAAATTAAGATACCTAGGAAATGAACTTATAATAACATACCTGGCTTTTTAGTTGATAGTCAATGAGGCCTGTTTTTGTGCTGCATGTAGAGCTCAATTCAAAGGGAGTTTCAAGCTTCTGATAGGCTTTGAGAGTCATAATGAGACCAAAAAAAGGCGTCTGCAAATTCTTTGAATTTTGACCAATCTAAAGTTTTGTTGTGTAAGAATGGGTTAATTGTACTTTTATTTCACAATTTCTGACCTATATCAGATTTGCTGTCTTTATGTTTTTCAGATGCAGAAGATATTTGTATTGTTGAAAGGTTGTTCTCGAGTAGTTTGGTTGCCATAGTTAGTTTATCATCACCACGGAAACTGAAAGTCTGTCATTTTAAAAAGGGCACAGAAATATGTAACTATAGCTACTCCAACTCAATATTGGCTGTTAAACTGAATAGACAGGTAAATTATCTTTCTACACCTCAAAATGAATGTTTTCGGGGGTATACTGGAATCAGCCTGGCTGTTGGTGTGTCTGTGTGTCCATCTGTCTGTGTACAAAATACTACCAATTTTGTGCCCCGAAATCCTCCTTCAGTTTTGCTTCAATACCATTGAAACTTTATACAAAGATTAACCACATGTTGAAGTTTTGCAAGACACAATTTTGAAGTCTTAATACCCCCTGGTTCAAGAAGTATCTCCCCATGAACTTAGACATTACTTATGCTTTGTAGACTCTCTTATTACACTGAAAGCACTGGAGGGGGTTTTTAAGTCACATACTGTGACAAGTTCTCATTTAACTCTTTCCTGTTGAATGCCTGGTTTTTACGTCCGTGTGATTTAATAGTTGATAAAATATTGTAGAAAAAGATGAAATTGCTTGAAGCAAGCAATTTCTTCTTTTTCCACAATATTTTCTAGCCTACTGAATGTTTATTTTGCGAATTAAATGCATGTTTAATTGTCGTCTGCAGAACATCTGAATTTGGACAGATCTAAAATAGGAAAGTGTTAACCCACTCCAACACAATCACGCTTTTTGATTCCCCATAGGAAAAAAGTTTTGGAAAACATTGTGGACTATTAAGAAATCGCTTGTAACAAGCAATTTCTCCATTATACACAATGTTTTCTACCTCTAAAGTCATAGAAATCTAAAATTTCATAAACTTCATTTTGTCGTCTGCAACTCCTTTCAATTTTTCCAGTCCAAATTTTGTCGTCTTGTAATGGGTTTTCTGCGTCATGATTTGAAGTATGTTGTTTACTTTCACATGCAGGTAATCAACAAGGTATTTCATTTGATGTTGGCAATTAAAAATTTGAGAAATAACCTCAAAAGATATAATGAGTTCACATACAGGTGAAGGGCCCTTTTCTTACACCAGAGGTATTTTGTAATGATTGGTGATTACCTCTGCCTATCAAAGAATCAATCATAAATGAACCAGTGAAGTCATTCATTTAGACTGGAAGTGAACTTTGAAATCTGACATCAGCTGACATGAATATGAAACATTTTTGTGGATTTTGCAACTTAAACATTCAACTACAGATTATTAGATCAACCCATCAATTGTTAATGGGCTACCCAAAATTTATAACCGCGCATTAGATTAAACCGTAGTTATGAGATTTTTTTCACCCATGCGTTAAATATGAAATTTTCTGTTCATTTCAGAGGCTGATAGTATGTTTAGAGGAGAGTTTATACATACACAATATTCGTGATATGAAAGTATTACACACTATACGCGACACCCCATCGAATCCTACGGGACTGTGTGCACTGTCAATAAATAACGACAATTGTTTTCTGGCGTATCCCGGCAGTAGTAGCATTGGAGAAGTACAAATATTTGATACAATTAACTTGGTAAGATTACATTTCTCATAATGGTTATTAACCTTTTCTTGCTTTTCAAAATTTTTGTCTCGCCCAAATTGAAAAGAGTTTCGGACGAAAATTGAAATTGAGTGCAATTTGAAAAGTGACCAACCTACGGGGTAGAAAATATTGTGGGGAAAAGTAGAAATTGCTTGTTACAAGCAATTTCTTCTTTCCCCACTGTTTTCTATGTGTAAAATCACAGGGACGTAAAACCCAGGGATTGTACAGGAAAGGGTTAACACTTGTCTCGCAGAGCTCGGAATATTCCTGTTTCGGCAGGATGTATAAACAAAGATCAGCCTGCTCTCTAGTGCAGTAAGATCATAGTCTACACCACCTGTTTGTCCAGTTTAAGCCAGAAATACTGATCCACAGCTAGTGATTCCAGTGCTTTCGGCCCTTTGTCTTTTATGCATTTATGAACTAGGATTTAATTCCTACACAATCCCCCCTTTTTATGCCCCTCAAAGAAAAAAAGCTTTGGAAAACATTGTTGATAACGAAGGAATTGCTTGAATCTAGCAACTTCTTCATTATCCACAATGTTTTCTATCTTAAAAAAAAATTACATTTTTGTTCAAAATCAAGTTTTAGGGTGAAGATAGGAGTCGGTATGTTTGTTGGTTGGTCAGCCTGTAGCTTTTACTTGTCCACCTTTTCCCCCCTAAACTACTTTAAAACTTTTCTCCTCAGAAAGTACTTCACAGATTTCAATGAAATTTCACAGGAATGATTATTGTAGGATAAAAAAGGCTTTTGTGGGCATAGGTAAATTCCATACATGGTATATATTTTTCATCTTATGCAGATGATAGATAAAAGACTGAATATCAATAGACAGTTTTGAATATTCAAAAGGGACATGTATATGTATATTGTAATGTTTTCCCAGAAAAAGAGACAGTGGCTTAGACCCACTGCTACCAAATTCTATAGCTGGGTAGATTTCGGCTGGATTATCCCTTCCCTTTTTCGCAAAATTTAAGACCTGTCCAAATTCAAAGGTTTTGCAGATAAAATTTAATTTGGAGTTGATTTGAATAATAACCATTCAGTAGTTACAATCAATTTCTTGTTTTTCTAGTATGTATTCTCAATTATAAAATCGAAGAGATTTAATAACCAGGTATTAAACCGGAAAGGATTTATTGTCTTGCCCATGAAGACAGCCTGGTGATTGTGGGGCTCGAACCAGTGACCTTTAGATCATCAGTTAAACATCTAAAACATCGAGGTATTCATTTTTGTCCAGCGCTTGCGGTGAGCGAGACATAGTTGTCACTATGACAATTCGGTGTATGTGCGTTAGTGTGTTAGTACATTAGTCAATCCGTCCATCCGATTTTGTCCGGACAATTACTCCTACATTTATGGATGGATTTCAAAATAACTATTATTCTCCATCATGAGTAGGTGTGCCATTTGAAAGAGTTGTTTGGAAAGCTTTAAGATCAAGGCTACATCTCAAGGTCAAACACTAAAATTGTGCTTGTCTTGAGCATTTCTCCCACAATGATGAATGGATTTCAAAATAAATTGGCGCAATTGTTCTCTATCATGAGCAGATGTGCCACTTGAAAGAATTTTTTGGATAGCTTCAAGTTCAAGATAAAAGCTCAAGGTCAAGCACTAAAATTGTGCTTGTCTGGAGCATTTCTCCTCCAATTATGGATTTCAAAATAAATTGGCTCAATTGTTCTCCATCATGAGTAGATGTGCCATTTGAAAGAATTGTTTTGATAGCTTCAAGTTCAAGGTAAAAGCTCAAGGTCAAACACTAAAATTGTGCTTATCTGGAACATTATACCTACAAAACTTTGCGGGCTCGACAGCAGTTGTCCTTGGACGACCATCTAGTTTTTCAATGCTTTGGGAAGATAAATGTTTTTTGAAAGAAACAAATCTTCTTTCTTGTATACATATCAATGGTATACCTATTTCAGAGAGCTGTAACAATGATCCCTGCCCACGATAATCCACTTGTAGCAATAGCATTCAATCATCAAGGCACAAAAATAGCGACAGCTTCTGAAAAAGTGAGTATGTATTGTAAAGCTCAATATCAGACAATGATATATTAGACTTGCCAAAATTCAAAGAAGTTGCAGAAATAATTGCAATTGGGTAATCTGTTCCCAAACAACAAAATTTAGACTGGTCCAAATTGAAAGATTTTGCAGATGACAAAACTAAGTTGGTTTGAATTGAAAAATGAGGGCCATATGTGGTAGAAAACAATGTGACAAAAGAAGAAATTGTCTTTTTCAGATTTTTTTCAACGCTTTAAGAAATAAAAAATGCAGGATTATGTGGTAATGAGTTAAATAGAAAAATTCTTGGCATATATTTGTCTCTTGCATTATAAGGTACTTTTCATTATAAGAGTATTTTCTGTTCCCAATGGAGAAAAATCCATCCAAAATTATCATACTTTTATCTCTTTCATTACTGTGTACTCTACTAAGAGTATTTTTCTGTCCTGATAGACAAAATGCATGAAAAATTGTTATATTATTGTCTCTTTCATTACAAGATACTGTGATAAGAGTATTTTCTGTTCCCAAAAGACAAAAATGCATCTAAAATTACCATATTTTGCCTCTTTCATGACAGAGTACTGTGAAAAGAGTATTTTCTGTTTCCAATAGACAAAAAAATGCATTGAAAACTATCATATTTTTGTTCTTTTCATTACAGGGTACTGTGATAAGAGTATTTTCTGTTCCTGACGGACAAAAAATGTTTGAATTTCGAAGAGGCATGAAAAGGTAGATTGAGTATTCAAGTAAAATTTTAATTCCCAAAGAACAAAATCTTCAAATTGAAAGAGGCTGCAGATGACAATTTCAAGTTGATGGATAGAAAAAATTGTGGATAATGTTGAGATTGATATAAGCAATTTTTTCATTTGCCACAATTTTTTTCAAAGCTTTTTTTTTGTGAGACATTGTGTTGAAATGGGTTAAAAGTTAAGACCTTACATTCTCCTCTACTTTTCACCATGTCTGTCTGTCTGAATATCCCTCTGTCCATAAGGTTTTTGTTTCTGTGCTCTAGCTCAAGAACCAATTGATCTACAGCCATGAAACTTCATACAAGTGTTGCCAATGATCACTTGGCATTTGGGCCACATAGGTCAAAGGTAAAGGTCAAAGTGGAACTTTGATTGAAACTGTTTCCTTGCTCTAGCTCATAAGCCTTTTGACTTAGGACTTTGAAACTTCGCACAAATGTTATCCATAACCAAATGAGGTACCCTTTCCTTTTTGGATAATGTTGGTCAAAGGTCAATTGTGCTACTTGAGTGACAAAATGCTTGTTGGGGGTAAAAGCCTGTTTTGCAACAATCTACTTCATTTGAATGTATCAACAAGTATGGCCTGGCACAGGACTCTACGTTTCGTTGCATATACCTACAGGTAGTTAAAACAACATACAATTTAACTCATTTCTAGTTGACTAAATTTAACCCTTCTCTGTCCAAATTCAAAGGTTTTGCAGACTTAAATTGAAAGTTGATTTAATTTGAAAAAATAACCATTCAGTAGCATAGAAAATATTTTGGAAAAAGGCACCAGGATTTCTTAATTATAAATTTGCAGGGATTGAACAAGAAAGGATAATTGTAATGTGCGTAAAATTTGTTGCATAAAGTCAAAAGCCATAAATGCACTAATTATCAGATTTACCATTATATAATTATGTTGATTTTCAAATTTCAGATGTGTTCATATATACTCACTGGCATTTAGCGCTGATTCCATGTATTTGTGTGCATCCAGTAACACAGAAACTGTACATATATTTAAACTAGAAACACATAAAGACAGGTGGGTACAATGTGTTCATCCAGTAACACAGATACTGTACATATATTAAAACTAGAAACACATAAAGACAGGTAGAAACAATGTGTTCATCTAGTAACAGAGAAAATGTACATATATTAAAATAGAAACACATAAAGACAGGTAGGTACAATATGTTCATCTAGTAACAGAGAAACTGTACATATATTTAAACTAGAAACACATAAAGACAGGTAGGTACAATGTGTTCATCTAGTAACAGAGAAACTGTACATATATTAAAACTAGAAACACATAAAGACAGGTAGAAACAATGTGTTCATCTAGTAACAGAGAAAATGTACATATATTAAAATAGAAACACATAAAGACAGGTAGGTACAATATGTTCATCTAGTAACAGAGAAACTGTACATATATTTAAACTAGAAACACATAAAGACAGGTAGGTACAATATGTTCATCTAGTAACAGAGAAACTGTACATATATTTAAACTAGAAACACAGAAAGACAGGTAGGTACAATGTGTTCATCCAGTAACACAGATACTGTACATTTATTAAAACTAGAAACACATAAAGACAGGTTGGTACAATGTGTTCATCCAGTAACACAGAAAATGTACATATATTAAAACTAGAAACACATAAAGACAGGTGGGTACAATGTGTTCATCTAGTATAACAGAAACTGGTAGGTACAGTTTTGATGGATTTGCAGTAACAATGACCATGTTGAAAATATTTGAATTGGAAACAAAATAAAGACTGGTAGGTGAGGTTTGATATATTTGTTTACACCTAGTTTTACAGACACTGTTCATTAATCTTAACCCTTTACTGAATTCCAAAATTTTAGTCTAGTCCAAATTCAAAGGTTTTGCATTTGACAATTTAAAGTAGATTTTATTTGAAAAATGATTATTCAGTAAGGTAGAATAATATATTGTTGACAAAGAGGAAATTATTTGTTACAAGCAATATCTTCTTTTCTACAATGTTTTCTCAAGTATAAAAACACATCAAAATCAGGGATTGAACAGGAAAGGGTTAAACTAGAAACTCATACAGATAGTTAGGTAAAGTTTGATCTATTTGAATCAATCCATTTATACAGAAGCTGCACATATAGGTGGCTGATGTTTTTATACTAAGCTATCGATATATTTAAACTATAAACATTGAAGAAAAGCAGTTTGTGATCTTGATCTAATTTGTTCATGCATTTTTCTGTGGCTATTAATAAAAACTTTGCATATATACTTAAACAAAGAAACATAAAAATCAGGTATGAAGTGATTTTGATATACTGATTCCATATATTTTTCTACATCCTTTTATATAGAAACTGTGCTTCTTTTTTGATTTGCCCCGGAGGTGGCACATAACCTTTCCGAAATTTGACTCTCACCAACGGATGGATAATCGTTAACTTAAGTGGGATAGCCAGTGGGAGGCTAGGAAGGATGTAGTGGTAGTACTGGTGTGAGAATCTATTGTTAGGTTCTCCAGCCGCTGTGATATGACTGAAATACTGTTAAAAGTGGTGTTAAACCCCATTCAATCAATCAATCAATCTATTTTTATTGGAAGCACATAAAAGACAGGCCTGTATAGAAAGCAATTTTGAATTACTGATTTCATGCAGAAAGGATCCATAAAAACAAAAAGAAATACTTATAATTTAAATTTCAATACACAAACACAGCTATTCATTTTGATATGCTGGTCTCATGCATTCATTTCTGCACCCATTAACCAATTACCAGACAGAAAAATTTTGTCTAGTCCAAATTGAAAGGAGTTGCAGACAAAAATTGAAAGTGTGTGAAATTATAGATATTTTTCAAATTTCTGGTTAAAAAACATTGTGGAAAATGAATAAATTGCCTGTTGCAAGCAATATCTTCATCTTGTACAATGTTTTCTACCCAGAAATGTAAGAAATTCTAAAATTCCATAAACTGTAAATTACTTCTGCATTTGCTTTCACTTAAAACCAGTCTAAAATTTTACCGTCTGTTGATGGGTTGATATAGAAACTGTACATTTATCCAAACTAGAAAATGTAAAGACAGTTATGTAACGATATTAACCCTTGAAAATCTCCAGACAAAATTGTGTCTTAACCCTTGTCATGCAGAACCCGGAATATTCCTGTTTTGGCAGGAGGTATAGACGTAGATCAGACTGCACATAAGTGCAGTCTGAACTTGGTCTAAACCTCCTGTTTGTCCCCTTTCAGCCATAGTTTTTGAAATAACAAATTTTCAGAAGAAATATTGACCCTCATTAAGACCTTCCAGTGCTAAAAGTCCTTTGATTTATAAAGCAATTCTGTGTAGGATTTTAATTCAGCATGGCAAGGGTTAAAATACTTATTCTAAGTGGTCAATAATTTACATCTTCTGTATACATATCTAAACTAAGATAAGAAAGGGAAAAAATAGCTAAGTCTGCACCCAGGAATTGATTGATTGAATGGGGTTTAACGCCACTTTTAACAGTATTTCAGTAATTCCGGCAGCTGGAGCACCTTACAATGGATTCCTGGTATTTCTCACACCAGTGCTACCACTACATCCTTCCTTGCCTCCAGCTGCTGTCCCACTTAGGTCATTTCTATAATAAATAAATGATTTGGTTGGTTGATTGTTTTTTGATTGACAGCAAGGATATGTCAATAAAGAAACTTTAAACTCTTTTAACCCTTTCCTGTTCAAACACGGGATTTTACGTTCCTGTGATTTTATACTTGAGAAAACATTGTGGAAAAAGAAGAAATTGCTTGTGACAAGCAATTTCTCCTTTTTCCACAATATTTTCTACCACATAGGATGGTTTCATTTCAAATTGCATCAAGTTTTCATTGTCTTCTGCAACCTCTTTCAATTTGGACTAGTCTAAAATTCCCTAAAACGGGAAAGGGTTAAAACACATAAAGACAAGACAGTAAATTTTGAGTACTGATTTTATGTTCTTGCCTGCAGTTACATTGAAACTATACACGTAATTAGCCTTTTCCTGTTTTTTGAAATTTTAGAAATTTTTTGGTCAAAATTGAATGAGGTTGGAGACGACATTAAAAATTGGATGAAATCTGAAAAAAAATCTTATGAGGTAGCAAAAATTGTGGGAAAAGGAGAATTTTTTTTTCAAGTATAAAATCATAAGCAACTTAAAATCCCGGATTTGAACATGAAAGGGTGAAGGCATTCCTAAAAAGCAAATTAAAAAGAAATGTAACAGTTATACTCATATTTGAAAGGATTACTACATGTTAATCACCTCATATTGAATATAAATGATTTTTTTTCTATCCTGTTACAAAGAAAAAGTATGTTTAGCTAAGTGGCATAGGAAATGTCCTTTAATCCACTCCCACACAATGACGCCCATATAGATGAGCAACTGGGAAAACATTTTGTGAAATGAAAAAAAATCTTGTAAAAAGCAATTTCTTCATTTTACCCCCAAAGTTGAAAAAATTTAAAATTTCATAAACTTAAAATTGTTGTATGCAGCTTTTAATTTGCACCAGTCTAAAATTTTGTCGTCTGTAAATGGTATAAGGTAGAAGGAGGTGTATCTTACGATGTTGAAAGTTAAATTTAAGATATGAATGAAAAATATTTAGAAATAGAAAAAGATATAGAATATTTCATGTCATATATCAGGCCTAAAGGTTACATAATTACTCAATATTTCAGTCGACCACAAGATGACCAGTCAAGTTGGATGGGGTATTTTAACCAAGCTCTCAAAACATCTGCCAATTATTTGCCAACACAAGTGACGGATATGTTTAATCAAGGACGGGCATTCGCTATCTCTAAACTTCCAAACCAAGGCCTTAGAAATGTTTGTGCAATAGCTGTGTAAGTAGAAGTTTTAGCTTGGTTGGTATTGAAGAAAAAGGGAGATAATTCTATAATCTTGGCATTGTTATCATTTTTTGATCATTGATTTTGTTTTATTGCTTTTCTCTTTATGGTCATGCTAGATGCTAATTTGAAATTTGAATTTTATGTTCACTTCCAAAAGAGGATATGGTAAAAATCTAAATACATAAGTGTCACTTATACAATTGCTGTGCTCTTGTTTTAAGCTCTACTGGCCAGAGGAAAAAATCAAAACATTCCTTGGAAAACTTTTAATTAGCCTTTTTGTAAAAAAAAAAGATGGATGTGATGGTTTTCTGTAATTAGATTTATGAAAGGGTAGTAATTAATGTTTCTAGATTCATCAGCTATATTGCATATCATTTTCTTTCCTTGTAACTGTCTAGACTGGAGAATTTTTGCATTTTAGATACTTTCTTTGATTTATAAAAGACTTTATTATCACCATTACCTGACAAGAAAATTTTAGACTGGTCAAACTTAAAAAGGGTTTCAAAAGCCAATTAAAACTTTGTGATATATAATTTATTTGTCTTTTAGGATTGGTATACATTGTGGATAATGCACAAATTACTTTTCTCTTGAGGGTCATGAAACAGGGGGATTTAGTGACAACAAATAAATTAGTAAATTCAAACTGGCGGAGAAGATCAGGTGCCTAACAATTTTTATAAGTGTGCAAAGTTTTCCATAGAAGATGATCCATGTAGAATTACTTAGTGGCATGTTACCCATTATCAGATGGCAACATTTTAGTCTAGTCCAAATTGAAAGAGGAGGCAGATTATATTTTGAAAATGCTGTAACTTGAAAATAACCATTAATATTGCCCTCCGTTTTGGCGAAGGGGATATAGAAATGGTCTCCGTCCATCATTCTGTCATTCCATCACTAAGCTTGTCCGGAGCATATCTCCTAAAGTATAAATGCTATCAACTGAAACTTCATAGAAGGATAAATCTCATTAAAGAGAAGTACAGTGCACAAGAACCACAACTCTTGCTTGCATAATTTTGGAGTTATTGCCCTTTGTTGTTCTAAAGACTAAGATTTGTCCAGAGCATATCTCTGAAAGTATAATAGCTATTAACTTGAAACTTCATAGATGGATAGATCTCTTTGTGGAGAAGTGCAGTGCACAAGACCCACAACTCTGTCTTGCATAATTTTAGAGTTATTGCCCTTTGTTGTTTTTAAGACTTAGATTTTGTCTGGAGCATATCTCTGAAAGTATAATAGCTATCATTGAATTCATTGAGAAGAAATGCAGTGCACAAGAATCCTAAATCTAACTGGCTTCAGTTTACTATCAAGCTTTTATGGCGGGGAATGGCCATATCTTACATGGCTCTTGTTTGGAAATGTCTTCTCTATCTCAAAATATTTTCTTTAACATTGTATTCAAGGATTTGTAAAAAAGTGGACTATCTGGGAATGGGTATGTTACCAAATGCAATAGTATGTTGTAGATATTTCTCTTTCTGTATGACATGGTGTGGAAGCCTAATATTTCAATAAAACATTACCATAATATGTTTCATCCATAAAAAGGGAATCTTACGTGGCATAACATTAACCCATTACCAGACAGCATAATTTTAGACTGGCCCAAATTGAAAGAAGTTGGAGATAAAAATTCAAAGTTAATGAAAACTTGGATTTTTTCAACTGTCTGGGTAGAAAACATTGTGGAAAATGAGGAAATTGCTCTTTCCCTTTGGGGCGTCTAAAGGCTTCACTAAGTAGGAGTGGGTTATTTTAAAAAAGTCATAGGTCATGTGTATAAGTTCATTTTACTTGAAGCTAATTAGATTTATGAAAAAGTTTCTATATTCTGTAATTTGTATTCTCTTGTAGTTTTGTAGAAAAAGATCAAGGGTAAAACAATCCTATCTCTATTCAACATTGAGCCTAAAATCTTGAAAAAGTCTTCTCTTGAATCCAGGAATGTGTCTGACACAGGCTTTTCTACTTGCATACAAGTGCATATTTCAGGAACCACTTCTTCAGGGGCAAATGAATACCTTCGTAAATCTGTGAATGGTCAAAATAGTTTCCATTAATATTGGAATATCTTCAGAATGTTTTAACCCATTCCGACACAATTTTAGACCAGTCCAAATTCAAAGAAGTTGCAGAAATAAGTTGATGATATATTTAAAATCTTTGTATTTTGGGATGGAAAACATTGTAAATAATGAAGAAATTGCTTGTGATAAGCAATTTCTTCATTTTCCAAAAGTTGTTCGAAAGCTTTACATTGAGGAGGTGTTTAAAAGCATCACTGTGTGGAAATGGGTTATTTGAATGGTAGAAAATAAAGTGGTTAATGAAAGAAACCCAGCATTTTCTTGATTAACAACAATGTTTTCTCAAAATTTATCCCTTCACTTTTTTTGCAGACAAGTTCATTTTAAATCTGGACAGGTAGAAAATTATGTCCTACTTGTCTTAGGTCAAGTTGAGAAATTCTGCATTTCCACTGATTGAATGTATTGATAGCATGCTTCTACAGGAATACACTTCTTTCTGACTTCCAGATAAAGGGAATAATTCAAAATATAAAACTTCATTATGAATGTATTGGCTGCATGTTTTTACAGGAGTACACTTCTCTCTGACCTCCAAATTACAGGGAGCAATTCTGTTTTCAAAACGTAAAACTTCATTATGAATGTAATGGCTGCATGTTTCTTTAGAAATTCACTTCTTAAATTCCTCTGATGTTTGGCATGAACCATCTAAATGACATCTACTTATTTGTTCGTGTAATGTTCTGTGATATCAAAGACTCTCAGGTTAGCAAAATAGGACAATCATGGTGCTCTTTTGTTTGTTTATTTTTTTGTTGACAAAGTCATTGCAATACCATCCTCTTGGTTTGGTCGTATGTATTGTCTGAGCTGTCTGTCTTAGATTAAAGAAATGAAGAGAATTCTTTTTCTTTTCATAAGAATTCATTTTTCTTTTCATAGGGGTATGGAACGAAAAAACTAACCACACTGTATGAATAAGTTTGTTTACCTCCATGAAAACAAAAATATTCTCTTCATTTGTTATTATTTATTGATATGGAGCCAAAATATTTTACCAATTTTGATACCTTTTAGCTCACCTGAGCACAAAGTGCTCATGGTGAGCTTTTGTGATTGTTGAATATCTGTCGTCCAACGTGTGTTGTGCGGCGTCGACAATTGAAGTGTTTACACTCAAGAGGCCACAGTTTTGACCCAATCTTGGTCAGAATAATTGTTAGGTCTCAAGGATGAACTCTATTGTTTATGGGAGGGTTCTATGGGAAAACACAGGAAAAGGGGCCTTATGACAGTTTCTTTGTTTACACTCTATAGGCCACAATTTTGGCTCAATCTTCATGAAACTAGCTCAGACTAGTTGTAAGTTCACAAGGATGCACCCTATTGATTATGGGAAGGTTCTATTGGAAAATACAGGAAAAGGAGTCTTAAGAACAATTTCTTTGTTTACACTCTAGCGGCCACAATTTTGGCTTAATCTTCATAAAACTTGGTCAGAATAATTGTTAGGTCATACGAATGAGCCATATTGATTATAGGAAGCTTCTATTGGAAAACACAGGAAAGGGGGCCATAATGACAATTTCTTTGTTTACACTCTAGAGGCCACAATTTTGGCTCAATCACTTAGTCAGGATAATTGTTAGGTAATAAAGATGAACCTTATAGATGGGAATTATGGGAAGGTTCTATTAGAAAACACAGGAAAAGGGGCCATAATGACAATTTCTTTGTTTACAAGATAAAAGCAACAGTTTGGGCTCAATCTTCATGAAACTGGTAATAGCTATTTGGCTCTAGTTGTATTTTTTTTTAACAGCAGACAATAAAGGTGAGTGATTTAGGACCATCATGGTCCTCTTATTTTGTATGGAACTATTCAATAAAAAAGCATACAAAATAGCTGTGTGCTTAGAACTTTGTTTATGGAGGTATGAATAATTTTTTTCACCCAATCAGAACACTTGTTTTTGTTACACAAAACTAAAATTTGAATTATTACAAATTAAACATTCGTCTTATTTATGATTTAATTCTTGAGACATTCTTGGAATAAATTTACACTATTATCAGTGCTGTCAGGCCCATGTTGAATTTATTTGCTCTAGACCTCAAGTTATAATAATCTCTATACTTTCAGAATTCAAAAAGTTCCACGGTTGTTGGTGGCATCCCAAGATGGATATTTGTATATATATAACTTAGATCCAAATGATGGTGGTGAATGCATGCTGCTTAGACAACATAGGTAACCTTAACCCATTCCCACACAATCCCTCTTTCTTTATGCCCCTCAAGAAAAGGCTTAACTCATTCCAACACAATCCCTTTTTCTTTAAGGCCCTCAAGAAAAGACTTTACGACCTTGTTGTGTGGGAAATGGCTATCACTGTCCTCAGTCCATTACCACCCAATCCCTCATTTTTACTCCCTTTAAAAATAATGATTTTTAGATATTTTTGAAAATGAAGAAATCACTAGTAACTAGCTATTTCTTCATTATATGCCAAGTTTTCTAAAAAAATTTCAACTGATAATTTTCATTTGTAACTTCTTTCAAATGGATCCAGTCTGATTTTTTTTACTTTTGTAATGGATTTTATAATTACATTTGCAGTTCCTTTCCAAAGGTAAACACTTTTAAAAAGTGGATGCATTTGCTCTGAAAATTGTATCAACTTCATTCTAACTTGTTGGAATGCATTAGATTTGCCACAGACAGTTATGATAGGACCAAGTGAAAATTGATCAGTTTAAAAATACAACTCAGTCCATCCTTTCTTACATGTTGTGTCTATGGTCTAGTAGTGAGATGCAGATCTCGGGATCAGAGGGTCCTAGGTTTGAGTCCCACCAGGACAATGGGAATTTTTCTGAGCAGAAAACTAACTCCATGTTGCTCCTCTCTACCAACCTGTATAAATGGTTACCATTTAGCGTTGTAAACAAATCGATGGCTTAAAGCAAAAACATAGTATGGCTCTATACATTGTATAGAGCCATACTATGTTTTTGCTCTAAGCCCTTGAAATGTGCTGAGGCTACCAGGTGGGTTGTATGTTAATAGCGGACTTGCAATTCAATGATTGGGCATTAATGTGTAAAATGGTTAAATATGCTAAGAGTAAAAACAGACAATACAATTAACTTTAACTTTTGGTGAAAAAGTCTTTGAAACTTTTTTCGTTCACCACTTTTTGGCAGTCTGCCAAGTTGTTATTTAGAACAAGATTTACTGTCCCTAGATAATTCCTAATTTTTTTCAGATGGAAAAATTATAACATTTTTGAAATATTTCTTAAAGACAGATACATGAAGGAATCAAAGACATAAAGGATGATGGCAAACCTACATTTTAAATCTTTAATGGCTTCCTGCTTGAGTAAGTTGTTAGGATGGACGACTCTTAAACTGTTGGTTCAAATTCCAGCTGTGCTGGTGGTTACACGTGTATGTCTTTGGACAAGACATTCAACAACCTTTGCCAAGAACTGGTGATATCCAGGAAGCATATGTATGAGCCAACTTCCTGTAATTTAGCAGAAAGATTGTTCAAAACAGAACAACAAGGTTCATTCTAAACAAATCATAATTAAATCTATCTAATCATCTTAATTGTATCGTACAAATAATTTACTCTCAGTATAATTGATGGATGATGTTGCTATTGAATCCTTTTCCTCACAATTCCACTTTTTTACGCTCAATAAGATAATAGCTTGGGAAAACATTGAGGAAAATGAAGAAATTGCTTCATTATCCAGAAAATTTTCTGTCCAAAAGGACAAAGATTTTTGAAATATTAAAAATTGTTGTCTGCAATTTCTTAAAAATTTGGACCAGTCTAAAATTTTGATGTACGGTAATGAGTTTAAATAAGCTTGAGCTGCAATTTTCAGTCTTGATGGCCGACAGTGTGAAGGAGGTCACATGTCAGAAGTACCTATCCCGAGTTCTGATAAAACGTTAGGGCAAGCTTCATCAAGTCCCATAACCTACGCAGGGTCAGTACAGAAACGAGGTGATTTAAACCTTGAAGAGTCGCCTTCCACCACAACAGGTAAGCCTGCGTTCACTCCAGTATCGGCACAATCGTCTCCGACCTTGACCTTGGCATCAATTACATCCACGTCCCCCGTACGACTGGAGAGCTATGCTACGATAACACAGAAAGGAAAAGGAGGACCTCAGGAAGTCGGTTTAAACCATGGCTGCTCGGGTATCTCGGAGATTGATATTATTCTGTCGGGTAGAGGTAACTCGCGCTCCTCCCTACGGGCACCATGGTTCATGTTTTCATTTTAGTTGTAACACAATAGAGCTCAAGTTAGAGGGAAAGGTTTTGATATCTAAATTCAAACTTTTGTCATTATTTTATAAACCATATGCTGCAGGTTTTCTTTTATCCATTACCAGACAATTTCTCCTTTTGATACAGCATTTGATACTTATTTTGTGATTTGAACACACTTTGATATGTCTGCAACAACTTTTGATTTGAAATTTTATCATCTGGTAATGGGTTCAATTTATCACTCGAAAATTCTTATAAATGCCATTTGCATTCTGTGTGAAAAGAAAAGAAAAAAGAGAAATGAAAGAATAAAAACTAATATTTTGATTTTTACACAACCCTCTTAGCTAGAGCTCTGAATTATCCAATCTTGTAATTGCATTCAGGTACACACTGAGCTGAAATATGCATGCTTTATTCATTGAAAGAAAGAAAAATCTTTAATCAATTCTTCTCCATCCAGCTTTCCACATTTCTTAACCCATTCCCACACAAAAAATATTTACACTGGTCCAAATTCAAAGAAATTGCAAACAATAATTGTAAGTTTGTTAATTTCAAAATATCTTTGTCATTTTGGGTAGAAATAATGCGTAAAAAGCCATTTCTTCATTTTCTACATTGTTTTCCTGAACTATAGCCTAGAAGGGTGTAAAAAGGTGGGATTGTGTGGGTATGGGTGGTTTGGGTATGGGTTAATTTGTATTCCAATGGGTTTAGCAATACAATTAATAGCTCTGAAAATTATGTTAAAATACACAAAGCATCAACAAATAATGTTTTTGTTCCTGCACAAATAGCAAATTGGTTTTGATACAGATGCTTGAAATACCTGTAGTTTTTTTGGTAGATTTTATATTTGTTTTCATTTTTGTTGAGCCTTCTTGCGATGATCAAGACTAACTTGTCACTAATGCAAGTCATGTAAATGGCTGTTAATTAGTTAGTGTGTTTGTCCGTTCAAATTCATCCAGAGCATAGCCCCTCATTTTTGTATGGATTTCAAAATAACTTGGCACAAGTATTCTCCATCATGAGTTAGTTGTGCCATTCAAAACAAATTACTCGGTACTTGGTAGTTCCAAGGTCAAGGTCTCAGTGCAAGGTCAAATGTTTAAATGAAGCTTATCAATAGCATATTGATGTGAGCATGAATTTTAAAATAACTTGGGACAATAGGTATCCATCATGAGTACATGTGTCATTTGAAACAAATCTCAGACAGCTCAAAGGTCAATATTACAGCTCTAGGTCAAATTTTCGGCAGGTTCAACATGCTGTCCCTGGATGAATTTTCTAGAGTGTACCTCATTGATATTCAATACTATTATTAACCCATTCCCACACAACAAAATTTTAGACTTGTCCAGTTTGGAAGAAGCTGCAGATAACAGTTTCAATTTGATGGAATTTTAAGTATTTCTATGCCCCGCATCAAAAGATCGGGGCATATTGTTTTACTGTTGTCTGTCTGTCCATCATTCGGTCTTTCCGTCTGTCGGTCTGTCTGTCTGTCTGTCAGCATAACTTAACCATTAAACTTAACATTGCCAATTACTACCAGCCTATTCAAGATACAATGCTCATATTTGGCATGATGATACATCACTATAATACTCATCTCCTCATGTCAAGGTCATGTGATAAGGTCAAGGTCACATACCAAGGTCACATACCAAGGTCAAACGTTTAGTCCTGTTGCGGGGTCATTGTGTTTCACAAACACATCTTGTTTTCCTTATGGATAGAAAACATTGTGGAAGATGAAGAAATTGCTTGATACAAGCAATTTCTTCATTTTCAACAATATTTTTGAAAGCTCTTTTTTGAGGAGTGAAATAGAGAGGGATTGTATAGGTAAGGTATCCACCCTATTTAAAAGAAAATCTCAAGAAAATTTGATTTTATAAGGGAAAGGGTGATCTAAACTGAAGTTATGCACCAATTCCTAAGGCATGCTTCTTTAACCCGTTAATGGCAGCATAAACCCATTTAGTGCTTCATAAGAGGAGTGTTCACAAGGTTTCCAGTATCATTTTTCCCAATAATGATAGCCATTACTATATTGCCTAGATTAGCTGAAGTTATATATCGAAGTTAAAAGCAGAACATACATATTTTTAATCATTTCAACCTCAAATAAACGTGAGTGGGGCACCAAGATGTCACAACTTAAGATTACATAATCTTACCAACAACTACAGGTAGAAAAAAATGCTTCAGTATGCTAACTATGCTTAAAATGTTCAAGTAACGTTTTGATTCAATTCACAATCCTTTGATAAAAAATTTATTAATTGTTTGAAATTTCGTCAATGCGTAGACAAAATAACTGATTCAGTTGTTTCTGATACAGTTCAATCTGAAAAATAAAGAAGAAAATATCTGTGATAAATTGAAAATCACACCCTTATCATGAAAATGCAAAGCCCCTTACCTCAGCAATTAAACCATTCCCACACAAGATAATTTAGACAGCTCCAAATTCAAGGAGGTTGCGGACGAAATTTGCAAGCCTTTGAAATTTTTTGCATTCTTTAGGATAGAAAGCAATTTCTTCATTATTCACAATGTTTTCTACCATATAGACAAAGAATTTTGAAATTTCAGCCACTAAAATTTGTTGTCTGCAACTTCTTTGAATTTGAACCAGTCTCAAATTGTGTCATGTGGTAAAGGGTTAAATTACCAATGTCTAATGATGTCAATGGCTTACCTGTTATAACATGAATGCAGCAGGATATTTCCATAACCCCATTAAAAAGAAAAAAAAATGAAATATTTATGTGTTCATAGGTACCCAAAGGGCATTAAGTACTTACACAAGAGAGTTTTTAGAAATAATCATTATTTTGTATCTGTGGTAAGAAGACCTTATACCCAGTACATTGCTGTGCCCTGGCTCATGTCTTCTTATTATTCTTGTAAAGTTTTAAATAAATTGCCTTGTTAAACTGTTTGAACAAAGCTATCGAAAAAAGTTACGGCTATCATTACAGAGTGCAAGAATCATTAAATTACATGAACAAAATAGTTCGGTAAATGGTGGTATCTATCCCAAAACTTTTTGAACACCCCTAGTAATTTAATTTACACTGCTCATCAAATTAATTACAAACAGACACCATAGTTCAAATCTATGATTTTGTTTTTGGCTCATTTGCTTCTGTTGCATGCTAAGTTAATTCTCATGGATATAAAATTTGCCCTGCAATTGAGCTGACACACTTTTAAGAATAGCTATTGTCATGCTCTCAGTTTTCACCTTGGTGTACAAATTGGTTATACCCATTACCAGACAACAAATTTAAGGCTGGTCCAAATTGAAAGAAGTTGGACACCACAATTTTAAGTTAATGAAATTTTTAATTATTATGTGTTTTGATCAGAAAACTACATAAAGTGAAGTGTGAAACTAATAAGGATCCTACTGCCTTGTACCCTTATCTTGACATAATGGAAGAATACTATAGCCATAAACTTTTA
The DNA here is from genome assembly GCA_946902895.1 of Fragum fragum. Lineage (NCBI taxonomy): Eukaryota > Metazoa > Mollusca > Bivalvia > Cardiida > Cardiidae > Fragum > Fragum fragum. The sequence goes on from OX336365.1 coordinate 15,992,748, forward strand.
TCTTACTTCTGTGTGTAGAACTTGCTTATAACCACCAGGAGGGCATAGGGTATCACTCTGAGACCTAGGTATGGACTTTTGACCACCTTACTTCACCAAGTGCCAGATGACAAAATTTAGACTGGTCCGAATTGAAAGAAGTTGCATACAAGGATTTATAATATTCTTAGACTGGAAAAAAGTGCCAAGTAGGGTAGGTAGCATTGTGAGAAAAGGAGAAACTGCCAGTTGTGAGCAATTCGTCTTATTCCCAGGAAGTTTTCTATGATGATATTGCTAGATTGTGTTCTAGTTGGTAAAGATGTATTCTTAACTTTCTGTTTGGTGGGATAAGATATGTTGTTGATGGGTGACCCAAACCTTTCAAGTATAGCTTAATTCAAGTTTCCATATAAGCAGCATGTATAATACAGTGTGCTGCCTTGATGCAATTACAAGTACATGTCCTATATCTTAATTTATTTATCATAGAGCATGCCAATTACCTCAATTACACACGTTACACACATTTAAACTATCAACATTTCTTAACCCTTGTCATGCTGGATAATACCTTTACACTTAATATATGAAGAGAGTACTTTTTGTTTTCATGGAGGTATGAATCGAAAACCTTATCACACTGTATGAATACGCAAAGCGTAAACAAAAAATATTCTCTTCATTTCTTATAATTTAATAGCATCGAGTCTAATATAGCAAAAACTTTACAAATTTTGTTACCTTTTTCTATGGGACTATCTTGTGCGTAAGCATACAAAATCGCTGCTCAAATTTTGTTCATTGAGTTATGAACAAATTTTTTTCGACCAATCAGAATGCTCGTTTTTGATAGACGAAACTTAAGATTAAGTTATTATTAAAAAACAAAGGACTGAAAGCACTGGGAGTACCTTTTGTTCAATTATCAATACATCTTTTGAAAACTAATTTCATAATCAAATCTTGCTTGAATAGGACAGGCAGGAGGTGTAGACTAAGATTAGACTGTACTTATATACCTCCTGCCAAAACTGGAATATTCCGGGTTCAGCATGACAAGGGTCTATCTTTATACCCTGACATTGACAGATCAGGGATATGTCATTTTAGCATCGTCCATCAGTCAGTTAAAAAAAATGATATAAATATAATTATCAAAGCCTATTGAAGATAAAGTGCTCATATTGGCATAATGGTAAATATTGTTGTTATGCATCTGTAGATTCCAAGGTTTAGGTTATATGACAAGGTCAAAAACTTCAGCTGAAAGTAGCCAAAAAATTAAACATTTACAAATTATTCAAGCCTATTCAAGATACAATTTTCATATTTGGCATGATGATTGATCTAATCAATATGCATCAGCAGATACCAAGGTCTAGGTCATGTGACAATGTCAAGATCAAATTTCTGAAAAAGGCTGTTATTTGGGAATGGTGTTTCCTAAACACATTTTATTGCATTTGTTCCCACATTTTTCTAAGGCCTCGTCCAAATATAGCATCTACATGTTTTTTGTAATTTCAAATTGGTTTTGATTAGTGGAATAGATGTAGAAGCATGGTGGGAGAATAAATATTGAACTAGATTTTGTGGTTGGTTTTGTTGGACTAAAGATAAATTATATCATTTATTTTATTTTTTCCTTTGTTGAGAGGAATATCTAGCAGGTAATACATAAAAATACTGTCAAATACTTTTTGTCTACTTTGTAAAATCCATTGCAAGGGGGCAAAACTTTAGGCTGGTCAAGATTGCAAAAAGTGCTTTTTAACCCATTACCAGAGGACAAAATCTTAAACTAATCCAAATTGAAAGAGTTTACAGAGAACAATTTAAAAGTGGCAGTAGTTTGATAAACAATTATCATTTATAAAGGAAATATTTTTGAAAATGAAAGGATGCTTGATGCGAGCAATTTCTGTATTTCCCATAATGCTTCCTTGAATATGAAATCTGTATGGAGATGACGTGGGAATGGGTCGATAGAAAAATGAGCCAAAAAGGATAGAAAACTTTGTTTGAAAAGGATAAACTGCTTGTTCAAACAATTTCTTCTTTTCTCACATTGTTTTCTACAGTTGTATTGATTAATGCATGAAAATGCAGAATAACATGGTAATGGGGTAGGCAACAGTTAAAGCAACTTCATCTTTTGGGTATATAATAAAACTTTCACCTAGGTATCAGCTTAAAAAGAGGGCCTATTTGGACCAAAATTTGTCACCTGGATTCATATTTTCATGGCAACTCATTGATCAATTCTGACACTTTTTGATTCCCCCCCCCCCCAAAAAAAAAGTTTTAGGAAACATTGTTGGCAATGAAGTAAATGCTTGCATCAAGCAATATCTTCATAATCAACAATGTTTTCAATCTCAAAAGACAAAATACATGTATTAAGACTTCATTAGCTTAAATTTGCCACCTACAACTTATTTGAATTAGACCAGTCTAAAATTTTGTTGTCTGGTAAAGGGTTGAGTCAAATATCTGTTTTAGGTCACATATGCTGTCGACTTATACCTTGTGTACTCTAGAGGTCATGTTTGGTCAGAATGTTTGTGTACATGAGGTCCTGGACAAAAAACTGGTCATGTGTTGTCAAAATCTAGATCACTAGGTCAAATCTTAGAAAAACCTTTTGTGCTCTGTAGAGGTCACATTTTTTTTGTCTCAATGTCTTGAAACTTGGTCAGAATGTATGTCTACATAAGACTCAGACAAGTTTTAAAATGGTCACGTGGGGCCAAAAACTAGGTCAAATCTTAGAAAACATATTATGCACTCTAGATGTCACATTTATTGCTCAAATGTCTTGATATTTGGTCAAAATGTTTGTTGAGACCTCAGATAAACTTGAAATTTGGTCATGTTTGGTCAAATGCTAGGGCGCTAGGTCAAATCTTAGAAAAACCTTGTGTGCACTCTAGAGGTCACATATTTGGCTAAAATGCCAGTATGTGTGTTTGCATGATACTTTTGACAAGTTAGAAATTGGGTTGAGTGGAGAAAATAATCAAGGTCACTAGGGCAAATCTTGGAAAAAAGGTATATGCACTCTAGAGGTCACATTTTTTACTCAAATGTCTTGATATTTGGTCAAAATGTTTGTCTGCATAAAATCTTTGAAACTTGGTTGCATTGAGTCATAAACTCAGTGACTTGGTCATCTCTTGAAAGAAACTTTTGTGTACTGTAGAGGCCCTATTTCAGCTCAAAAGTCTTGATATTTGGTCAGAATGTTTTTGTGCATGATTTCTTGGTCAAGTTCTAAATTTGGGTCATCTAGTGTCAAAAGCTAGGTCACTGTCAAATTTTAGAAAAACCTCGTGTGCACTCTCAAGACTTAGAAGTCTTGACAATTAGTCAGAATCAATGTATCTATGCAATCCTGGTCAAGTTTGCAATTGGACATTGTCCACATTATGGTCAAATATGGACACTAGGTAAGATCTGGGAAAACCTTACTTGCCATCTAGACCCAATACTTTTAGCCAAGATGTCTTGACTTTTTGTCAGAACGTGTGTAAGCATGATATCTTGGTCAAGTTAAGCATTATGTCACATTGTCTAAAAAACTAGGTCACTAGGTCAAACCTGAGAAATACCTTGTGTCAAATCTAGAGGCTAGACTTTTTACTCAAGTATCATGATACTATGTCAGAATGTTTGCCTACAAGATATCTATTTAGACATTAGTTCATATGGGGTCAAAAAATAGGTCACAAGGTCAAATCATAGAATACCCTTGTGTGCACTCTAGAGGCTACAATTTTCTCTCAAATGTTCTGAAAGTTAGTCAGAATGTTTTTCTTCATGATATCACAGTCAAGTTAAATATATTGGTTCTCATGAGGCTAAGAACTAGGTCACAAATTCAAACTTAGATATTAAATAAAATGCAACTACATATCATTTTACAGATTTTACCTTATTCAATGATCCGTCAAATACTTCTATTTAATACCTACCAGTTCTCGTTTTGCTTCTTCCGATGTAACAAGTGACCTTGAACTTAGCCATGTTTTCTTTTCCTCTAACTATTTATCAAACTAGCTAATTTCGGTGTGATAAACTTACATATTATATACCTATATGTATTTCTACTTATACATTCGACACAAATTCGCACACATCAAAAAAACCCAAACTACATCAGACAATATCAAATATGGTTCTGTACAAAGTAGCCTAAGATGACTTTATTTTCATTCTGTATGTGACTTTTTAATGCAAATAAACGTAATCAGAATAGTAAAGGAGAAAGGAAATACTTCTAGAAATACAGGTCATTTTCAATATTTCATCAAATTTATTTATTGAAAAATTATGTATATGAAATATGGATTTACGTTACAATTGAAATAAAACATCTCGTATTTGCTTCTCACTGCAGAGGAAGATTTGATATTCCACTCAACCTTCGGTCTCGTGAAATATCAAAATTTTCCCCAGCAGCTCAAAGTAAATAAAAATATGTTGTATCTCTATGGTAAATAATATTTCCTATATATCTTTCATAGCTCACCTAAGTGATATAGCAGATAATCGTTTGTTTCGGAGTAAGATCTATTTTTATTTCATTGAGTGAACAATAAAAGCTTTATTTTCATGAGTGGCGAAACCACAAGTGAAAATAAAGCTTTTGTTGTTCACTCAATGAAATATCAATCGATCTTACTTGAAAAAACAAACGATTTTTCTATTTCTTTCATGCAAAAATTAGGCAAAATGTGAAAATTTTATGACAAATTTTCTTAAAGCCCGTCATTTTGCACGTGACTGCTATGTAATGCTTATGATGAAATGACTTTTTTGGCTCTTCTTAGATAACGTCAGATAGGGTGAAATGAAATAAAGCGGGGCATATGTTTTTGATAATTTCACTGGATAGGCGGTGAGTTTATCAAATGATAATCTACCGTTATTTCTCGATAATCCACCTGAAAGCATTAAAGAAAAAGTATTTCCTATATATCTTTCATAGCTCATAGGTGATAGGGTGATCTTTATCTTTAGCCTATGTTTATGAGTAGTTAAGGTCACTATATTAACCCTTGTCATGCTGAACCCATGCAAAAACAGGAATATTCTGGGTTCAGCATGACAAGGGTTAATATGATTGTGCATCTTCAATTTTCATGACTCTGATTGATCTTAGAGTTATCTTCCCTTGAACTTTAATTTTTACTGAATTATTGTTGTCTTGAGTAATACTCCCACAATATTGCAAGCTGTCTGAACACATTACCACATGAAAAATTTTTAAACTGGTCCAATTTGAAAGATGTTGCAGATGAGAATTTCAAGTTGAGGAAATTTTAAAATGTTTGTTTCTGTGGGTAGAAAACAGCGTGGGAAATGAAGAAATTGCAAGTTGCAAGTATTTCTTCATGTAACGTTTTTCCAATTCTTTCTTGAAGGTAGTCAAAAAGCATCATTTTGTTGGAATGGGTTAAACTTTGCTTGCTTATGATCCAAAGAAGAGACTTGTAGCTTTGGTTGAAAATTGTCATGGTCTCAAATTTACTTAGTGGAAAAAAAATGCCCTACTTAACCCTTTCCCGCATAAACTTTTACACTGCTGCGATTTTAAACTTGAGAAAACATGGTGGAAAAAGAAGAAATTGCTTACAACAAGCAATTTCTCCTTTTTCCACAATATTTTCTACCACATAAGATGATTTAATTTCAAATTTCATCCCATTCTCATTGCCATCTGCAACTTGTTTCCATTTGAACCAATCTAAATTTTAACAAAAAAAGGAAAGGGTTAACCTAAATTAACAGTTTTTAGCAGTTTTTAGCAAAGAATTTGTGACTTCACCATGTAGGGTTGCATGTATTCCTGTAAGTTTTCCTGTATCATGTTATCTTTATTTCAACACTTTTACACTATACTAACAGTATATTGTACTATGTGGTAAGAACTATCATTAGCGTAGCTGTTTGGGAGAAAACTCAGGGTATTGTTACGGTCAAGTTGACGTCTGCGTCCCTGTATAAATGTGAAATTATTTTGGAATGGGTTAACCCATTTCCACATAATCCCATTTTTAAGGACCCCTAACCCTTTCCCACACAACAAAATTTGAGACTGGTCCAATTGAAAGAAGTTGCACTTGAAAATTTCTATTTGATAAAATTATAGAATTTTTTTGTCTTTTTGGGTAGGAAACATTTTGGATGATGAAGAAATTTTTGCTTGTAACACAGGGTTCAGACAGCCTGGAAAAGTCATTGAAAACAGGTGCTGTCTAGAAAAATCATGGAATTTTGATAACATTGATTTTATCATGGAAAAATCAGGGAATCTTGTCAAAAATAATGGAAAATATGAAAACTATCAGTGAATTTATCTAAGACAATGTAGAATAAAAAGAATGAAATGAAAAGTGTTTTAAAAAGAAGTATTTTGCCTTAATTAATTTTTCCACAGCTGTTATCATGAGAGGCCTAAAAAGTGGGTTTGTGTTGGAATGGGTTAAGAGAAGAGTTCAAGAAAACAAGAAGGAAAATAAAGGAATTTCTTGTCACAAGCAATTAATGTATTTTCTGCTCCCTAAACAAAGATATTAAAAAAAAATTATCAACTTGAAAGTATGCTCTGCAACTTCTTCGAATTTGACCAGTCCAAATTTTTGTTTGTGGAAACAAGTTGAATATGTCCATTTTCAGTGATAGGTCACATTTATTAATTCATTATCAGACGACAAATTGTAAGACTGTTCCAAATTGAAAGGAGTTTCAGATGATGATTTAAGGTTTATGAAATTTTACATTTTTTCACACTTTCTGGGTAGAAAACTTTGTGAAAAATGAAGAAATTTCTTGTTGCAAGCAATTTCTTTATGTTCACAAAGTTTTATAAACTGTTATTCTAGACAGACATCAAAAAGCGTCATTGTGCAGGTATAAGTTAAATGTGTTTACTCACTTTTATGAGCCTCATGAAGTATGTTACAACAAATTTGAAATTGTTTGGTACATATATATACAGATAATTTTCTAAGTTTTAATTCTAAGAAATGAAAATTTTTTTTAATAGAAAAGCACTGTACATCATGAATAAAATTTAAATATGAACTGATTTGGTATCGTTTAATTAAGAGATGAAGAAAATAATTTTTGTTTTCATGGAGGTATGAACCGAAAAAGCTAATCATACTGTATGAATACGCAAAGCCGATTCATACATTGTGTGATTCGGTTTTTCGGTTCATACCTCAATGAATACAAAAAATATTCTCTTCATTTCTTACAATTTTACAGCATCAAGCAAAAAAAAAAACCTTTACAAATTTTGATACCCTTTTGTATGGGACTTTTTTGTGCGGAAGCAAACAAAATTGCTGCGTGCTCAAAATTTTGTTAATGGAGTTATGAATATTTTTTTCGACCAATTAGAACGCCCTTTTTGATAGACGAAACTCAAGATTGAATTATTGTTAGATGTTTTATTCAGTGAGCAACTAAACAGTACCACCACAGCTTCTATAGTGACAAGGATTTGTCAATCACTGATGATATCGGAGATATTTTTCAAATGATCAACCTATATGTCTTGAAAAAATTATTCTATTTCAATTCACCTGAAAGAGATATAAGATGTAACATATGTTTGGTTGAGGTAGAGTCATGACACTACAATTAAAATGTTCCAAAGATAGATTCGTGACAAAGAGCTATCAATCTTGGATCTTTTATTTGCCCACTTATTCACAATGAGTCTTTTTTAACTCATTCCCACACAATGACGCTTTTTGACTCCCCCTCATGTAATCCCCAGGAAGCAAATATAAATGGATTAAATGATTCCCACACTGTGATATTTTAGACCGTCCAAATTGAAAGAATTTGCAAATGGCAATTCAAAATTGTTGAAAATTTTAAAAATTTTGTTTCTCTTGGTTGAAAACAATGTGGAAAATGAAGAAATTGCTTGATACAAGCAATTTCTTCATTTTCTACATTGTTTCCAGAACTATTTTCCCGAGGGGTTGTTAAAAGGAGGGATTGCGTTGGAATGGGTTATTCTAAGTTTTAAGAACTTACCCTTCCTTAGATGTGAAAAAGATGTGTTCAAACATACAAAATCAGATTAATTGACTTTTAATTTCAATGTTAGATCAATTCATTTTTCATCTATGAACAAGTTTGTCACTCAGAGAAATTAATAACTCAAAAACAATGAAATAAACATAAATGCCCTCAAAATGCCAAGTTAATGTTTACAGAAATACATTACAAGCATTTTATTGTGTAGATAGATCAAATTATTTTCTTTGGATTATTCAGATTCCCAGCCTTTCCAGGAGTTTGAGCAGGGAGCCATAGGTGCAGAGCTAGGTGCAGGTGCTGGATTAAACGCTTTACGATTGGATGATGATCATGAGTTTCCACCAATGACACACAAGGTAGACTAGAACAGGGAAAAGTGTGTACAAGGACCAAGTCTAAAGTACCCCCTCCCTCAGTGAGGACGTTTTTGTCAAAGTGTATTTTTTACGTCAAAGCTGATATTTATGTCAAATCAGACATTTTCTCTTTTAGTCATACAAAAAGTATTCATTCTACTCTCAAACAACCATCATTTACCAGTTTTAACCCTTGTCATGCTGAACCCGTAATATTCTTGTTTTGACAGGAGGTTGAGACAAAGATCAGCCTGCACATATGTGCAGTCTTAAATGTAGTCTTTAAATTCTTAAATTCAATTTGAAATGTTCTTTTTTTCCATTTGGACCACTCTAAAGTTTTCTTGTCCGGTAATGGGGGATAGATCCAAAAGACACATTACAGGTAAAGACACATAATAATGTGCAGTCTGATCAAACTCTTTCCCTCTTTATTTCATAGATAGACATTGACCCAAATATTCTTTTGACAATCAGTGGATATTTTAAATTCATTGTCGGATTATCCAAGCAATTCATTGTATCTGCTAAACCCATTCCCAATCAAGAAATTTTTTAGACTGGTCCAAATTGAAAGAAGCTGCAAATGGCAATTTAAAATGTTTTTGTAATGGGTTATAAAAGTGGTTGTATGGGAATAGAGTAATATCCCTGTAATCTTTAAAAATATTTCATTATTTTTTCCTTTCATCTCCTATTAAAATAGAAATGATAATATAAAAAAAAACCCAAAACATTATTCATTTTCAATATTTCATATTACCCACAACTTAATAGAGCTGCCTTGTTGTATTTTAAACCTTTTCAGGAAATCATTGCATTGTCATTAAGATATTTGTTGCCTTGCTTCTGTTGCACAGCTGAACTTGTTGTGGTCTTTGGTCTTTTTTAACCCATTCCCACACACGTTTTTGGACTCCCCTCAAGAAAAACAAGTGGGAAAACATTGTGTAAAATGAAGAAATTGCTTGTAACAAGCAATTTCTTCATTTTACACAATGTTTTTACCCCAAAAGCTGAAAAAAATCTAAAATTTCATAAACTTTAAATTGTCGCCTGCAACTTCTTTCAATTTGGAACAGTCTGAAATTTTGACGTTTGGTAATGCGTTAAAACAGTCTTTCCACAATGTTTTCTACCTTGAAAGGTGAAAAAATAAAAAATTTCATAACCTTTAAATCAATGTCTGCAACATCTATAATTTTGGACCAGTCTAAAATTTTGTCGTCTCGTAATTGGTTAATTGTAAGTTAACAAAGATTTTTTTATAGACTAGTCTAACCTAAGAGAGATTGCAGATGACCATGCGATTGTTTGTATGTGTGAAAAAAATAGGAGAAAAATATCAAAGAAGTTGGAAGAGGTGCAAGTTACATAATTGTTTCCTTTCTATTTCCTACCCAAGATAAATGAAGCAGTTTAATTTTGTGAAAGGGTTGAATTTGTAGAAGAATTTCATGTTTTAACTACATGTCATTGTGAATTTGTTGAATTATGGTTTCTTGTTTTTGCTGTATTATCATTTGCATTTCCATTTTGTGAGCAATGTAAATAATGCAATGTTATTTTATTCTCCATGAAAAAAAAGTGAAAATAAACTTACTCATATTAGTATTGATTGTTCATTTCCCTGAAATGGTGCCGATATTAACCCATTCCCAAATGATCTTTTTTACACTAAAAGAGGTTGAAGAGGACAAAGCAAAGATTTGAATTAAAAAATAAGGGCCATATGAGGTAGAAAAGATTGTGAGTAAATGAGAAATTGTTTGTCACAAGTAATTTTTAATGTCGCTAAACTTCAGTTTAGCTGATATTATTGCAGTCGTGAGGGTTAATGGTGACGGTGTTAAGGGTGTTAGTAGTTAGTTTGCCTGACTCTTTAGATCTAGATAACAAAGTGTGATACCAATCTAACTCTGTTATTCCTCTTCTTGTAAGAACTCTTTGGTATTGTCTTTTTGAGGCCTATTCTGAGCTTCCTAAGAGTACTAACAACATAGGGTTTGATTAATCACAAGAGAAATTTACATTTCAAAATAGAAATCACTCTCTTTACCTGGAGCTGGAACTACTTTATTGTGGTATGTGTTCTTTGTGTAAGGGCCAGTCCCAATAACTCAGCTATTTAGACTAAAAAAATAGTTCTCTTATTTTCAATTCCTTTCATTTAATATCTGGTTGGTTTAGTGTCTGAAATTGTTTCCATATAAATTATAGCAGGGTTTTCCCTCGACTTTCAAAACTGGGGGTCATTTTATCCTACTATGACCCCTTTCAAAGGAGATAAAGAAGGCTGCTAAGAATTTTTGGGGGTCATTCCTAAAAAATGAGGGTCCAAATCCAAAGAAACAGAGGGTCATGGAAAACACTGATTATAGTCTTTGAATTAATGATTGCAACAATAAAAAATACATGTTATAGTCTTGATTATTTCTGTTCAATGCTTTTCAAGTGTAGTAATTTTGTATAGCAACCATTTCCAAACACATTCTATGGTCAAAGGGAGATAAGTAAAAAATCCCTCTTCCTGTCTAATTTGAGTCAGCCTTTCTAATCAATAACCTGCTTAATCCTTTTCTTTCCAAATTTTGGGTTTTTTTTTTATAAATCTTGAAAATAGTGTGGAAAAAGAAGGAACTATATTTCATTATATGCTTAAACTTAGAAGTTTATGTTACCCTCCCTGATGGCTGGATAATAGTAAACGTAAGTGGGATGAGCAGCTGGAGGCTCAAATTGATGTTGCAGTAGTACTAGTGTGAGAAATACCACCAACCCACAGTTAGGTGCTCAAGCTGCCGAGATTTGACTGAAATACTGTTAAAAGTGGTATTAAACCCCCTGCAATTAATCAATTTTATACCTCAGTCAAAAACTTGACAATCATTTTAATGAAATAAATGTCATATATTGGTTATTCAGAATTAAAATTACTTATTCAAACAGTGTTTGATAGACATATTATCTGATTAACAAGTAAATTTCAACCTGAAATTTTAAGTTCAACTCAAAAAAAAAAAGAAAAACAACAATAAGAACTCAACATAACAGGAATAGCTGATATTTCTGATACAAGATAAAGATTCAATTTCTTTATGACATAAAGAACGTATGAAGTTGAGACTTACCTCGTCATATCCGGAAGTTCAAGATTTTCAATTTCGAGATAATTAGTGTCGACTAATCGTACATTATAAAAGATCTGTGATACTTTTGTTTAACTTCTAACTTCTCTGCCTAAAACTGAGAATGTTACTTAGTGATATTTTAGATTCATTTCTCAATGAGTAATGAAATCATAAACCCATCTGGAACTTGGCGACATTCAGGACCTTCAGTTCTTTGATTTTTTCTCACAATGATTGTGTTAAAATGAGTTAAATATTACCTAGCAAACATAAAACACCCATGGGGGGGGAAGGTTGGTATCAATAAAAATGTTTGAGAAAGAGATATGACCCAGCAGAGGTGAACTGGGGACACTGTTTAAAGCCAACAAACTTTTGTCATGGCGCAGGGTCTGTTGTGCATGGATCCGTCCATGTGGGCGTACTTAAACATAACCCCTTCCCACACAATGACATCTTTAGACACCCCTTTAGGAAAAAGCCCTGAAAAACATTGTGGAAAATGAGGACATTGCTTGTTACAAGTAATTTCTTCATTATTCACTATGTTTTCTACCCCAAAAGTAAAGATTTTTAGGATTTCATGAACTTTTAATTGCCGTCTGCAGCTCCTTTAAAAAACCAGTCTAGAATTTTGTTGTCTGGTAAAATGGGTTTAGTAAAATTCACTTCAGAAACTATCTGCTGGATTTCACATGAATGATCGTTGGTCATCCCTTTTTCAGAATCATTCAAGAAATTTATCAGCTGAAAAACATATCTTTCATTGGCGAGATAATCTATGTTATATAGTGAAAACTTTGAAAATCTGATGAGAAACTGTGTGCTGGATATCAACTTAAACTCAAATCTATGATCCTTAAAATACCCTCCATAAGATTTCTTCAGTTAAGAAACGAAGAGAAATTTTTAGTTTTCATTTAGACATGAACTTAATTACGCTGTATGAATACACAAACCAAATATGCAAAGCGGATTAACCCATTCCCACTCAATCCCTCCTTTTTACGCTCCTTAACGAAAAAGCTTTGGAAAACATTGTGGAAAATGAAGAAATTGCTTGGATCAAGCAATTTCTTCACTATCCACAATGTTTTCTATCAAAAAAGACGAAAAAAAAAAATAAAAAAATCCATCAACTTGAAACTCGTCTGCAGCTTCTTTCAATTTGGACCAGTCTAAAATTTTGCTGTGTTGTAATGGGTTAATACATTAGTGTGATAAAGGTTTTAGGTTTACACCTAAATGGAAACAAAAAAATATTCTCTTCATTTATTATAATTCAATGCCACCAAGCACAATTAAGCAAATATTTTACCTGTTATGAGAAAATGTCTATGAATGTATTTTGTGCGCAAGCATACAAAATACCAGTGTGATCAAACTTATGTTCTTGGAAGTATGAAAAGAAAAAAAAAATCAGCCAATCAAAATGTTTGAATCTTGAAAGACAAAACTAAAATTAAATGATTAATTTTGGTTGAATGGAAAACACGAACAATCATTTGCAGAATACAACCTAAATTTACAAGAAAGATACTGATGTGATACTATACCAGATTACTTCCAGTTTGATTGCCTTGAAACATCATTTTAATCCCATTACCACACAATGACATTTTCTGACGCCCCCTAGAATAATGATCATGGTGAGGGGAAAAGGAGAAACTGCTTGAACAGTTTTTTCTAACCCTATTTGGCACTTATTTCCAATTTTAGAAGAATTTGAAATATCGTCTGCAACATCTTTCAGTCTAAATTTTTTTCGTCTGGTTATATGTTATGGACTGGACCATTTTCAATATAATGCATATTCATGTAGGTAAAATGCCGAAAATTTTCTTAGAAATTATTGGTTTTGTTTCAACCAAATGTCAAGGGAATGACTCTTTAGTGACCTTTTACCTTATTGATTCGAGGAATTTTGACGAGATGAAACAAATGCTTTTACGGATGTGGTTACGACGTTTAGGTCAGCAACCAACCATTTTACTTTTTATGCTGCCCAAAGGGCGAGCATGTAGCCACCGCTGCTTCTATGCGTCTGTCCTTCTGTATTCCGTCAACCCTTGGCCAAATTGAATGGAACTTCACATGTGAATGCCTAATGATAATTGTACCAACGCACATTTCACGAGTTTTAGATAGCTCCGAGGTCAAGGTAACAGTTAAAGGTCAAAGGTTAAAATTTACCTTATCCACAGCATAGCCCCTTCGATTATGGATGGATTTTGAAATATCTTTACACAATTGTTCTCAGTCATGAGAAGATATGCAACCTGAAACAAATCTTCAGATAGCTCTAAGGTCAAGGTCACAGCTCAAGGTCAAACAGTGAAATTAAGCGTGTTCAGAGCATAACTCCTTTAAATTTAAATAGATTTCAAAATAACTTTACTCAATTGTTCTCTATCATGAGTAGATGTGCCATTTGAAAAAGTTATACATATAGTACCAAGGTCAAGGTCGAAGCTAAAATTAAGCATGTCCAGAGCATAGCTCCTTCAATTATAGATGAATTACAATGTGACTTGTCAAAATTTTTCTCAGTCATGAGTAGATGTGCAATTTGAAAAAAAAAAATCAGATAGTTGTAAGGTCAAGGTCACATCTGAAAGTCAAACATTAGAATTAAGCATGGTTGGAAGATAGCTCCTATAAATATGGATTGATTTCGAAATAACTTTGCACAATTGTTCTCTATCGTGTGCCATTTGGAACAAATTTTAAAGTCACGGCCCAAGGATGTACGTTGAAATGTAGCATATCTTGAATAAGGCGAGCATATGCCCGCATCTGCGTCTTTCGGTCTGTCCGAACTATTTCCCCTGTTTATTTTAATCTTTGCGACAGGTCAATATTCGGGTAGCATGATCCGTCTCTGACGACACTTGTTTGGTATGTGGTTCTGGCTATAAATTCTGCAAAGTAACGACCTTTGATATCGAAGTGGAAATACCTTTTTGAGTCCGTAGGCGTGGACAGGGTAGTCAGTGGGTGGAGTCAGTGGGCGGAGCAAGCAGAGTCAGTAGGCGTGGACAGGGGAGTCAGTTGGTGGAGCAAGCGGAGTCAGTTGGTGGGGCAAGCGGAGTCAGTTGGTGGGGCAAGCGGAGTCAGTAGGCATGGACAGGAGAGTCTGGGCGGAGCAAGTAGAGTCAGTGGGCGGAGCAAGCAGAGTCAGCTGGGGGGGGGGGGCAGCGATCCGTCAACTGTTAATTTCACTGGCTGAAGGCTAGTGGACTAATGTCATGGCAATTTGTCCACCTGTGCGTCCATATATGGTTGTAACCTGTTTTCTTCGAAAATCTCCTCAGCATTCATTTACTGAAATTTAATCAAATTTCACAGAAGTGTTTCTTGGGTAAATGTTTTAAAACCATGGGTCCAATTTTTTCCCTAGAATATTTGTCAAATAATTCGTGCAACGAGCTTAAGTAAATTGTTTGCATGTAAGAGCGAGGTAATTAATTTCTTTTAAAAAAAACTTTTCTATTTAACCAGTTTACAGACGACACCATTTTAGACGCGTCGAAATTGTAGACGGCACCTCGAAGTTCATTTAACCCTTTCCTGTTTTTCAAAATTTTCGACACGTCCGAATTCAAAGGTTTTAAAACAATTTAAACTGGATTTTATTGGGAAAATAATTATTCTGAATGGTAGAAAAAATGTGAAAAAGAAGAAATTAATTGTTACAAGCATTTTTTTCCACATTGTTTTTTGAGGTTTGAAAAAAAACCAGGGACATAAAAACAGGGGATTAAACAGGAAAAGGTTAAAAAGATAACTGTTAAATAGAATAGGAAACGTGAGAAATGAAAGCTCGTTACAAGGAGTATCTCTTTTCCAACAATTTTTCCATAATACATTTCTGGATAAGAGTAAAATGTGAGATTGTGTAGTTTTGTCTTGAATCGACGAATTCAGGCCAGTGGAGCGATGGAGGCGCTCAAGCGCCTTTAGTTTTTAGCTAGCAAAGCGTCAGCTTTGATAGCTTAAGTTAACAGACAAATTTTGAGGTCGCCTCAAAGTTCAATGAGTGCAAACTGTCACTGGACACTTAACCACTAAATCTGTTAAATACCTGCGCCATATAAAATAATTCTTGTGTATTTTGGGAATATTGCAAACTCTATTCAAATTGTAGAAAACTCTGTCAAAAGCATGCTGTTTAACCCATTCCCACTCAATTCCGCGTTTTAAGCATCTAAAAAAAAAAGCTTTGGAAAACATTGTGCACAATGAAGAAATTGCTTGTAACAAGCAATTTCTTCAATGTCCACAATGTTTTCTACCCAACAAGGGAAATATTTTCTTAATTCAACCATGCTTTGCTAGCTTACAGTACTTTCAGTACTTTGATTGATCGACACCGACGTGAATATCCTGGCCCTTTTCCCATTCTCTGTCGTAGTGTAACAGTTTGTAAACACTCGTTGGAAGAAATTCTCACTACAGACGGAAAACAAATAAATGTATAACAGCCGTAGATTGGTCGTGAAAGCATTCCCTCCTTGATAGTGTGAAAATCCTTATTTTCACCAAGACTTGTTTCTAAACCGTTTATTTCAATTATACTTCAAGAAATACATGTTTATTCATCTAATTGAGTGGACAAAAACTAAGCAAAACTTTGAATGGGAAGTTCGTCATTGAGATACCACCTAAGTGATTTGGAGTACATGTTTCATGATTTATTGTTTCGGGTTTTACGTCCAATCAAAATAATGTACTGGCGCCTTTTAAGACTCTAAATATATAAATCCATTGTCAGATCACGTGGTTTTTGACTGGTCCAATTTCAAAGATGTTGCAGACGACAAATTTTAATTGATGATCTTTTCAATTTTTCCGGAAGAAACGTTATGGATAAATAAGAAATTGCTTGTAACAAGCAAAACTTTTTTTTTTCGTGGTCATCGCCAACAAACATAGACTGGTCTTTGCCAACAAACATAGACAACATAATCTTAGACCTGTCCAAAATGTCAGCCCCTTTAGCTCAGTTGGTAGAGCACTCGACTCCATACCTCCAGATCACCGGTTCGATCCCCGGGCTGACAAACCAACAAACTAATTGTCTTTCGGATGAGACGTTAAACCGAGGCCCCGTGTGACGGCGCTCTCCATTGAGCACGTTAAAGAATCAGGCGGAGCTCTCAGTAGTTTCGTCCTGTATCCTTGCACTATCCCCGAAACAACTAACCGTATTCTGGGGTCATCGCTCATATGGGCATGTGCTACGGTAGCGACGATAAATAAACGGAAACTAAATTACCACTAGGGTCGCGGCCTTGCATTCTCAAGGACAGAAAGGGTCGTCGCTCATGTGGGCACGTGCTACGGTAGCGACGATAAATAAACGGAAGCCAAATTACCGCTAAGGTCGCCGCCTTGCATTGTCAAGGACAGAAAGCTAGTTCCATATTTTCCCCAGCACGGCCAATACAAACTTCAGATTGTTCTACTAGCCGCCATTTAATACCATAATCGTGATGCTATAAACCATCATAGAAGCCTTTAAGCCCCCACAAATAACCGTAGATTGTTTACTCGAAGTTCTTTGATGTTCAATAGACACAGGTTGTTAATTTCACAGGAAATCGCCGACTTTGAGTCATGCGCATAACACCCATTCCCACATTACAAAATTTTAGACTGATGCATGTTTGAATATATATATATTGTGGACGAAAATTTTCAGATGATGAAATTTGGAAAAAAAAACCAAAAAAACAAACACGTTTTTTGGGGGTCGATAACATTGTGGATAATGAAGAAATTGCTTGTAACAACCAATTTCTTCATTTTCCACAATATTTTCAAAACTGCTTTCTTGTGGGGCGTGATAAGGCGGGATTTTATTCGAATGGGTTTAACAGTACATTGCGTATTTATATTAAATGATACATACGTTCATACGAAAATTACATTAATGTTGATCACGTAAAATCATTTCATTCACATTCAGTCATCCACTTTCGAAATACTTATTTAGTACGACTGGATTTATTAAGAGATGGAGAGTTTATTGATTGAATTGGGTTTGTCGCCAATTTTAAACAGTATTTCAGTCGTATCGCGTAGACTGGAGCACCTAACAATATTTCTGGTATTTCTCACACCAGTACTACCACTTCATCCTTTCCTAGTCTCCAGCTGCTATCCAACCTTGGTTTACGATTATCCATACATTGGTGAGAGACAAATGTCGGAAAGGATATGTGCCGCTGCTGGGGATATATTTTCTGCAGATGCAAATCTTATTTGTATAGGGAAAAGAACTGTACAACATCAACAAAGGAAAGAAAATAAAAGAAAAAAATGTTCATAGAAAATTCTTCGGGTGGTGAAAATAATTTAGAATTAAATAATTTGCGGGTGTAAATCTTTGCGGTATGGTGAAAGAACAGTAGCACAACAACAACAACAAATTACAAGAAATACTCATCATTTTTTTCGGCTGAACTAAGACATGATAAAAATTGTCCTCGCAGTAAACGCGGAACAGACCATTTTTGTTACCTGCTGTCGCAGCCTATAAATCTAAACAATGTTTGACTAACAGTAAATAATATCTTCATGGCTTATTTTCATAAGTTTATAATCATACCCTATACAGGTATAAATTCATTTATTTAAGAGATGAAGAGAAAAGTTTTTTTGTTTTCGTGGAGGTAGGAACCGAAAAAACTAATCACAAAGTGTGAATACGTGAATCGTGATAAGGTTTTTCGATTCATACCTCCATGAAAACAAGAAATATTCTCTTCATTTCTTATGATCTAATGGCATCGAGCGAAAAAAAAGAAAGAAAAAGGATCGCTTAACACATTTTGATACCTTTTTGTATGGGACTATTTGTACGGAAGCATACAAAATCGCTGCGTGCTTAAATTTTGTTCATTGAGGTATGATTAATTTTTTCCACCAATCAGAAAGCCCGTTTTTGATAGATGAAACTAAAAATTAAATTATTGCTTTGTATACTTTATTTCGTGACCCTTCAAGCGAGAAGGAACCTCCCCGAGGGTAGGGGTAGGGGATCGTGGTGGATGGGGGTCGTGAAACAAATATTTAGAAAAGAAAAAGGATCTAGCAGAGGTCAGCTTGAGACATCTTAGAAATAATATAAAGCTATGATAAGGTAGAATGACTAGTTTTTTTCTGAAGTGGGCATTTTTACATTCGATATTCATACAGTGTGATTAGTTTTTTTGGTTCATACCTCCACGAAAACAAAAAAATATTCTCTTCATCTCTTAATTTAAAAAAAACCAACAAACAAACAAACATATTTTTTGTGTTATCTAGGCAGGTTTTCCTGGATGTAATCGATATGAAATCGTCTTCCAGCCTCCATTGGTGATAGTTTTTCCTTCTTCGAATGTGCCAAATCAGAGATGAAGAAGGGTGGAAACACATACAAGACAGGGTAAAATAGCGACCATGAATTAAATGTTATAAGCAGTTAGTCCTTAAAAATCGGTCTTTATGAAAACGAGGACCAATAAAATTACATGTATAGTAAATTTTGTATTAGTCTACTACCGAAGGAAAATGGTCGTTTGATATTTTTTAACCCTTTCCTGTTCAATCCCTGGTTTAGCGTCACTGTGATTTTATAATGAAGAAAATTTGTAGAAAAGGGAGAAATTGCTTGTAACAAGCAAGCATTTTCCCCCCAATATTTTCTACACTACTGAATGTTTATTTTTCAAATAAAATCCACTTTTAATTATCGTTTTCAAAACCTTTGACTTTGGAGAGCCTGTCTAATTTTTTGTCAAATCAGGAAAGCGTTAAAGACGTATGGTAGCATGGCCTTCCCTGCTTTTAGAATGACAAAGCGCTCTGCAATGCGTTTCAAAGTGTTGTCCCGATTCGATCGTACTTTTTTGCCAAAAGCGAATTTCAAGAGGAAAACGCTCGTGTTTTGACATTCAAATGCCTGCCAAGATGACTGACCATTAAAAGCTCATACAAATATTTTCATCCAAAGGAATAATGAAATCTTCGTTAAAATTGTTTATAAATTCCTCTATAAATAATTTCAGAATAGGTCAAAAGCCGGCTTTGAAAAGCTTTGCCGAAGAGAAAACAAAGATAAATTTCAAAATCACTTTATGTTGCCAATGTAAAATAATTCAATTCTTAGTTTCGTCTTTCAAAAACCAGCGTTCTGATTGGTCGAAAAAAATTATTCATAACTCCATGACAAAGTTTTGAGCACGTAGCGATTTTGTATGCTTCCGCACAAAATAGTTCAATACAAAAAGATATCAAAATTTGTAAAGCTTTTGTTGTTTTTCCGCTCGATGCTATTAAATCATAGGAAATAGGAAATAGCTTCGCGTATTCATACAGTGTGATTAGTTCTTTCGGTTCATACCTCCATGAAAACAAAAAAAAATATTCTCTTCATCTCTTAAATAATTTTGAAATGTATTTGCGTTGTATGTTCGGACAAAGATTTTCATATTTGGCTTGTGACCTTTTCCGAATTTAATGGTAGAGGCGAGTGTAAACAATTGTAACAACGATTTCAGGATTCCGTTTGGTGAAAAATTCTGTCCCTACGAGAGTCATGGAGCCTCATAAACCCCTGTTATGCTGAATAGATTTTCGAAAAAGATTTCCTATCAATTCAAAGAGTTGAAAGCGCTCGAAACTCTTTTTCGGGTCAATAAGTCTTTTGAACGTTAATTTCATTAAACTTTTTTTGCTTTTTCTCCTGCCAATATAGGACTATTTCGGGATCAGCATGAGAAGAGTTAAAACCCCATGTTATTGGTTCTCATTAAAAAATCTCATTGAGACGATAAAGATGGGGACCAACAACACAGGATTAGGATACAAAGGCATTGTTTGTGATAGATACTTATCTTACAGAGAGCTTTTGTAATTTTGGAAAGGGTCGTTTAGTCATGGTCGCTTCGGTCGAATGGTCGCTTCATAGAGATGGGTGTTTTGAGCTAGATTGATTGTACACCTCGGTCATGGGTACTTATCAAATTTTCACATTTTCTGAATGCCATTTCACATTTTTTTAACCCCACAGAAGGCATCGTATGACCTCAAGGATAGCCAAGGTAATAAATCTTTTTGGCGAAACCCTTTAATAATATAGAAACAAAGACGAAATTCCCTTTTTCTGTTAAGATAAGATGAAAACTGTGCGTTGATCGCCACTAGTCTTGGCTAATATATTGGAATGATGGCATATAGATGATTTCAATTAAATTATGCGGGCTATCTGAAAGAACATTACCGGTTGACGCTTGTTTAAATGCTGCTTTGAAGACATTATAGATCGATTTGGATAGTTGAAAAAAAAGTCAAGTCTTTACATTGAAGTAAATAATGAACACACCCTAAACAAACAAACAAGCAAACAAACAAAACCAAAACCATAAACCAATGATACAATTACTCATATTTTCATTAGCATCTTTTTTCGTCTTTATTTTTTTTTTTATTTTTCATTAGAATTTCAAGTCATTTTTCTTCGTACTTTATATCAAAGAGATTTTTAGACAAAACATATATTAAGTTCAGTAAGTAATCAAAATCACCAAATACCTTTGTATCTTAAGAATCTGTCGTCGATGAGCGACCATAATATCGTAAATACAGCTGTTTTACGCTATTTTGGTACCCCAACGAAGACTTTTTACGAAGTACTGAAGATGTACCGAATAGGCAGGTATGAAATCCGACAAGAAACCGAGCTACATTTAAATGTCTTAGACCGACAAGGCTATCGGTAGGTCAAATTGCCAATTGACAGCCCCTGTGATAAATATTAATGATGTTCAAACACTGCAAAAACGCCCATAAATCAGAAATAACCGGCTACTGATAACGGATTAAACAAAGAAGTGATTGACGGAAGGCTTGACGAGAAATTAAAAACCAATAAAGCAGATAATATGTAAATGCTTGGAATTTAGTATTCGGGACTTTTTCGTCAATCATTGTTTCAGTGTCGTTTTTGGTGAATTTGAATCTAATTATGCTTTGTCACTATCTACATTTGGAATTAACAATCGTCTAGATATGCTTTATGTGAAAATGATAGAAAGATCGTGTCGCAAATTTTTGAAGCATTTTATTAACAACTTTGAAGCACAAAATTATTATATGGCAATTGCATATAAAGCTTGCTAGGAACAAATTCATCTTTCTGTATATATTTTTTTCTTTTTGTATAAAAAGACGGAGATAAGTTGGAATTCAGTCAAATAATCTAACACAAACTAAGATTATGATATAAGTGCCTCATTAAAATTTGGAATACTCTGTCTAGAGAAGTACATGTAAGAACTTTAATGAGCTTTTAGTGGGCTTTCCAAATTAGCCATCAAATATAGACTACAAGATTATGTTACAAAAGAATATACTTGTATTTATACATAAACTAGCTACAGAAAAGGATAAAATGGATACAGAATTTGCGGTTCAAGAGTTTTGAAAATAATTGAGATGTCAACATCCGGGTGCCAGCCGGCCAGACAGGATTACGATTTCAGCCAGATTCCTTACCCTGGTACCCTCAAGATGTTTCCACAATGGGAACTTTGGGTCAAGGTGACTCTGTGTGTGATTCTAGAACTTATTTCTCTTGTTGGAAACATTCTGGTGATCACTATAGTGATCAAGTTCAAGCGCATGAGGACAACCACCAACTACTACCTTGTCAACCTGGCTGTCTCTGACCTGCTCGTGGCCGTCATGCCTGTCTGGATACACGTGGTCGCAAGTCTGAACGAGTTCTGGGTTTTTGGATCTTTTCTTTGTAAATTCAACCCATTTTTACAGAGTAAGTATCGCTTAAACTGTCATTAAATCGACAAAAGCCTTAGTCTTCACGAAATCCATTGTTTCAACATATAAGTAGATGGGTTTTGACGGGCAAAACTGTGATACATAACGGCGTTGGGCGTGCAAAATGTCGTAACTACAGCTTGAATAAAGCTGTAGTTACGATAATTTGCTCGCCTAACGAAGAGAAGATACAGTCTATTCAATGTCATTATTATATTTATTTCTAATAAGTTTCTGTTAACACTAAGATAACCTATCCGTCATTTGTAATAAGTTTTTCAACCTTTTCCATATTTTGATGCATAAACTGCATGATTACAATGATGTAGAGAATATTTTTTTTATTTTCCTTGAGGTGTGAAATGAAAAACCTTATCATAATGGAAAAGTAGAGAAGCGCATTCGTAAATAGGTGCGATTAACTTTTCATTTCATACTCAAATGAAAAAAATCTTCTTTTCTTTTGATTAAATATGAAAAACGTCTAAATCCAAAATGATAACCTGTAGGGAGGTAGTTTTTTTTAAATGAAACTTCTTTCTGCGAAATTAAACTAAACATCTTCATTTTCATTATTTTATTCATTCGACCGTAGTAATTATGTGGAAACAATTAAATTGGACACAAGCAAGTTAATAAGAATAATTGGGAGAACTATAAAAAATAATTGCCTTGATAAACTTTGATAACTTACCTATATATCCAGAAAATTAGAATATCTCTCACTTGTGCTTTAATCTTCATCCTATTTAGACGAACACCGAAAAATCGGAAATTTTAAAGATGGCTTACGAAAACATGGAACACTTTCACAAAGTATCAGAAATAATTGAGCGTGTAATACGTGACAGTAATTATAACCAGATGCCGGACAGATATATTGGACACCTGTCCGTGCAAGTGACTGCCGCTGTGTTAGACCACTTTAAATCGAAGGATATTACCGGTGACGATGACGACGACGATTGCGTCCTCGTCAACACGGAAACCGATGAGGACGACGATGACTGTGTGGTCGTTCGTGTGGAGCAGCCACATGCCACAATCGAGATTCAGGAATTTTGATAGACGAAACTAAGATTAAGATATAAAAGAATAAAAGATCTGTCACCCAGGAAAATCTGCCTAATTGACGTTATTTTATGACGCTTAAAAGTTCTAATGCTTCAAAGACGTCGCAACTGTCTGATTATTATCAAGAAAATAGCATTGAAAGACATTGTGGAAAACGAAGCAATTGCTTGCTTGTAAAGGCGACTTCTTTTACGCATTGCTTTCTACCCAAAAATACAGATTAAAAAAATCATCTTCTAAATATATGTCTGCAACTTCTTCAAATTTGGACCAGTCTAAAATTTTGTAGTCTGGTAATAGGTTATAGGTTAATGTGTGTGTGTGTGTATTTCCGTTTATTTATCGTCGCTACCGTAGCACATGCCCATATGAGCGACGCCCCCAGAAGACGGTTAGTTGTTACGGGGGGGGGGGGTTACAAGGATACAGGACGAAACTGCTGAGAGCTCCGCCTAGTGGATAGCACCGTCACACGGGGCCTCGATTTAACGTCTCATCCGAAAGACAATTAGTTTGTAAGTTGATATGGTCAGCCCAGGGCTCGAATCCGTGATCTTGAGGTTTGAAGTCAAGTGCTCCACCAACTGAGCTAATTGGGCAGACAATATGGGTTAATGCAGTTAACGAGTTAATGTAGTTAATGAGTTAGTTCTAAGCTCAGCCCACTTGAGCTACGGAAGTGCTCAGGATGAGGTAATTTGATTACCCTCTGTCCAGCGTGCCTCGTGTATCGTCCGTGGTATTACAACAATTCTAAAACAATTCTAAAACATTTACTCCAGGCTAATTTCAATCAAATAAAAAAAAAAAAAAAAAAAAAAAAACGATGCCCATTACAAATTGCTTAAAAATTGAAATACGTTGAAAACTTTGGTTGTCATGGCAACAAAACAGAAATTCAATATAATCTCCTCCTGACTCAGATGGCGTAGAGCCTTGATATCTTACATGAAGCATTAGTACATTGACCTCTTTCAGAATTTCTAAAATCATTATCCTCCGGCCCCAGGGGCTTATATAAAAATACAGAAGGATTTTTGAAACGACATCCCCTCCCAAACAACCGGGCCAATTTAAACCAAATTTGGCAGAATTGTTCCCTAGGTGGTGCCCTTTCTGGAAAGTGAAATTCGTTTAAAACTCTGGTTGTCATGGCAACAGAGCTGTAATTTAAAAAAAAATCTTTAAAAACAATCTCTTTCTGACCCAGAAGGCGAAGATCCTTGATATTTTGCATGGAGCATCAATACATTGACCTCTTTCAGAATTGCTAATATCATTTTCCTTGTCCCGTTGGGCGGAGCCCCGGAGGGGGTTATATAGAAATAAGGAAGGTGTTTTATAACTTCATTTCCTCTTAAACTACTGGGCCAATTTTAACCAAAGAATTGAAATCCGTTGAAAGCTCTGGTTGTCATAACAACAAGAGTAAAATTAGAGCGATAGGGCCCATAAAGAAATAAAAAGGGCAACTCTTCCATAACTATATTTCCAATTTCAACCGAATTTCGCTGAAATGTTCTTTACGTTGTCCCCCTTTAAACATTACTTAAATATATGTTATCTGCTGAAAGGATTGGTTGCCATGACAACATAAGTTGATCTAAGTTACATTTTTAAAGGTCATCTCCAGACCCATTTAGTATCAGGCCTTGAAGAAAAAGAGCTCATTTCAGGTGAGCGCTAGGGCTACTGGCCCTCTTGGTTAAATGTTGACATTTTTTTTCGCTAGTGTGAATCAGAAATATAGTTGATGCTGAAAAAAATGTCGTTTAGAAAGGTTTTCCCGGATTATGCATCGTATTTATAAAAGAAAAGAGCTTCCAGACAACACCTAACTTTTTCACAATAAATGACTTTATTGAGTGCTTTGGCCCTCTAGCGATATTAGAGTATCACTAGAGCATACGAGTAGATCTTAGAGTATTTGTATATTTTCTAGTGTTTGTTTGTTTGTTTGTTTGTTTTCAGTAACAGCTATGTGCGCCAGTATGTTCACCCTGTCTGTTATAGCCAGTGATCGGTTCTTCGCCATTATGTTTCCGATGAAGTCACGTGTCACACGACGTAAAGTGACGTTAGTTCTGACGGTGGTATGGGTGGCTGCCATAGCAATAGCCACACCGCTATTGTTCATGTATTTCTACATGGAACGAAAATGGCTAGATATCGAAGAAAAATACTGTGACGAAAAATGGCCGATGAAGAGTACTGAGGATGGGAAATGCGACAACGGTCTGGCGTCTAAACAAGCGTATTGGATCGTTGTATGTGGTATACTGAATTGGACACCAATGTTGATTATGACTGTTGCCTACACATCCATTGTAATAAAACTGAAGAAAAACAGAATTGTTCCTAATTTGGGAGCATCTTCAAAATCTTCAATTCAGCAGAAGTCAAAGAGGAAGGTAGGTTCATATTCTTTTTTAGAGAATATTTAGACTTGATGTATGGCATCGACGAGGGCATTTCACATGAAACGTGTCTAAACCATTTCCTGTTCAATCCCTGTTTTTACGTCCCTTAGAATTTATGTTTGAGAAAAGAATTGTTGAAAAAGAAGAAATTGCTTGTAACAAGCAATTTCTTCTTTTTCCACAATTTTTTTCTACCCCATTGAATGCTTAATTTTCATATTAATTCCACTTTCAATTTCCGTCTGCAAAACCTTTGGATTTCGACAGGTTTTAAATTTTGCAAAACAGGAAAGGGTTAAATTTAGATGCCAGACGCCGTTCAAATATGGTTCGTTTTAGGTCGACTTGAACCATTCATAATGAAAAACTAATTTATGGTTGCA